>OX352312.1:15185000-15733011 GCA_947086415.1 Pammene aurita
GAACACAACACTATGAGTAGGGTCTAGTGCTATTTGGCTGTGGTTTTCTGTAAGGTGGAGGTACTTCCCCAGTCGGGCTCTGCTCCGATTTGAGCGATGATATTCGCTGAACGTGCCCTACCACACTTAGCGAGATGTCATTCGCAGTACCCATACCTCTCTTTTTGGCTTTTTTTTTTATAGTTTCGAAAGAATTATTATACATAAATAAATCTTGTATCTACATTATGTCATTTCATTACGTATGAACGTTAAATTGTGTTCTTATTGTCTTTTTGTACCCGTTTTGAATCTTGCATGATAGAGCCTGTTCGGAAAGAGAAGTGTCGTAGAATGTAGGACCTGCATTTACTTATTTGTGAGACACGATCTATATCCTCTTTTAAGGGTTCAAAATGGCAAAAATGGAATCCTTATTATTGTCCTTTGTAATGTCAGGTTGTCCCTATATCACAACCATAAAAAAAACGTATATTGATGAAATTTTAACTAGGTAGAGGTGTTTTTAGGGTTCCGTACCTCAAAAGGAAAAAACGGAACTCTTATAGGATCATTTTGTTTTCCCTCTGTCTGTCTGTGTGACAAGACCATTTTTCTTAGGAACGCGTGGAGGTATCAAGCTGAAATGTATATCAAATACTCAAGTCTGTTGTCCCTTGGAGCTGTAAAAAAATAAAACTTAAAAGCCAACGCAATCAAAAGTCGTTTATGCTGCAAATTTTAGAGTTTTTCGGCACTCGCAAAACCTACAGGGTACTTCCCGTGAACTCAGAAACTTGAAATTTGGCACGAAGCAACGTCATATAGCATAGACAATGGAAAAATTACAAAAAGTAGACATTTTTCGTTAAATCATACAAAAACACATTTTTTTAAATTTTAAACTTACTACCTTTTTCCTCGTAAACGCGTGGAGGTATTAAATTGAAATTCATATCAAATACTCAGGGCTATAGGACCTTTCAGATGTAGCAAAACAAAACTTTTATGTCAACGCAATCAAAAGAAATAGCAATTTAAGTCGCATATTTTGAAACTGAGTACTCGCAAGAAACTCAAAACCTAAAGGGTACTTCCCGTAAACTCAGAAACTTGAAACTTGGCACGAAGAAACTACGTATAGCACAAACAAGGGAAAAATTACGAAAAGTGGACATTTTTAGTAAAATCATACAAAAAAGATTTTTTTTAAATTTTAAACGTAGTTACTACCTTTTTCCTCGTAAACGCGTAGAGGTATTAAATTGAAATTAGTAATGAACATACTACATAGTAACATACTACATAGTAATAAACAGCTACTACCCAGGTTTTTTAACAAAATATATTTTGGTTTTCTAGAATTTTGATATGCCCTTTTGTGTAAAACATGAATATAAATAAAACATTGTAACTTATCGATATGAAAGTCAAATATCGATAGATAATTTACCTGTTGTACTTGGCATCACTATTTTTTACGCTCACATAGAAAATTTACGCACACTCTTGCATTTTACTTTTCGTCGCACTTTTGATCGTTGTTAATCCATCTTACTATACTACTCGTAGATCTGTGGAATTTAACCTCGAATAAAATAGCACACAAAAGTTTGTCGCCATTATTTACGTATGAAATAGTATAAATAATCATGATTTTAAATTACCATCGCTGTTGTTTTTAAAACATCATTTCTTCGTTTTATTCAGAGTTTTAAATGTCACATTCGAGCGCGCGAATCTAAATAATCACCCCCCTGCGCAAACCGGTACGAAACGGTAGAGGAGATTATCAAATAGCAGCACGCACTGATAACTTGACAGCCATGATAGTCGGTGGTGTACACGACAACAAAAGTCATTATACGGATTTTAGTGATGATGGGATCTCCTTTTGCATAGTGAGACTTTAGGACCAATAGGCCATTTTAGGAAGCAGAGCCACCTAAATTTATGGTGCGGTGGGGGTCAAAAGGGGGGTCAAAATTTTCACGACACATAGATTGAAAACTATAAGTCTTAGCAACATTTTTTTTATTTTTTTATTTTTTTTTTTTTACATTTCACAGTGCAATCATTTATTGACCAAATGGTAAACATACAGACAAATAAAACATATTTCGGTGGAACTAAGCAATAAATATAAAATGTCAGTCGGAGTGTGGAAGCGCAGCACCATCATCGAAGCCAAAGAGTTTTGCTACTGGCTTCCATTTATGGCGGGTACCTCGGATGCACATGCTCGTTGCTCTAATTATAGAGGTAGTTATACGGGCCCTGAGCCAGCCTAAAACACTGGACAGGGATCTATTCCAGCGAGATGCCAGTGCTTCCCCGAGGTGTTTTATGAAGGTGGCCAGTTGTGGGGCAAAAACTCCATCAACAGAGGTGACGAGGGGTATAAAGGTGGCATGACGTGACTCGCAGGCATTCGAGTATTTTTTTTGTTTTTCTGATTCAGCAGATTTCAAGACAGAAATAACAGGGCGTGATATGTAAGAGGGAGCGTCGGTGTCAACAACACGGATATCGAATAACGCCTCCCTCCGTGCAACCCACACGCCTCGGCATGCTAAATCTCCTCGTAGACCAGTGTCACCTTCAGTGATTATGGGTTCTTTGACAACATTTCCCCATGCATGTTGACATAGTTCGCAGAAGAGATCCCTTAATTCATTGTGTCGTCTCGTGATGAGACCGCCGGTTTTACAATACAGGGCATGATCGATGTTGAAATCGTTATTACCGCATCCATCACAAGATTTTGGCATTGAGATCGGTGTTCGATGGTAACGTATTGAAAGGGCATCTCGGAATTCATGTGGAGAAAGGTCAAAATGGTCTTTGCTTGTAGGTATAACGGATAGCCAACTGGAGGATTTTGTTTTCATTTTGGTTGCAATTGACCTTTCTATGGCTCTTTTTTTGATGGGTGGGAGATTGGTCAAAATCGAGTCTAAAAAATTATCGTCGTGAGCTTCTTTTAGTTTGTGGCATTCTTTACGTGCATCCATGAGGGATTTATGATGTTTTGCAAGTTCCATATGGCTCATTTCAATAAGGGACGATGAAAGAACTGAGCAGCCTTTTTTAGACATATCATAGTATAAGTTTGAGGTGGTAGCACCATTAGATATTGCTAAACCACCTTTATGAATAGGTAGTGAAAATAAGGCGGCTTCTAATGATGACACGTCACCTCCAAATAGGATCGGCAAAAAGGTTGTGCGTAAGGTATTTGTTAAAGGATCAAAGTATTCTGCGGCATCCTTAAGGACAAAAAGGTCCATTGAAATTGTGCAGCTTTGGTGAGAGCAGTGTAGGCAGCTTGTGGTGAGTCTTTACATATGAGTGATAACTTTTCTACAGTGGAAACCCAACGATTTATGTTATTTTTTACATATTCTTCTTTCCCTTCTCCGATGTAACTTCCAAGATATCGAGATCCAGTTACAATTGAAACATTAGTGTTTTTGAATATATGAGTTGCTTCTTGTTTGTCAGACTCTGATACTATTAAAAATGTTTTTTTGCCTTGGGGGAAATATCCGTAGGCAGGCCCTATGCTACTTATCTTTTTCCACCATTTGAATAGGTTATTAATGTTACCTTGGGCAGAAGAGTCATCAGCATACCAACATTGAGTGGTGCTTTGGTCATCTTTGAGTTTATTTATTAGGGCTAAAGTAGCAAGGGCATAAAGTGGCATAGCTAACGGATCTCCTTGGGTGACACCTTCTTTGCTGTAAATTCTCATATCCGAATTGCGAATGACTAGCTCTGCGTGACCATTATATGTATTGTAAAGAAAGCGAGCACAATGTGGCCAGTATATTCGTGCTTGCCAAAGGGCTAGTTGCCTGTTGACAGCATTAAAAGCATTGTTTGCGTCAACAAGAAGTAATCCCCAGTGTGAGCTGGGTTGGCATTCTTTTTCGAATAGATCATTCATTGCGTGTATTGCACCTGTATGTCGGTCCAAGGAACATATTCATTATTTAGTTTCATAGTTAGATGAGCAATAGCAGTCCTAAGGTGTAAGCTTGGTTCGCCAAAACGTAATAAGTAATCTTTCCAGTTTTCAGATCTGGTGCCTGTTGGCCCACCTCCGCCGTGTAATTTCCTGGCGACTGATTCGACATGGTCACAGGTTATGTCAACATCGAGTAGTGGAGGTATTTCAGAAAGGTTTTCCGGTAGTGTGAATAAGGATGGGTCTGGGGTAGTTGCGGGAGGATGTTTTTCTTCTAAGACATCTCCGACGGTTTTTCCCAATGTATCAACTTCATCATTAGTGTTAAGAATTTTGCATGTGTCTTTTGTTAGAAGCCAATTTAGGGCTTCGCGAATTTTGCCTTGCAAAATTAAGCGTGTGAAAATTTTGGTTACGTCGTCAATGTTGGAGTTTTTACGATTATAAGCATTGCTTAGAGAGATGTCTGCCTTCGTAGATTCAGTTATCAGGATTTCATATTGTTCTTCAGCCCATAATTTTAGGCGGCGATCGAGTAACCTGGTTATGTCTCTTGCTTTTTTTTATGTTCTTGTCTCTTTGTAACATTACAGCGATAAAGATTAAAACGCGTTCTGAGGGATAATCCAATTTGACAAGAAGTTCAATTTCATCGGCTAATGTATGTATAAATTTTCTACTAACGGTGTTAGAAGGAAGATCGTATAGTTTACCGTGAAGATTACATATTTTGTCCCAACGTTTTTGCCAAGCTCCTGTCTTTGATCCGATATTGTTAAGAAAGGGCGAACCAAAGGCGTCTTCTAGGGGCGATGTGTACGTGTGCCCAACTTCGTCAGATATTCGTTGTGTGCTTGATTGAATATCATGGGCGGCACGTATATGACGTTGTAAACCATTACGTTTGAAAGATCTGGAGCAATGTGGGCACTGCACGGTGCTCGAAAGATTTTCATGTCGACTTGTCAAAACAATATTTTCAGAACTTGCGGAAGCCATTATAAGGCTTTAGTTTTTCATGGTGATTTATTGAAATATATATGTTAATGATTGCACTGATTACTAAACACTGATAATTTTGATAATAAGAGCAAAATAATAGTATACTTGAAAAAATCTGATTTGGTAAACAAGATTTGAAGTGTTGACTCGTCGCTAGGCAACCCAAATGTCCCTTAGCAACATACTTCAAAGGCAAGAATTGTAGAGAATTTCATGAAGAATATTTTCATTATAGAAAGTTTTGTGGTAACTTCAACCGTTTTTGCAAAAAAAATATACTTTTGTGGGAAGTGGGGAAAACAATTGTTATATTTGTAACACATTATAGTGCAGAGTTATCCAATAAAGATTTGGCTTGAATGTCTCGTATCCAGACCATAAATAAAATAAGTAAAATAATTATTTTCTGTTATGACTAGATACTATTAAAATATTATTATAGGTATGGTATTTACCATGTATATTTGAGTTAGATCAACACCCCGTTTCTAATAGTAGTTAAATTAGTATGTTAATAATCGTATATTAAACGGTTTAATTGAAAATAATGATAATAATGATGCAGGTAATGTACTTAAGGCTAAAATAATCGATAAGTCCTAGGTACCAATCATCATACCACTAGCGTAGCGTACCTAACCTAAGTTCATATATATTATAATGATATTAAGCGTTGTCCGTTGATAAAAGATTCAAGCGCCCCACGATTTTAGTTTTTTGTCTTTTCAATGCTCTAGCTACATTGATGAGAAGAGTGGTGTGATGACTGGTACCTAGAATCTACCGAATTATTTTTATAGCTTTTTGTACATTATCTATATCATTGTTTATTTTCAATAAAAGCTTTAAAAATTTATCTTAAAAATACTTATTGTCTTTTCAAGTTGTTATGTTACTAAAACTGTCTAAACTTCGCTTACTTTATGATCCGCAATGCACTGTGTTCTACTAGTAAATCCCTTTCATTTTACACTTGATTGAGGGGGGTTGTTAAGAAATATGTAATACGCGGTATTCTGTAGTGGCAGCCATCTTGGATTTACAATGATAATGAATCTATTAAATTGTAATTGTCATCAGAACTTAAGGTGCGCACCAGATCAACAGGACGAGGGTAAAATGTCAACCACAAAATTATGGAGATGTGGGATAAAGCATGTTGCTGTAGATATGCAGACTTGTATTTAGTTATGTAAATATTAGTTATAATAAATTAACACATTTTCAAATAAGTTTCTGTAATGTCTAAGTAGATATAACACAAAATTGTTATTCTTATTTTAGAGCGCACTATTCGTCAACAGACAGTCCTCAGTTGAAGATGTATACCTACCACTTAAGTTTTCTCTCTAAAAAAATGAACGGGACCTTATTGATAACCCGCAATGATGTACCTTTCACTCGAAAACGTCACTAGATAACAGGGACCGGAGAACTCCTCTTTTTGATAACTCTTTTTGATAGGGTAACCCTATTATTTGGTTCCAAAATTATATGGTTACCCTATATTCAATATTATGTCCCTGTCTAATGTCTTAGCAATAGAGATGAAATTACCTTGATAGGTATACGTCATTTTGGATTTTCATTTCGGTAAGCGCTACATTATCATTATCAGAAACAGCAGCAGCCAGTATCAGTCCACTGCTGGCCATAGGCCTCTCCCATGGCACGCCACTGTGCTCGATCTTCTGCTCTCTTCCTATGTGCTTACTAAATTGATAGTTTTTAAAAACAATCCTACCAAATACTTACTCGATCTAACCCCTTTATTGGGAACCGGTTCCGGTATCTTCTAAACGAACTCTTTATTTCACTTACGGATTATAGCAAGCATACAAAGGCAAGGTAAATAATAGTGTTTAAAATGATTGACGTCCATTTAGTTGTGAAAGATATAATTAGGCAAGCATTAGAGCTCAAACCACATCGTTTTTCCTACATAATTAGATTGTGGTTGATAACAGGCCTATTAATATTTTTTTTTCCTTAAAGATATTATAACCAATATAAGATTTATATACTTTTTATTGAGTTATTAATATTATACTTGAGTCTTGTGCGGTGCGAATTTCATTCTGTGGTCATTTCCCCATTTTTCTATGATCTCCAATGCCTCGTTAACAGTGCGGTTCAATTCTTCGGCGTTTTCCCCCTGTGGCATCACGACTATGTCATCTACGAACGCCTGAACGTGAGCTGATAGTCCTTCTGTGGCTTGTAACAGAGGATCTAGTTGCATGTTCCATAGAACCGGACCGCATACAGATCCCTGGATGCATCCCTTGTTGGTGAATCTGGTGACAGAAATACTGCACCTTTACCTCACGGTCATTGAGATAACTGGCCAGCAGTCTCTACGTACTAAGACCAACCTCTTTTTGCCTAAGTTGATGTTGGATCGCTGGCCACCAGTCGTTATCAAAAGCCCCTTCAATGTCCATGGAGACAACAGCAACTATCTTTTTGAGGCGAATGCTCTCGGATATAATTGACGGTATCGTAAAGTGCATCTTCAGTACTACACTGTGGTCGAAAACCGTACTGCCTTTGATTCAAAAGACTATTCCTCTCCAAATACCAAGTCAATCTCGTAGTGAAGAGCTTTTCCAGTATTTTACCCAATACTGACAAAAGGCCTATGGGGCGAAACGATTTTGGAACAGCATAATCTTCTTTACCTGGCTTTGGGATAATAAGGATTGTAGCTACTTTCCAGGGCTTAGGAAAATAACCGATCTTAAGACATTGGTTAAAAATTGCCAGCATGATGTTTGGTGCTGCGCCATAGGCCTGGTTACAGATGTCTGAAGTAAGACCATCTCCGCCAGGTGCTTTCTTTGGGTCCATGCTATTGAGCACCTCCTCCAATTCTGTCTCAGAGAATGCGGGTTCACTTATAGCATCTGCTCTCTTGTCCTCTGTAAGTATATGTAAGTATTCTGTGACCTGTGCCCTTAGTTGTGACTGATCTTTTGAATCCGTAGATGGGTCATCGTGGGGATAAAATGTGGTGGCGAAGAGGTAAGCTGATTTTTCTTCATTTAATATTGTACCATCGTGAGGTGATTTTAGTAGTCTCTCAGCTCTTGTGCTGGCTTCAATGCATTTCGCAGCTATTCTGTACGCACAGCTCCATACGTTCTCTTTTCCTTGACGTGTACAGAAGTCCTTCCAACTGTCCGCTATGGCTTTTTCGATAGCGATTTTGAGGTTTTTCCCTTGCTGAAGATAGTCTTGTAATACGAAAGATTTCCTGCGTGGGTTGGCGTGTGCTATCTTTCGTCTCAAAGTTTTTACTAGTCGTTTTTGTTCTTCAAGTTCGGTGCACCACCATACTCGTGATTCTTTCTTTGCTCTTGGTTTGGATTTTATTTTAGGGATAGAGGACTCGCAGGCTTCTATGATAGATTCGGTGTAGATCTCGACTGTGGTCTCTAATACTCTTGGATCAGCCATCCCCGAGATTGAATAAGATGTGATATCATTACCGACTATCTTTGTTTTTAGGGTTTCTCTGAACTTTATCCAGTTGTTATAAGTTCTTGTGGATGGTGTTTGATCTTGGTGTTTGTATTATTGAATTCCAGTTAGAAAGTAATGAGGCGATGATCTGAGAGGCCCGTTACATCAGTTTCAACTTTCCATCTTGAAATCTTTGTTAAGTTGGGATAAGTTAGGTAAGGTTAATTTGTATAAAGCGAAAGCAAAAAGAGTTTTAATATGTAGAGTTTGCCACGTGACAGGTGGTAAAAGGGGCACTCCGGGGGCGCTTAAATACAGACTAAACGATTTCTTTTCATACCAAAAATTAAGTTGAATGTTTAAGACGGGAGCGAAAAGAGTATTGATAAAGCTTAATACGTGATAAAAGTGAAAGGGGGCTCAAAGAAAAAACACACTGAACGAGTTTTGTTCATACCAAAAATGGTTAGGTTGAATATTCAAGACGGGAGCAAAAAGAGTATTGATAGAGTTTACCACGTGATAGGTGGTAAAAGGGGGGGCAAAGAAAACACACACTAAACGATTTCCATTCATACCAAAAATGCGTAGGTTGAATGTTTAAGACGAGAATAATAAGAGTATTGATAAAGTTTAATACGTGATAAAAGTGAAGGGGGTTCTTGGGGTGGAGCTCACCGCAGAAAGAAAAAACACATTGAACGATCTTTGTTCATACCCAAAAACTCAGAGAAATAAACCAATGGAGTGGTAATTGTCAGGCGTCCCCCTCTGCCAAACGTACAAGACCACTGGTCGTAGCGGTTATATAAAACTAGTTGTCGCGTGTCAAACGCCATTCAATGAATGTCAGTCAGCGCGGAACGATCTGAGGTACAACTGCCGAATTGCTGCGTGTTTTTATGTAAGAAAAGATCTGAATTATTTAGTTTACAGAAGGATAACGTTTCTTTTCATCTGTAAGTATAATTACGTCTAAATATCATCAAATAGTGCACGAAATTAGCAAAAAAACTAAAAAATATTGTCAATCAAAAAGTGTTGCCACTTAATGGTACTACATCTGCTTTAGGGTAATTTTTTAACTTGACTCTTTATAGTGCATTGTACCATCGGGTTCATAATTGCATATCAATGAATTCATTCATAAATTGGGTATGCAATTATGAACACGATTACATCGAGGGAGGTCAGTGAAATATTGCAAACAAGAGTAATCGACTCCAGTGCGGCAGAAATACGTCCGCCATTATATCAGTCATTGTCATTGTTATGACAGGTTAGGCAATACACACATTAAAAGATACTCCGTGGGTTAGGCAGAGACCCATTCGGCATACAGCCATAATTGTAAAGCATTGCTCTGTTAAAAAAGCAGTGTGTCTCTGTGTGTGTGTTGTTATTAAATTGTTTCTAAACATATTTTAATCGACTTTTAAATTATTCAAATTACATATTGAAAAATGAAAAGATTAACGTCAGTACTTTAAAGGTAAAACTCATTCACACGCATAGCTTTTTAAATTATATATGTCGTCGAGGACCGCCGAGGGCAGGGCAGTAAGGTGGTTTGGAACTCAAAAAAACTGACACTATAAAGATAATGCTGTGGCTGCTGTATAAGTAGCATTGGAAGGAAACACTTACGTCTCATTCTGCTATCGATAAAATTGCACATATATAGAAGAAGTCAGTGAAATACGAGGTCAGTAAAATACACATAATAGCCGTTAAACCTCAGTTTACATTTTAAAAACTCAAAACAACACCGTTTATCACTCCGAATATTTACGAAGCCGAGAACTAAACGATTCAACTATCAGCTGATTGGCGGTACTGACATTTGTCACAAATGACAACTCTAGGTGTTGCCATACTATAAGGACGCGTTCAGAAATCCGACCAAAGTGAAATAATCGATTGAGATTCGATTAATAAAATTGACAATTTATTAATAACCGTTCATAATGGCACCGGTCTGTGCGAAATGTCAGAAAATTGTATCTGTTAAAGATATACTGAAATGCTCAAAATGCAAAAAAGTGTATGACTCCGAATGCGCTAACCGACTAAAGTTATTTAACTTAATGTCGAGCGAAAGTAAAAAAAAGTGGACTTGTTCGCAATGCGTTCCAAATACAAAATTTCTAAATAAATTAAACTCACCAAATGAAGTGGAGAAAAAACCTCAACAACAAATAACAAAAAAGGATGCGCAGAATATTACTTACAGGAAAAAGGGGTGCAGTTCTAATTTAACAAATAATCCCACTACATCAGTACCAAATCCTGAACCTTCTGAGATAGAGGAAATTTCCGCAAGTGTAGATGAAAATACAACTATATTATCGGATACAGAAGAAATATCTACGAAAGAAAATTAAAGTTCTCCGAGTAGAATTGATACTGCTGAAGAAATTTCAACAGCCTCTAGCACACTCGTCAAATCAAAATCAATTGATTTAGTGACACAAGTAAACGCTTTAAATGATAGTTTCCTAAGTACAAATGAAAGTCTCTCTAAAAGTATGAACCTCTCCATTGGCAGCGATGAAGTTACGGAACTAAAGTCGGAACTTCAAAAATTGAAGTTGGAACTCAGCACCACGGAAAACGAATTACATAACATAATTATGGAGAGAAACGATTTAAACCGCCAGGTGGAGAAGCTCACGCGTGAGGTTCAAACACTTAAATCTATTTGTAGAAGCCCACAACCCAAAAGCAGCCGCCAGAGCTTATCAAATAACACAACTGGAAAATCTGTAGAGGCTCGAACGGCAGTAACTTTGGTTTTAGAGTCGAAAATAAAGACCTTAGAAAACGAACTCTCGATTGCACGACAAGACATTATCTCACTTAATACTACAGTTAAAAAATTTGAAAAAGAGCTAGTTATAACACAAGAAACTGAAAAAATACAATCATATGGTGCTAAAGGATATGATAAAGTAGGCAAACCAAAATTGAAATCGAGCATGAGTGATGCACGATCAGATAGTAAGAGCAGGAACAAATTATGTATCATATCAAGCAGCAAAAGATTGAAGTTATTACAAAACTTAAACAGGCATGCTTTCTACGATAGGTTCGAGATCTGCCATTACCTTACACCTGGTGCTGGAATAGCCACCTTACTAGAAAATATACAATTAAAGCTGTCTGGATATACCAAAAGAGATTACTGTATAGTGATGACGGGTGAAACCGACTTCAGAGACACGGAAGACTATAAAGCACTGATTGAAAATATAAGAGTAATTTTAGAAGAAATTACCAACACTAATGTAATTATAGCAGCACCAACATATATTTGCGGTGCACCAATGTACAATTATAGAGTGGAGGTTTTTAATACACTACTGAGCCGAGATATTTACAACCATCGATATGGACTATTCTTTGACTCAAATGAGAATTTAACACTGGAGCTTTTTTCGGATATTTCTGGTAAACTTCAGAATGCAGGAGTACAAAATATACTTCAAAATATAGCCCAAACTATATCGTTGCATCAAACAAGCAGCGTAGAATATGAGCAACAGAATGAAGCTGATCCAGATACAGCCGAAACTATACCATTGCATCAAATGAGCAGCGTCGAAGAAGATGAGCAACAGAAAGAAGTTGATACATTTTTTCGTCCCTCAACATAGCGTATTCCGCGTTTTTCATCAGAACATAGCCGGAATCCTTTCGAAACGAGATGAGATCGAAATTGTACTAGACAACCTGAAAAATATAAATAACTTTCTAAGTGTCATTTGCTTCAGTGAAACTTTCTTAAGCAAAGGTTCAGAAGATAATCTTGCATTTAACGACTACGAACTAGCCTCGTTTTTCTCTAGATCAAAAAAGAGAGGAGGAGTTTGCATTCTGGTAAATAAATGCCTAGACTTTGATAACTTGACCTCCCTGCAAAACTTTGCTATCGAAAAGGAATTCGAATGCTGTGGGGTAGAGTTTGCTAACACTAATATCATTGTTGTATGCGTGTACAGAACACCTGACTCAAATGTAAATATTTTCTTTAATCAATTAAGCAAACTATTACGCCTTTTACGATCTAAACCTAACAAAAAAGTAATCATTTGCTGAGACGTTAACATTAACATACTAAATGATAATAAAATAACAAGAGATTATATTAGTCTACTAGATAATTACAATATGTATAGACACATTTGGACCCCAACACGTAAAAATAGCTGCATTGATCGATCATATCGTTAGCAATGTCAAATCTGGAAAAGGTGAGACACTTCAGTTAGGTCTCTCAGATCATGACACATGCCAGATAGCTACGTTTAAGACAAGAACGGCTATTAAAGATAGGGTATGGTATATTACAAAACGAGACTACAGCTCAGAAAACATTGACAAATTTAAAGAATGTATAGCAAGCCTTTCGTTTTCACAAGTCTACGAAGAGAATTGTGCCGATAAGTCGTTTACTTTATTTCATGATTTATTGACTCTTTTCCATGATTTATGTTTCCCGAAAGTAAGAGTAAAAATTTCAAATAAAAATAAACGCAAAACGTGGATCACTAAATCTCTTAGAAAATGCTGTATGAAAAAAAAGGAAACTGTATTTCGAATATCAATTTTCTAACAAGAATAAAGAAACAAATAAAAGTAGACATATTAACTAAACCCAACTTTGAGGAAATGCATGGCACACGCGCAAAAAATACGAAATACTAAATTTATAAAGAATGCGAAAAACAAATGTCGAGCTGCGTGGACCGTTGTAAACGATAGTTTCAATAACGGACGCAAAAAAGAAATAACCAGTATACGGGACAAACATAATAATAAACAGTTACATAAAGCCCAAGACATAGCTGAAGAGTTTAATGATTTTTTTGTTAACCTTAACAATTCACCTAGCTCAAAACCTCTACATTGCTATATGGGAAATTCAGCGAACTGTTGCGATAGTTTATTTTTGACACCGACCGATCCGTGTGAAATAAATAAAATAATTTGCACCCTTAAGAACACTCCATCTACCGGTTACGATGAGATCCCATCAAAAATCTTGAAAGAGACTTCACATGTACTTTCATTCCATTTGTCAAACTTAATTAATATGTCTTTTGAACAGGGTCAATTCCCTACAGCATTGAAAAGGTCAGTGGTTAAACCTATTTTTAAAAACGGCGATAAACTAAGTACCGATAATTATAGACCAATAACTTTAATCCCAGTCATTTCAAAAATATACGAACGTGCAATGTATAATCGAGTGGAAATATTTTTAATAAACACGAAATTCTGAAGCAAGAACAATATGGATTTAGGAAAAAAAGAAATACAGCCTTAGCCAATTTCCGCCTCAATAACATAATTACGGATTGCATTGACAATGGTATACCTGTAGGCGTGTTATTTCTTGATATGAGCAAAGCCTTTGACACAGTGTGTCATAAACAGCTACTTACCAAATTGGAAAGGCTAGGTATCCGAGGTCCTCCACACTCATGGCTACAAAGTTACTTGTCAGGAAGAATGCAGTGCACACAAATAGATAAAATAGAAAACCTAAAACCTCAAAGAAAACTCAAACCTTTTAAATCTAGTTATAAATTAAACTCTTTTGGCGTACCACAAGGTAGTATTTTAGGGCCGCTACTATTTATTACTTACATTAATGACTTACCTGAAGTCACAAAGCACGAATGCATACTTTTTGCCGATGATACGACAGTTGTAATTAAAGCTACTGACATAAATAATTTTGAATTAAATGTTAATACGGCGTTACAAGATGTAATCACCTGGCTGACTCACAATAATTTGAAAATAAATTTAAATAAAACCAAGTTCATGCAATTCAGATCCTACAAAGCTGAAGTTCATAACATAAAAGTAAGTCATTGTAATGTTGATATTGAGGAAGTTAACACTACAACGTTCTTGGGACTGTCGCTAGACACGCACTGTTCTTGGAAAAGTCAAATCGCAAATATCAGACCCAAGGTGGACAGGTTTCGCTTTGCCCTCTGGAGATTACAACAAACAATATCCTTAAAAACAGCCCTAATGGCATATCATGGATATATTGCATCCATCCTAAGATACGGAATTATTATGTGGGGTAATTCAGTAAATTCCGATCAAGCGTTTATTGCACAAAAGGAATGTGTACGGGCTTTGTGTGGAGCAGGGTATAGAGAAACATGTAAACCTCTGTTTCCTAAACTAGGCCTATTAACATTACCCTGTCTATACATATACGAGATCTCATTATTTGTCATGAAGAATCCGGAACTTTTTCCTCCTGTGAGAAATATTTCAAGTAAACCTTTAAGACGATATCAAATGACAATCCCATCGCACGATCTTCTACTCAGAAGGAAGAGTGCTTATATAATGGGTATAAGAATATACAACAAAATTCCTGCGACACTAAAAGAGCTGACATATTCCCAATTTAAACACAAATTTTATAAATTATTATGTGAATGTTGTTTTTACAGTATTGACGATTTTTTTAGCTTTAGGTTTCAAAATTTAATGTAATAAATATATATGACGATAATAATAATAATTTAATCCAATTTAATATAATAATATAACGAATAATGTATAATGATTAATTGATTCTGTGCCTAATGTAAACTCTGTGCCTCCAGTGTAAAACGATTAAACTCAAAAAATGTAATTTTACAGTACGGCTAAAAAACGTTTCAAATCTGTTTTTCTTTGCCTTCTTTATAGAAAAATTATGTTTTTGTTATATAACCAGAAAGTTGTAGAAACTAATTACAGCTTCGTTTCTAAATTAACCTAAATTTCTTGAAATTAACAGAAATAGAGGCTTTCAAAAAAAACTTTTATCCCTTTTCACAACAACAATGATTGTGTCAAAGGGTTATACTGAACTTTATATGTGACATTGTCATGGTAAAGGTAATATATTGTCGGTATTGAGTTATTGGTACCTCCTTATAGTTCAAAACATTCTCCTTCATATGCAAAAAGAACGAGATCGCTATGTTGAGTATTTTTATTTTTATAATTTTTTGAAATTTCAACATCTCTTTGTACTGTTTCGAGATATTCGAGTTTAAAGTTTGAAAGCCTAAAAAACCTAGTTATAGGTTGAATTTATGGAGATAGCGGTTTTAAACTGTTCTACATAAAGCTTGTCCCAGAAAAAAATGTCGTTTATTAGTTAGTATGAAATAATGTAAGCAATAAAAAGTTACCAAATTTTTGACAACAGTTTATTAGAAATGTAGTAAACAAAACGTATTTTTGTTATGTTTTTGTTCTATTGTTTATTCATCCAGAAACTTCGTAATTTTCTTTTGATACCTGCCATCAGGTTTTGTACATCAGTGTCTGTGATTAGTTTTGAAGCTGCATTCCATTTTCGCTTGAAGTTTTCAACTGATGTGGCGTTAGTTTTATGTTTTAAGAGCTTCTGCTTCATACGAGCCCAATATTTTTCTATAGGTCGTAATTCAGGACAGTTAGGAGGATTTTGGTATTTTTCCACAAATTCGACATTATTGGCTTTGTACCATTTTATCACATTTTTAAAATAGTGGCACGTGGCCAGATCAGGCCAAACCAGAACTGGCTTCTTGTGTCGCTTAAAAAACGGCAATAATCGCTTTTCCATGCACTCTTTAAGGTATATATCGCCTTTCATAGTTCCTTTAGCAAAGTATGGAGTGCTGCGTTTGCCGCAAGAACAGATCGCTTGCCACACAAGAACCTTCTTAGCAAATTTATCCGTTTTTATGACATTGTACTCGTCATTGATAGTTTTTCTATCGGTCCCCGAATAAAAATGATGTCCCAGCAGTGATTTAAAATCAAGCTTGCAATATGTTTCGTCGTCCATCACAATACAGTATTTTTTTGTCGTTAATTTTGAATACAGTTTTCTTGATCTCGTTTTAGCGTCAGTTTCGTGTTTCGAATTTCTATTAGGCACTTTAGTTTGTTTGAAAGTCTTTATAGAATTATTTTTCTTTACTCGTTGCACAGTGGATTTAGACGTTTTAAACTTTATAGCTAAATCTCTTACAGATGATGTAGTTTTTTTCAGCAAAGCAGCTATGATACTCTTCTCAATATTTTTCTTAACAAACCCGGTCTTCCGACCACTTCCAGGACGCCGTCGAATACCGCCAGTCTCTCTGAATTGTTTTAGGACCCTTTGCACAGTTCTAACAGACGTGTTTAGCTCCATTGCCACTTTTTTCGTGAAAATGCCTTAATATTGGACATATTTGTACAATATTTTCTCATGAAGTTTTTCTTGTGGAGACGAGATCTTTGAAAATGTGACTGTGACCTTTTTTTTTTCTAATATTAAATAAAGAACCGAGATGCATTTAACATATAACCAGCCAGTTACAACCATTTTCATTGAAACCTGATATACCAACGCTGCGTAAACTAACGACATTTTTTACTGGGACAAGCTTTACATTATATTACTCGACAAATCATATGTTGTCTCTAACATTTTACATTTATAGAAATAATACAATAATAATGCACGTAGGGTGTAGAGTCAAGAATCAAAAATATAATATTTTATATAACTTAAAATCGACAGTTTTTCAGCTGGCTTATGTTGATTTCTGAATGTGATGTAGGTAAGGTTTATAATAAAAATAATGAAACAACCATATCTCAAGGCATCATTTTTTTAAATAATAAAACAAAAAAAATAAACACTTACATAAAAAATATATAAAATCAACATTATTATTTTTTATTCTCATAGATTACGTTAATTTACGAACAAAACTAACGATCAAGTGTAATTAAACACAAAATTAATGTAGTTTTCTATAAAAAAAGTGACTTCAAAGTTTAGTACTTTTACATGATTTTTTGTATGTAAAGTGATCTAGGGTACCACATTGTCGCTATTCATAAGTTTAGAGAAATAAGAATTCTACTTCCATTATTTAACGTAGTGTCTGCACTATAAGTGCATATATCTAATACAAATATTATTATGAATCAATAACATAACTTATTTTATAAACAATAACAGTCTTTTCGTCAGCTTTACTAATTTAGATCAAGTTTGGTAGTTTAACATTCCTTAGGGTCCCACATTGTCGCCTTATGACTTATGAGATCAAACTTATTATTAAGACTTATTATAATAAAATTATTACTTACAAAAGTAATAATTTGCATTTAAAATCATTATGAAAATGATTTACACTACTCAACCTCGCACCTAGGGGTACGTAAGTGCTGACGTCAAGTCATTTAAATTCTTACGTCTGATTGAGCGATTGGTGACTTTGTACGAGTATTAACTGATTATCTTTTTTTTTATATACCACGACGGTGGCAAACAAGCCTACGGCCCGCCTGATGGTAAGCAGCTACCGTAAACTATGGACGCCTGCAACTCCAAAGAAGTCACACGAGCGTTGCCGACCCTTTACAAAAAGGAGGATTCACTGTGTTGACGGCTAAAGGAACAAGATGGTCCCTCATTGTCAACACACTGGGTCCTCTTTGAGCTCTTTGGCAACCTTACTCACCAGCAGGAACACACCCTTATCTGTACGGTTATTTTATGATAATTTTGTATTTATAACGCATTTTATATCTGCAATTATTACATGTTATGTTTTCTAAATTATATTTTTTATTTTCAAAGCAAATAAGTTTAATGAGTTTACTTCAAGCTTATGAGCGACAATGTGGTACCCTAGTCGGTAAACTTTGACCGTGTTTTTTTCCTACTTTTAGTTGAAACGTCTAACTTTTTATCAATACACCGTATTATTTTAAGTGTGTAGAAGCTATTTTTAATTGAAACCAATTTTCGCTATTTTCGAGTTGATTAACAAAAGATAAAAGATAAAAGATAAAAAATATTTATTCTTCAATTTAGGCACATTACAATGCACTTATGAACGTCAGAGAGAAAAAAAAAACTACCTCCGGTTCTAACCCTACACCTCTGACCCGAGAAGAATTATTTACAAAATCAGTGATATCTCGGAATCCATAAGCGACAAAGTGGTACCCTAACCATGATATAGTACAACAACATATAGTGTTAAAAATATATGTTTTTTCTTAAAAGATGTGTAAAGAAACAATTTTAGGAACTAGAATTTCAAATCTCATGTTCAGGTTAAACATAAAACGAATCATAATGAATAATGTCAATTTATTAGAACATGTTACTTTGTTCAAAAAATGTTATATGAATCTTAGTTAATCCTCGTTTTCTCGGCCTTATAAATCGGGATCACTAGCCAGTACAATGGAATCGGCCTGAAAACTGCAATAGAACTCCTGTGCACAATAAATCATTTTATCCACTCTAGAACTACGAAAGTGTGTCCGCTAAGTTTGCAGAATAAAAAGCGGCACTCCGGCCACGAGTTATAGACCATTTTTGGTCACTTCGATAACTTTTAATTTATTTGACTACGAGTATAATCTTGCAATCTTGCAGGAATATCTTCTAGTTACCGAATCCTATATTTCAATAAAAACCTATGGTTCTTCACAAAATGTTGACCTCCAAAAATTACTATTTTTACCAAGGGCTGATTCACGAAACATTTGACCAGGAAACATTGACTGTTTACTCATTGACTCTGTTAACAATTTCTTGCAGTACTCCTACTCCGTGGGCGCTTATTAAGATTTTGTTGTTCGCATATATCCAAGGTTGTTAACGATGGTTGGTTGATATTCATATCACAGTCAAGCCCACCTATTCGACATTAATTGCCTCCCAGTATAACTTAAATAGTGTTCGTGCCTTATTTTTTCCTTAGTCCTGCTTAACTTTTTCCGATCTTAACTTTGTCGACTTCTTCTTCATTTACTTGGACAGTCGCTCTTTGGTTCTAATTACTACATATAGCTCTTTCTAAGTCTTCAGTGCTATCGTGCTAACGATTTTATACTCCTTAATCATTGTATTACTTACTTATACTGATTACCCACTTAACGAGTAAAAATATATGAACTTTGATCTGTGTCAGTCACAGTACATAAAGAACAAATTTTTAGTTTCTTCTTGTGTAAAATGGTCAAAATCATCTATATCTCCGAAACTTGCTGCGAAGCACAAAACTACCTATTACTCGTAAAAGCGCAGAGGATGCGCGATTCCTGCAAACTCATGAATTTGTAACGTACGCGCCGCTTTCAGCCTCCTTCTGCACCTCCGCGTATCCTATTGAATTTGGCCGTTTTACACAACTCCAAACAGAATATTTCTTGATGTTAACACTACTTTTCCCAATGCGAACGTAAAATAGCATTGTGTAAGAGAGTAAAATATACTTTATCCCATAATAATCAACTATAAATGAAATATGAGAAAGGATCAAAATAAACATTAATCTGTTTTATTTACTTGATTAAGCTAAACTTAATTGTGTAAAATGAACTAAGTAAAATAAGACCACTTTACACATCATCTTATCCCTAAAATTGTTTGTGAATAATAAACAAACCTAATTTTGACCGTTATTTACGAAATACGCCAAGGTAGTATAAGGTGACCTAAGTATACTTTGATTTCTTTACACTGAGTATTTATGTCAAATGTTATTTTTGCGAGAAGGTTAAACTGTACTTTAACCATAATTTGTAAAACGATTTTTACTTCCCACTATTCTTAATAAGATAAAGTAAAATTAATTCGTTTTTAACAATAGAGTTGTGAGTTGTAGCATATTTTAAACTAGTTAAACCCTTTTACACAAACGATATCTCGGAAACCAGTTGTCGTAGCGCTATGAGAGTCGAAACAAACGATGTAGTATCGTCAAATTTACACTATGGTAGAAAAATCCATAATTTGGACAAACTCGACTTTAACCCTTTTACACTGGAGGCACAGAACTATGCATGTAATGTACTAGGACTCATTGAATTTTGTTTGTATCGCACCAACTATCTTAAGATTCACATGCCTAATGGCAGAATGTAGTATATAAGTGCATGCCCTGTGTATATTGTATGTTATGTTCATGTGAATAAATCATTCATTCATTCATTCATTCATTCATTCATTCATAACCTAGCGCACATTACGCACGGATGCACGGTAATGAAATAAAACATAAACACTGGTTTAACAACTGTATTGAATTCAAATCTTTTTAAAACCGTATTATGGGAAGGGCAATAAACTACTACTGGTTCGGAAAGGAGCCCCAAATGAGAAGAACCATCGTAAGAAACTCAGCGTATGTGTGCTATACGGCACTATAGCTGAAGTTTGTCTATGGTCTCAAAAATACAGCTACCATAAACAAATTTCCGTTTTAATAACAAACTTCAGCTAGTGTAATGAATTCCGCGCTGAATTCCGCTCGAATGTGTTATATTCCTGTTTAGAAATTAATTCGTTCCTTTATTTTCACCATACATTTTATGTAGCATTTTAATTTTGTATGGATTATACTTTATTTATTATAAGATACGTTATACACACTTATCCCCTTAAATAGGCACTTTTAATTTCTGACTCTGGTATCACTGTACCTAACAGGGAAGTTTTAGTGATGGGACAGCACAAAAATAAATGTCGATATTAACATTAGCAGTATGTTATACTTTTTATTTATAATAGAAAATGAAGAAGAGATAATAGAAATAGAAACACAAATTCGAAACAGATGTCCATTATAATCAGAATATCAACTGTGAAGGACTCTGGAATATCACGATGTCGCTAGTGATTTGTTCATTGCAGTGAAAAATTCACTGAGGTGGATAGAGGAACGTCTAGTGCAGGGGTTTTTAAAGTGGGAGGCGCGAGTTAAGTGCAGTGAACCCACCCCAATTAGATTTGTCAGCTAGCCTAAGCACGTCACTGCTAAGTCTGCTGACCAACCATTTATTTTAGTATATAAGATAGTAATTAAGTTAATCTAATCACTATTGTCTTAAATTTTAAGCTGTAACGCTGTCTGTTTATTAATAATTATTTATTTTTAAACCAATCGTTCGTACCACTCACTTATTTGGCGCAGCCGGCTTAGGGGTTCCGTCGGTGATTCATCAGTTCATCTTGCGTTTCAACGCTTCAACGGGACATCGAACCAAACAAATTTAATAAGTGCAACCACGAGCAACGGGACGAGCAACGGCAGAGTTCAAGACAAGCAGTCATCCTACAGGAGCAAATGGGAGTAACTACGGATCTGTGAGTAAATCTTTTCACCTTCCTTTATACAGTTTTCCTTTATTTATCCACTCTTGTAATACATTTACGTGTTTGTGTATCATATTCTACGCAGGCACGATTGTGTAGGTCGATCAAATTTCGTCACTACATTAATAGGTTAGCAATTACGTGTAGAACACGGGAATATTTATTTTTGTGAGAGATTTTGTGGTGTATACATTAAAATGGAGGGAGTTCAACATGTATCCGCGGAAATGATAAAATTTATTCCGTTATTTTCGGGAAACCATAGGAAGTTAGGGACATTTTTGAAAAAATGTGAATATATATTAACTAACTATAGAGGCGACGGTAATGTAGGTCAGATGACATACCTATTTCATTTAATTACTAGTAGATTAGAAGGAGAGGCGGCAGATCTTGTTGGATCCCGGGAACGAATAGAGGACTGGGACGAATTAAAGGAGGTGCTGTCTTTACATTTTGGGGATCGTAGAACGGAGGATTGCTTAGCAAAAGAATTGGAAAGTCTTAAAATAAATCGGGGAGAAAGTTATGAAGAATTATTTAAAAGGATTCAACAAACTAGAAACGATCTGTTAGCAAAGGTCACGGAAACGAACCCTGACCCTCACGTAAGGTTATCCAAGCGTAATATTTATGATCATACTGCATTTAAGGTGTTTCTGTCCAATTTACCAATGTACCTAAATAGATGGGTGCGTATGCGAAGTGTTACAACCTTGGAAAAAGCCATGGAAATCGTGTTAGAAGATCAGAATTATCAAGCTGCTTCCGATATGAATTCGGCACCAGTCAATAGAACTTCGAGGCAAGGCTCGAGTAATAGTTATGGTAATTCTAACACCCCCAGGCAGAACAATTCGCAAAGGCAACCCTATGCACCAGGAACAAGTGGTGCGACGTATAATCAAAATCCGAATGTGTATAATAACTCCATGCAATTTAGAAATTCTAGGCCTTTTCATAGTAATCAATCAAATAACTTTCGTAACGATTATCGGGGACAACAGTCGAATAACCCCCAAACGCATCGCCAGCAAAACACGGATAACGCGCCGCGCACATGGCAAAACAATGCTACGCCAGCGGTATCGGGTTCAAACACCGATGTAACTATGCGTACTGTAGGCTCACGTAGAATTAATTACACGGACAATAACGAGCGTTATTATGACGACTCGCAGTTGAGGGAGCCAGGGCCGTACTTGGGCGAATCTTCCGAAGAGACTTTAGAAAATTTTTTCATGAGGGCCTCGAGGATTGGGAACAGATAATTTTAAACTACAATAAAGATCGTAACTTGCCATACATTAAAATACCCGAATTGAATGCCGTATTTATGATTGACACTGGTAGTACTAGATCGTTTATGAGCCCGGGAATAGCTAATAAATATTTCATAAACTTTAAACGTCAAGAGCGATTTGAAATTATCAGTACCCACGCATCGAGTAGACATAATGAAGTTTTATATATTACCATGCCAAGAATCTTTTGCACCAATGAAAAACATAAATTTTACGTGTATAGTGTAGATGATAGATATGATGGTTTATTAGGAAGTGACATACTGTTACAATTGGAAGCAAATTTGGATTGGAAAACACGCACCTTGTATACAATGGACACTCAGATACCATTTATTCATAAAACTCCAAGACAATCATATATCTTACCTCCTCGTTGTGAACTTAGGGTAAAAATACCAGTAGATTTATTAAACGGGGAAGCAATTTTAAATGAGAAGACGTTTCTCGAAGGGATTAGAATGCCCAGTGCCTTAGTATCATGTAGAAACGGGTTTGCTTATACCGTAATCCAGAATACCACTGATACAGAGCAAGAAATGTTGGTAACAGCACCATTTAAGGTAGAAAATTGGGAAGGATTAGAAACAAATCTTAATTTTCACGATAACACTAGTGACAATCTGGATAGTACACTTACGGATAATTTAAAGAAACTTAGGTTTGATCACATGAATGACGAAGAAAGAAAAGTCATTGAGAGCATCTGCAGGGAATACAAGGATATATTCTATTGCGAAGATATTCCCCTGTCATTTACGAATCAGGTGAAGCATAGGATACGCACAAAAAATGAAGATCCGATTTACATTAAAGCATACAGATTGCCACCTTGTCAGACAGCAGAGATAAGGAAACAAGTGGATAAGATGTTGAAAGACAATGTTGTACGAGAATCACATTCTCCATGGAGTGCTCCTGTACACCTAGTGCCAAAGAAGATGGACGCGTCAGGTGTGAGGAAATGGAGAATGGTCGTCGATTACAGACGTCTAAACGAAATAACAGCAGATGATAAGTACCCTTTACCCAATATCAACGATCTCTTTGACATGCTAGGAAAAAGTATGTACTTCACTACATTAGATCTGGCCAGCGGATATCACCAGATCGAAGTACATGAAGAAGATAGAGAAAAAACTGGTTTTTCCACCCCATTTGGACACTTTGAGTTCAATAGAATGCCGTTCGGGTTAAAAACGGCACCTGCTACTTTTCAGAGGGCTATGAACAACGTACTGAAAGGGCTGCAAGGCTTACATTGCCTAGTGTACTTAGATGACGTTATCATATTTTCCAAGAGTCTGCAGGAACATGCACAAAAACTTCGAGCTGTTTTTGAACGATTTCGGGAAACTAATCTTAAAGTACAGCTTGATAAATCACACTTTCTTCGTAAAGAAGTGCTTTACTTAGGACACACCATCACACGGGATGGATTGAAACCAAATACGGATAAAATTGATGCTATTTTAAACTATCCGATACCAAGGACAACCACAGAAATCAAGAGCTTTTTAGGATTATTAGGGTACTACAGAAAGTTTATTAGAGACTTTGCCAGAATCACGAAACCAATGACGACGTGTTTAAGAAAAAAAGACTAAAATAATTATAACCGATGAGTACAAAGAATTTTTTGAAACGTGCAAGAAACTTCTTACAAACGCACCATTATTACAATATCCTGATTTCAGCAAGGAGTTCATTTTAACAACCGATGCATCTAATTGTGCCATAGGTGCGGTTCTTTCTCAGGGGTCGGTGGGCAGCGATAAACCGGTTGCCTACGCCAGTCGCACCCTATCTGACACGGAGAGTAGATACAGCACAATAGAGAGAGAGCTTTTAGCCGTGGTGTGGGCCGTTAAACATTTCAGACCCTACCTGTACGGTAACAAGTTTACAATCTATACAGACCACAGACCTTTAGCTTGGCTCTATTCCCTAAAAGAACCAAATAGTAAATTGACCAACTGGAGATTGCGTTTAGAAGAATATGACTTCGAGATAAAATACAAAAAAGGACTGCAAAATACAAACGCAGACGCGCTATCACGAATAAAAATAGCCCAGAAGTAGATGCGGTAGATACAAACATGTTAGGAGGAGATGAGGTATCCATGAAGGTCAATTTAGACCAAGAAAATGAAGATGAATTCGACATCGATAAGTTCTTAAACGACGCAGCGGCAGAAGCCTTGGGCTCAGAAGAAGATGTAAATATTAAAGAAGACGAAGCAAGAGCAGAATCAGGCGAGGACAGGACGTCAGAAAGTGACGCTAGCGAACCGAGGTCAGAACTACAAGAAAACATTAAAGAAATTTCAGATTCTGATGACGGAATTACCGCACATTCGATATCTAACAGGGAACACGAAGGCATCCCAATACTCAATGAGGCAATAGACACAAAACCGAGACAAATATTAATATTTACGTGGTTGAAAGATGAAATAAGCGTATTAGACATTAGTAGCAAAAAACAAAACATTATTCAGGTTCACATGCCTTTAGGAAACGAGAAGTTAGTTAGACAATTTCTTAAGGAATATGTTAATCCAAAAAATAAGTATTTCATATACTTCGAAGACCACACATTCCGAAAACATTCACTAGAGTTGTTACCAGCATCTTTAAGAAAAACACACTGAAAATAATAGAATGCACAGAACGAGTTGTAAACCTAACCGAAGACGAAGATGATCAAAGACAAATGATATCCAAATACCATGAAGGTAAGACTTGCCACAGAGGTATTAGAGAAACCCTAGCAAAGATAAAAAGAAACTACTTCTGGACAAATATGAAGGAAACTATAACAGCTTATATTAACAGCTGCGAACAGTGTAAAAAGATGAAATACGAAAGGAAACCTATTAAGCCCCCAATACAACTTACACAGACACAACACGCCCCTTTTCAGGAAGTATTTATGGATTTGTTATTCATAGAAGGAAAATATTACCTAACGGTTGTAGACGCCTTCAGTAAGTTAGGACAAGCGATAGGGATCCCGAATAGGAGTACCCCTGAAGTAGTTAGGGCATTAATCAAATATTTCAGCATGTATGGGATACCTAATAAGGTTAACAGCGATTCGGGAGCCGAATTTAAGAACGAACTCATTAAAGAATTTATGACACTTTATAAAATAGAAATGCATATCGGCACTCCAAACAATCCTAATTCTATGGGGATTATCGAAAGATTTCATTCCACAATAATAGAAATATATCGTCTGGCTAAGTATGATAAAAGCGACTTAGATGCATCATCAGTGATGACATACGCCATCATGGCATATAACAATACGATTCATTCAGCTACAAATTGCACACCATTTGAGGTAGTCTTTGGACAAACTGACATAAGTAATGCCTTTGATATTAATAAGGAACACACACTCTTACAAAAATTATTACAGGATCATATAAAGAGACTAACAGTTCTGTATGGTTATATAGCAGATAGGTTGTTAGAAAACAAGATTAAAGTAAGAGCTAAGAAGGGTGGGGAAGAGCCTCCTGCCATTAAGACAGGTGACGAAATATTTATGAAGAATACTAGAACAAGAAAGGCAAAAGAATTACCAAGATATGAAAAAGCACAAGTCATAGGAGAACCGGAAAAAAATATTGTACCAGTCTTACTGAACAAAAGAAAAACCAAAGTAGCACTGAAAAATGTCAAACGGCCTCCACAGATGGCGCTTGACGATGCTGCTGGCCCTAGTCGCCCTAGGATCCAGCCTAAGAATCCAGAATCTCGAGCGAAATCCAGGGATAGCTCCGATGAAGATGGGAACAGCAGTGGTGAAGATTAATAAGTGGACTATATTTAAAACAATAGATTTGGGGTCTATTAAGACGCAAATCGAAAGTAATTTTAGAGAATATGTTAGGTTAAAAGATATAGCAAATAAACATACAGACTTAAGAAGGGAACTTTTAGGAATTAATCTACATGTAGAATCATTTATAGAATTAACTAGAGATAGGTTACATCAAATTCTACCATCAGCAAGTAGAATTAAACGAGGAATTTTAAACCCGTTAGGGTCTTTAATAAAAATAATTTCAGGTAATTTAGACAATAACGACGCCTTAAAATATAACGACGAAATAAGTAAATTAAAACACAAGGAACATTCAATTGACCAGAAAACATCTTTAATGCAGAAAGCTTTCGATAAATTTGTTAACATATCAGACACCATGAATTACAACATTAATCATTTACATTACAAAACTTCGCAAATTGAAACTTTAATTGAAAATGAAAATAAGTTATCCAATTCCGTCCCTGTATTAAATAGCATGTATCAAATTCTTAATAACTTTCGAACCATTTATAGCGTCATACAAGATTTAGAGTCAGCAATTGCATTTAGCAAACTCCACACTTTACATCAATCCATTGTCAATTCAACAGAGTTATTTGATATCTTGAAAACAATAAATAATCATGAACATCTGTTATACCCGGTTTCTATGGATAATTTAGTTAAATTAGAACGTAACATTATAGTTAAGTCTTTTGTTAATGACTCATTATTAGTATTTATTTTAGAGATACCACTAATCGATTACAACACGTATACGTATTACAAGATCATCCCTATCCCTATTTTTAACCCTTCTAAAAATACTACCCGTATCATCATCCCACAATACCCATACCTACTGGTGAATAGATTGAAATACAGGTCACTCCGAAGCCCCTGCGAACAAATTGGAGAGGACAGATTCCTTTGCAGCGAGGACGCCGTGGAGCAGTACCCGGGAGAGACTTGTATAGAACAACTTATGCAACTAAAAAACAATTACACCGCCTGCCAACAGAACATAGTACAAATTGAAGAAATACGAATACTACGAATCTTCGAAGAAACGTGGTTACTTTATACCCGTAAAAACACAATTGTTACAGAAAGCTGTTATAACGAGATACACAAACAAGTCCTACAAGGAACCTTTTTAATAACTCCGAGCCCATTTTGCGAAGTTCAGCTGGGAACCACAACTATCAGGTCACCAACAAACATGACTACTACCAGACTGTCAACACCACCGGTAATACTACCGGAGCTAACGAAGATCGACGGCACAGCCAAGCAGAGGGACCTCCGAGGCGTGGATTTCAGCGAGATCAAAGACATTCTTCACAGTGTTAATGACATAAGTGACGACCAACCGGACAACTTCATTGTCAGTGATAGAATAAGTTTAGGCACTTTATTCCTTTACATATGTATAATAATCATAATAATATGCTTCTTTTGTTATAGATTATATAAAAGATTCCTTTTAAAGCGGAATTCTCTGAAGGCTTCATCGTCACCTTCAGATAATTCCTCTCTTGGGGAGGGAGGAGTTAAGTGCAGTGAACCCACCCCAATTAGATTTGTCAGCTAGCCTAAGCACGTCACTGCTAAGTCTGCTGACCAACCATTTATTTTAGTATATAAGATAGTAATTAAGTTAATCTAATCACTATTGTCTTAAATTTTAAGCTGTAACGCTGTCTGTTTATTAATAAATATTTATTTTTAAACCAATCGTTCGTACCACTCACTTATTTCCCCCCTAGGGGGGGCCCCTAGGGGGGCGCGGGGCCTCGGGAAATTTGAACAGGGCTAGGTAGACCTACCTTGCATCGAAGCCTAAGGGGGCGTGGGAATTTCATTTTAGGCAGCAGGGGGGCGTGCCTAAAAAAAGTTTGGGAACCCCTGGTCTAGTGTAATTGGAAGCACATTGGAACGGTAATCTAAATACGTGGGTTCGAATCCCGTGATGTTCCAGAGTTCTTTGCAGTTAATTGTTTCATTGTAATAGTTCTTTGTTTCCAATTTGTAGTATTTTCCACTAAATATAAAACCCTCCGCGGGGACTCCGCGTTGCTGCGTAGATAGACGCAGTTTCACGTTTCGCGCTCCCCGTAGTTGTAGATTGTATTATTTAGTTGATAAGTTTTTAGCAAGTAAGTACTAACATTAGTAATATAATCTTTTTATTTGTTTTTGTTTTTGTGTGTTACTTACTAACCAAATGGAATCTATATTCTGAAATAAAAATTATTGTATTGTATAAAAGCAAATACACATCAAAATGTTAAATTGATAATATAAAAGTTATTCTAAATCAGCTTGCAAGATTTGTCCTGAACAAATAGACAAACTAACTTACGTAGAATACTAACATTGTAAGTAATATTCTGGTAGAAAAACTTGATATTTAATCACAACATAACATTATAATTTTATCAATAGCTAAACCTTATACTTGGTAAAGAAACAAAAATATATAACTAACCTACGATCAATGTTTCTCTGCGTCCGTAGGAAACACCTTAGACAACCCTACACGTGATGCCTGGGTGGTGCTAAAAGAGTTACAAACTTGGCAGCCCTACTGTCCTACCTGGACCTCGCAGCACTCACTGAATTTTCTCCATCGTCTGCTTTCCCACTACCCTAGGGAAGAAATGCCTATCTATATCCAGTGACATGTAGGCATACGATAAATAAATCTACGATAAAATGTGACCTTTTCAAGTCAAAGGTACATCATTATTGGTTGTCAATAAGGCGTTACCATAAAAATATCATTTAGAAATTAACTCTATTAACAACCGACAATGATGTACCTTTGACTTTAAAACGTCACAAATATCGATACTTAAGTATATTATTATCGACGCGTTCCTCGCACTGGGTACGTTTACTTAAAGATGACATTATCTCGTTCACGGACAGGTTGTCTGTGTCTGTGTTTGTACTTGTGTGAGTATATTTTATACTAGTGTTTGATAATTTTATCGTGTGCGTGTGTAGCGACGTCAATGGAAAATGCATTAGTGTTAAAAGTATTTGTGTGCGTTTCCTCGTCCCCCGCGCCGAAATTGGCAGACATTTTCTGATAGAAATTAGTGCGCGTCTCGCATCCTGTTGGTTTAATAATCAAAGCCCAAAAATGGTTAGATTAAATGTTTAAGGTAGGATCATAAAGAGTATTGATAGAGTCTAACTCGTGATAGGTGGTAATATGGGCGCTCGGGGGGCGAAAGAAAAAACACACTAAACGATACCAAAAATGCTTAGGTTGAATGTTTAAGGTGGGAGCATAAAGAGTATTGATAAAGTTTAATGATAAAAGTGAAGGGGGGGGGGGGGGGGGCACAAATAAAAAACACACTGAACGATCTTTGTTTATACCCAAAAATGGTTATTGAAATAATACACCCAGTACGTGACGAAACCTAAGGGAGCTAAGGTAATAAAAATTATAAAAATATGGGTCACTTAGTATGGGTACGTTCCCTTATACGAACACATTTAAATTATTTTATACATAGCCCACCACCCAACGAAGAAAAACTAGAAAATGAAATAATTCGTGAATAGCCAAATTTTGGTGTAGTTGTAGGCATGTATCTTAGTTTTTCGTAATAACTCAGTAACGGTGACTCATACGAAAAAATGTTCTTTTACCTAATATAATTTTTTTTGCTGGGTGTAATGTTTAATGAGATATCGAGGAAATACGATAAACACTTTTTTAAACTTTTGGAGCTATTAATTACGAAAGTATTCGTTTTATCCCTAAATTGTTTTAGAATACCCTTATTTTTTTTAAAGACCTGTCCAACGAAAATTCACATTAGAATTGGAGTAAAAAAAATATGTCCCCCCACTTCATGTGTACGGGGGAGGTACCCGAAAAAATATTATTTTTTCAAATTTTGTTTTAAAACTTTGTCGGCGTAATTTAAACACATACTACATACCCTCCATATAAAATCTTTTTTTTTTGCGTGTTTTTTAAATGTCAATATAAAAGCGTTTAGACGGACCTTAAATAAGTTAACTATTCACATGATAAAATGCTTCCTGTGTTACTTGGGCGGACTCCCAGCTGATTGCGAGTCAGACTGGCGATTAATTAATTAATTATGTTTTTGTGCAGTTCGTATTATGAGCCGTATACATGATTCAACTCCAATACGACTCCAATAACGCCTATAATCTATACGTGTAAATCAGAAATATGAGAATTTGCTTGAAGATAAAGTCCAATATTGGTTGAATATTTGTTGTGTTTTGGAACTCTGTTGGAGGTGATTGTGTTTTTAATACATTGTTTGTGTATCTTAAAATTAGAATAAGGCCCGCTGTAGAGTTAGTCGCTGTGTCTTGGTCTGTGGCTGTGAAGGGAACGTTGTCTACAGGTGGAACGGTGCCGGGACTACTGGTGGAGCGCTCTGTTGCACGTGCAGAATATTGTCAATTCGAGTACCGTGGTAACTAATTATTATTTATTAAAAATTGAAAAAAATATATGTTAATTACCATTTCATGTACAACATTTTTAACGTTTGAATAACTCGTGTAACGTATAGTTACACCGTTATTTAAATGTAACGAAATGTCGTTTTACGGTTAATTCTGCTTATATATACTGAACAGCTAATTATATTTAAAATATTGTTGAATTAAAAAATGTGTACTACAAAACACTGCAAACACAACGTCGGATATTTAAATTGATTCGATTTTCTTAAACAACTTGATCAAGTACTCGCCGTTACCGTTAGCAAGATGAGAACCAGCATGAGGTCTAGGTAGAACTGCCCGTGGATCTCCTTACTCTTCCATACTGTCCTGCTGTCCTCGGTGCTTAGCACCACAGGTTTGCGTCAGTTCTCAATTGCAAAGAAGAGCGGCGTGAGGTTCCTGTCCACTGCCACCATATCACGATGCATCCCACACTCGTTGTTGTTAAGAGAATATATGGGGTACGAATACGCGAGCGAGGATCGAATTCTGTCAATACCCGGCAATATCAACTTATACCTGCTATGTACTCCTAGTTAGTTTAGTTACACGCACTACAAACCGTAAGGCCAAATTACAAATGAATAGTTAAAGCAAACTTTTTACATTGGAATTGGTTTGGTTAGTGCGAGCCCGGTCCCACTAACGCCAAAACTCAATTTGCCTGAGCAACATACGCTAATAGTATTTGGTTGTTTTGACTGTATTAAAATATTGAGAATAATATATTATTGTGTACAGTCGCCATCAAATATATCGGAGCGGCCAAGGTACTCAAAAATATCTGAACATGCACTTTATCGCTTTGACAATAGAGGCGTTGTTCAGATATTTGTGACCCCCTCGGCCGCTCCGATATATCTGATGGCGACTGTACTTACCTACATTTTCTCCCCTAGCGTATAAAGATATAATACAGCTGAAACTCGAACTCACGCGAGCGAGTTCGCAGATATAAGATAGTTGTATAATATGTAAATGATTGGTGTCGGCAGTGCTTGGGTCACATCTGGTACCTGTCGGTGGACACGCAGCTGTACGTGGTGGCGGCTCTGATATTGTGCGGCGTGCATCGCGTGCGCAGCGTGCGTGCCACCTGGCTCGTGCTGGTCGCGGTCATGCTGGCCGCCCAAGCCGCCTCGATCGCTTTTTGTTTCATTGTTGAGTTTAGGTAAATAAAACTGAAATTAAAAATCATTTATTTCAAGGTGGATCTACTTTCACCGTCGCAATCAAATATATCGCAGCTGCCAAGGTACTCAAAAATATCTGAACATGCATTTTATCGCCTTTAGAACTAAGTGGCTTTGTCACCTCGGCCGCTCCGATATATGTGGTGGCGACTGTACAGTTTTCATACAATTTTTTTGACACATTTTCTCGTATTAAATGTCAACTTAAAGCTAACTAAACTACCTACCTACTATTACTAACAGAAACCTTAAACTGCCCGCCTTTTCGACTTCTACCTTTTTTTTTTTTTTTTTTTTTTTTTTTTTATACCACGACGGTGGCAAACAAGCATACGGCCTACCTGATGGTAAGCAGCTACCGTAACCTATGGACGCCTGTAACTCCACAGGCGTCACATGCGCGTTGCCGACCCTTTACAAAAAGAAGGATTCACTGTGTTGACGGCTAAAGGAACAAGAGGGTCCCTCATCGTCAACACACTGGGTCCTCTTTGAGCTCTTTGGCAACCTTACTCACCAGCAGGAACACAACACTATGAGTAGGGTCTAGTGCTATTTGGCTGTGGTTTTCTGTAAGGTGGAGGTACTTCCCCAGTCGGGCTCTGCTCCAGATTTGAGCGAGATGACATTCACTGAACGTGCCCTACCACACTAAGCGAGATGCCATTCGCAGTGCCCATACCTCTCTTTTTGGCATAGTTTAAGGACATACCCAAGTCCGGACGTAGTTTAAGGACATACCCCGGGTCCAAAACACCCAGCCACACCACACCTTCCACCCAGTCCAAACTTTCGAAATGGAAATACCTGTAAAAACCGGCCAAGAGCATGTCGGGCCATGCTCAGTATAGGGTTCCGTAGTTGCCGGCCTGTTGCAGTACATCCGTTCAAAAGGTAGTTTATTAAGGGATATTTGGTGGTGCTTACGTCATTTTACTATCTGGCACTTACGTCCTTTTACTATGCGGTTTTGAGCGATAACTCAAAAACGACTGAACTGATTTTATTCAATATAGTTTTCGTTAAAGTACTGATCAGGCCTAACTTTCATCGTATTTATTTTATTTTTTTGGACTCACGTTGCATAAGTTAGATGGGGGGACGCGACCCAAGTAACACAGGAAGCATTATAACATATGAATAGTTAACTTATTTAGAACTTAAGGACCGTATAAACTCTTATATACGTTCACCGAGCAACTTGTCACATTATATGATGCTTTGAGCTGTATAACGGTTGTATAATGGCATATCTAAATGCTTTTGTAAAGCCTTTAGCTTTAGTGCAACAAACCACAACGCAACTGTACAGCTTTCAGCTGTTTAAAAGCACTAAAGTGCTTTAGCTTCTACAATAGCATTATATAATGCTTTACGCTGTATAACGGTTGTATAATGACATATGTAAGTGCTTCTTTAAAGCCGTAGTTTTAGTGCAGCGAACCAAAATGCAACTGTACAGCTGAATGCTGTACAGTTGCGTTTTGGTTTGCTACACTAATGCTTCGGTGTAGTTTAGTGGCTTACATTCTACAATAGCATAAATAAATGCTGTTTAAAAGCATGAATATTAGCCATTATAATGCCACGTAAATTCGCTACACAGCTTTCAGCTGTTTTTAATGCCTTAGGGTGTACAATAGCATTTATAAGTAGGTAATACATTCCTAATATATAAGTACGTCGGTCCGCGTGCAGAGTGGACGTGCCTTCACGAAAACATTTCAAAAAAGATATATGCAACTACATCGAAAAGTGAACACTTAATAAGTACAAATAAAGTCTGGTGTAATAAAGTGATTGATACGCCTTAAAGGACATTACTCTTCTGGGCAAGCCATCGGAGGTGCGTATTTTCCCCCCGCAACCCTCGGGTAAAGGAAACGGGCTGCGATTTTTGATCTCACTCACTCAGTAACCCGCTGTGCACGACATCACTAGAACAATATGAGCGTCACACGATCGCCTCCGCGGGATGCGAATACGTATGCTAATAGCAATACGGAGCCAATAGAAATTCCGAAATCAATCGGTACCGGATCGCATCCGGACTTACGAGACCTAGACGTGCAACAAGTAACTATAAGACAAAAACGGAAGCAACCGGATGACGATTTGTCGACAAAATTTGAGTGTTTTGAAAATTAAGTAATAGCTTTGTTTAACAATATGGCTAAAACCCAATCAGAAAACCTTAACAAAATTGCCTCAGACGTATCGCAAATTAATGACCAGCTAAGTCAAATTAAAACAGCAACGGAAAAACTTGCACAAGACCAAAACTCGATGAAATCCGAGCTAGCGAGTCTAACAGAATTCAGATCCGAAATGGAGCAAAGAATTGAAACAGTTGAAAAAGGTATCACCTCACTTGCACCTGTCGATCAAGAGAGCGTAATGTCCGAAATTTACGAACGTTTTGAAAGAGAAAAAAATATAGTCATAATCGGATTGACTGAACTACACTCTAACGAAATTGAGGAAAGAAAGAGTCATGATAAACAAGAAGTTAAAAATATACTAAAAATTGTAAATCCAAACTGTGCCGACGCAAGTAAAATTGTTCGCCTGGGAAAATACGTTAATGAAAAATCAAGACCCGTTAAAGTCTGCTTTAGTACGTCTCATTCAGCCAAGTCGATCCTTAGAAATAGATCAAAAGTAATGATTGATGGTATAAAAATCTACGGTGACCAAACCCCTAACCAGAAAGAGTACATGCAAAAGCTACGTCAAGAGCTCTCACGCCGTCAAGGCGATGGAGAAACTGACCTTAATATAAAATATGTAAGGGGTATCCCTAAAATAGTTAAAATGCAGCCAAAAAACCAGAGACAGGAACAAACAAGCATGACAACTTAACAACTACAGCCCACTCAATCGCAACCGACTACTGTGGTCTGGTACATAATAAAAAAGCACTAAAGTTTCTATATGCAAACATGCGCAGCATTGTAAAACCCGGCAAATTGGATGAATTAAGATGCATACTTAAATCAATACAAAAAACCATACACGTAATTATTATAGCAGAGACATGGATCAAGTCAAAATCGGAGGCTGAACGGTTGTCCTTACCCTGCTATACACACTACTACAACTTCAGAACTCAATCCAGGGGAGGTGGCGTATCCATATATGTGCATAATGACCAGAAACACAGCTTTATTGAAGACATCTGCGAAAATGATAACCACTTTCTATGGGTACACTTAGAGAGATTTTCAATAGATATTGGTGCAGTGTATAAACCGGAAAGAACAAATGATAGTGATTTTCTAGAAACTTTTTCGAATCAACTTCGTAAGCATAAAAGAGCGATCGTTTTTGGTGATTTTAACTACAATCTCCTAAAAGCAAACAAAGCAGTGAGAAACTATAAATCAACTTTACGTGACACAGGATATTCCATACTAAACCGAATCAACGAGGAACACTGTACCCGAGAAACCCCCACAACTAAAACAATCCTAGATCACGTTACCTCCAATATCAAGAACAATAAGTATCATTTAACAATAATAATTTCAAATTTATCTGACCACAAACAAGCGTATTTAGAAGTTTTGAAATGCAAGCCTGAGGCAAAGAAAAAAGTCAAGTATCACGGCATGGACTATGACAAATTGTACAAAATAATGGAAGACAACGTTCAGAACCATGATCAAGAACTACTAAACTATAATGACATTGAGAATAAACTAAAAGAAGCCATTAACAACAGCAAAGTGATAAAAACCAAGATACAGAACTCACTCAGAGACGACTGGATCAACAAAGAAATAATAACAGCAATACAAGAGAGAAATAAACTATACAACATTGTTAAGAACCAGAATACTAACCAAGAAGATGACAGCGCTAAGAGAAAATTGCTTGCAATGAGAAAAGAAGTCCAAACCAACATCCAAAATGCAAAAAGCCAATATTACCTAAAAGCGTTTCAAGACTGTGGAAATGACCAATCAAAAATATGGGAATTAATCAACAACTTAGCAGCTAATAAAATAAATAAATGCAGTTCTCCTCCAAAACTTATCACTAACACCGGCGTAATCACTAACATCGAGGACATATGTGAGTGTTTCAACACTTTTTTCGCAAATATAGGCTCTGCTCTAGCCAATAAAATTAATTCTTGATACCATAACAATACTACATACAAGTATTTATACAATAACTCCCACGACTGTACACAAAGTGAACTCCCACACTATAAGCCGGCAACAGAGGATGAAATAAGTAAAATAATAGACAATTTAAATACAAAAACAAGTACAGGTATAGACGGAATTACCTGCAAAGCTATGAAATGCGTTAAACATATTATTATTAAAAAACTAACCATCATCATCAATAACTGTCTAGAAAGTGGAATCTTTCCTGACGCGCTAAAAATTGCCAAAATTACCCCCGTATTTAAATCAGGAATAAAAACAGACCCAGGGAATTATAGTCCGATTTCTGTACTTCCAATATTTTCGAAAATATTTGAGAAAGTTCTGCACAATCGACTGAGCGAATATCTTGTTAGCATACGCTTCCTTTTTGAAAAACAGTATGGGTTTCGTCCTAGATCTAATAAACTTTCTGCAAACATTGCCCTTATAACAAAACTGAAAAATAAAATAGACAGCAAAAACATAGCATTAGGGATATTCATAGACTTAAAAAAAGCTTTTGACACGATAAGTCACGAACTACTTTTACAGAAATTATATCATATTGGAGTTAAAGATACTGCACTGCAAATCATTAGGTCATACCTAACTGATAGATACCAGATCGTCAAAATTTCCGATACAATAAGTACTCCAAGACAAGTAACCTATGGTATTCCGCAAGGGTCCATCCTAGGACCGCTACTGTTTATTGTCTATATAAATAACATCTGTGAAATAGGCCTAAAAGGAGAACTATCGCTCTACGCCGATGATACCAGCCTATTTTATTTTGGTAACAACATGAAAACTATTGCCGACCACGCTCAAAATGATTTGAATGTCCTAAACACATGGTTTCAATATAACTTATTAACAATAAATGTGTCAAAAACCAATTTTATAATTTTTCGTGCAAAGAATAAACCAGTAGGACCCTATCAACCATTACTAATCGATGACGAGCCGCTAACTCATGTGGATTCGGAAAAATATCTCGGTCTCATTGTAGACAGTCAACTAACCTGGAAACCTCACTTAAAAAAAATACGGTCTAAACTTTCGTCTCTGATGAAATCGCTGCGAGGTATTGTACGCTGCTTTCCAAAATCCGTTCGCTATAAGATATATAACTCGATGATAAAACCACAACTAGATTACTTGATAGAAATTTGGGGATCAGCAGGAAAAACTGTCCTTAAAAAAATTCAGGTAGCTCAAAATAAACTCATAAAAATTCTTTTCCACTACAACTATTTAACTTCTACTCAAAAATTTATAAAGAAACAAATTTAATGACACTAACACAAATATACCATTACAAAACATGCATATTAATAAATAAAATTCTAAACAAGCAAGTACATACACAAATATCATTCACTAAACTAGGTCAAGTACAAAAACGACTTACAAGGCGTGCAAATAATGTATGTCTTCCCCCAACAATACCTAGAACTAACTATGGAAAACGAAATATCCTTAACGAAGGGGTGCAGCTATACAACAAACTTCCGAACGATATTAAAGAAATTAAATCTCCGTTACTATAAAAAAGTATTGAAACACCACATCTTGAAGCGCTTTACTGGTTTATCGAACTAAACTCCATCACTGTCTATCGCCATTCCAATAGTAATAGTAAAACTCTATCACAATAGTTACACGTAATACGTCCCTCAAACTCCCAACGTAAGCCGGGTGACTACCATTACTTATACCGCCCTACCCTCACTGTAAAAAAACGAAGTGAACTGTTGCTACCTACTTATTTGTTATTAAACTTAATGCTAATATTATTTCTAATGTTATTATTGTTATTATTGCATCTGCATATTATTATTGCAAAGTAAACTAATGTTATTATTACATAATGTTAATTTAATAGTATAAAATATTAAATTACCGATAAGCCCTCTGCATGCTACTGTGTTATCTAACTGTGAAACTGTATTTCTCAATGCTAAGCGAATTGTATTCTTTAATTGGGAAATAAATGTCTTAAACCATAAACCATAATGCTGTATAATAGCAATAATATAAACCATTATAAAGCCAAGTAATTCACTATAAGGGGCTGTTCGGAAATTATGTCATTTCAAATGGGGGGGGTCTGCACATCGGATGATGGTATTGGTAGCATGAAGTAGGAGGGGGGCGGTCATTCCGAAGATCACATCATCTCTCGCATCTATAAAAAGTGCTTCAATGTGTAAAAAAAAAGGAATGAAATTCGTGTTTCTATAAACTTTTAATGCTATAAAATATTCTCTACTAAATAGTTTTTTATTTTACAATTAAGCTAAAAACATTTTTTTTAACTGACGTCACTTTATTTGGCAGGGGGAGGGGTCATTTGAATTATGAATTGGAAAATAGTAATACCAAACTAGGTAAAAACTGCCGAAGTTGTCTCAGTTATAAAGGACTTTATTTTAAGGGGCTCCCTGGCGCCAACAACCTTAGATCTGATTCCCTTAGTTTTCTAATGATTTATATAGCTTATCATATTATCAGTAACAGCTTTAAACAATATAGTATCAGTATCCTATATTTACTTCAATATTCATTGTCTTCGAGATATTTGACATCAAAGTCGAACTGAATTAGGCTAAAAAAGTCATAATTTTTAATTTTATTTATTTATTTAATCTTTATTGCACGAAATGAAAACTTATCGTACAAAAAGTGAACTTAGTTCCATGCGGCATTCTTTACCAGTCAACCTTAGGGCCAAGCAGAAAGATTGTAGGCGGTGCTTCTAACTATACAGAAAACAAGTTATATGACAGAAGCATAAAACTTTAAAAAGATGCGAAACTACATCCTTAATTCTTACACATAAACTACATAATTCTAATATACATAAAATACATAAATCAATACATATATACATATATATATATATACATACATACATACGACCATACATATATAAATACATATCCGAAGAATCTTGTTAGAGAAGATACTTAGGATTTCTTTGATCCACCAGCAAAGAAATCATGCACAGATATTTTAAAAGCGTACTTGCACGACGCTTTTCTAATTTTAGGGGGAAGACTGTTCCAGAGACGAGCTGCTCGAATGGTAAATGAATTAGACATGAAACCAGACCAATGAAGAGGGATGGAGAGAGACAGATTGCCCGGAGAGCGAAGTTGACGATCGCGAGAGACACCATAAAACTGAAGGGAGGTTTTAAGATACCGAGGGGCTTGCGAATAATTGAATATTGAGTAGAGAGTACATAGCAAGCGGATATTTTGCCGCTGCCGAATGGGAAACCAACCAAGTTGCGCGCGAAACTCCGACATGTGGTCGTATTTACGGAGGCAGAAAATAATCTGATGCAATTATTAAGGACTCGATCCAGTTTGTCAAGGTGCTCTTCATTCAAATCGGGATAGCACACATTACCATAGTCTATAATTGGCAACATCAACGCGTTAACTAACAAGACCTTAGTTTTAAAGGTTAAGAAGTGCCTCAGCTCGCTTAGTGAGTGAAGTGACCATGTAACCAAGCTCCAGTGACCAGCTCAAGGTCCAAGTGCACACCCAAGTCTTTGACACTCTGACTAAAAGGAATGGGAATTCCGTTAAAATGCACAGGCCCAATAGTGTTCAAGTCAAGCTTGGCAAATTGTTGTTGTTGGAGCTTCCAATGACAATTGCCTGACACTTTGTAGGGTTAACAAATAAGCCGAACTTTTCGGACCAGTGTTGTACGTGCGTGAGATCTCTGTTCAACTTGTCAATGGTAGTTAATATGTCTGTCACTTTGCACTGGTCGTAAAGTTGTAGATCGTCCTCATACAGATGGTGAGCGCAGCAAAAGTCAGGAGTTATAAAGTTAATGAAGACGGAAAAGAGAAGAGGAGAAAGAATACCTCCTTGAGGTACGCCAGTGACTAGGTCGCACCAGTCCTATAGGGACCGGTCGATACGCACCGCTTGCTGGTGGCCCTCAAGGTAAGCATGGAACCAGTTAAGCTCTGACTGCGATACATTTAGATGCTTAAGCAAGGCAAGGAGAATGTCGTGGTCTACTGTATTAAACGCGTTGGAAAAGTCAATTAATACCAGTACTGTGACCATCTGACTCTCCATGCCACGCCTAATATCGTCCGTCACTTTAATTAATGCAGTACAGGTGCTATGACCAGGTCGAAAATCGGACTGAACGGGGCTTAGCAATTTATTTACCTGAATATAGTAAGAGAACTGTTTGTGTGCCACCGCTTCAGCAATCTTCGACAGGAAAGGTAAAATTGAAATGGGCCGGAAATTACTGGGTGACAAAGGATTACTGATTTTTGGGAGAGGAATAACATAAGCTTTTCTCCAAAGAGCAGGAAATTCGCCATTAATCAGAGAGAAATTGACGATATGAGTGTTTACAGGAAGCACACACTCCAAGACCGAGACTATCATGTAACGACTCACATCGTCGCAACCGACGGCTTTCGATTTAATGGTTTGAATAATCTTTTTTACTTCTGTCTGAGATGTCGGGTGGTAAGAAAAAGATACTGTCAAGGAAGAGGGTAGAGACGAAATAACACAGAGGGTAATGACTTTTACTTGATCAGTGACGGAAAGAGCAGAGGAAAAATATCTGTTGAGATCATTTAGTGAAAAGGACGAGCTATCATATCCATTGACTTGTTTACCCAGACCCAACGACTTCAGGAAAGTTCCTGGGTTCGACTGGAAGTCCAGACGTCGACCATCGAAGAGGATGCAACATTTTGATGAATGACTTGACGTTTAGCTGCGCGCACCATCTGATTGCCACGATTTCGTGCTATCTTGAAATGCTTCCAGTTCTCTTCGGTGCGGTCTCGCTTATAAAGTCGGAAAGCTCGGTCCCTTCTTCTCATGGCCATGCGAACTCCAGCGGTTATCCAGGGTGCCGGGAGACGCTTCACACGAACATGCGTACGGGTGCATGTTTGTCAAAAAGTCCTAACAAGGACGCATTAAACAGAGATACCTTGGTATCTACCGAGGAGGCAGTGATCACGGGTGACCAGTCAATGGCCGCTGCGTCGCTTAAAAGAGAGTCAGTGTCCATCTTAGCAAAGATGCGCATGGTTATAGATAAATTAACGAGAGCATAGAATTGCATATGTAGTAGTATTGTATGTTTACAGCATCGACATATTTTACAGGCATTCAATATTTGAATTTTCTATTTTCTCGTACTATCAGCATAAAAAGAGGTTTGTTATATATTGAAGAAGTAAATACCAAAATAATGTCAGTGTCAAATTGTGAATATTATTTACGTTGTGCATATATTTTTACGTCTGATTTTATTGTATTCTCACAATTATCAGAATAATTTTGTGTCAGCCCGTACAACTAAGTGTAAGTTACATAATTTTCAAACAATATGGCAGTGAGTAATTTTGGTCCGATTGAGAGTCAAAGTAAGCAAATTATTTTTAACTGTTATAAATATTTAGAACTTGAACTGAAGAAAAAATTTAATTCGCCTTACACCGCTGCCCAGTTAGTTGAAAAAGCTACGGATGTTTGTCTCTCTACTGTTTATAACATTGTGTCTGAGAGCAATAGTGAGAAATTCGCAACAACAAAGAAATTCACCTCCCCGAGAAATAAAAAGTTACGTACTTGTCCGTCATGAGCAGTAGACGATTTTGATCAGGAAGTCATCCGGAGAACTATATACAATTTTCATCTGTCCCATAAGCAATTTCCAAACTTAAAGGCACTCCACTCTGTGTTAAAATCCGATATAGATTACAAATTTGGCATTTCCACCTTACGAAAACAAATACAAAAATTAGGATTTAAATGGAAAAAGACCAAGGACAACCGAAAAATATTAATGGAAAGACACATACGACTGCTAAGAATAAATTACCTTATCAAAATTGCGGAATATCGGTCTGAAGATAGACCACTAGTTTATACTGATGAAACCTATATCCACACTTCACATGTATCCGAACAGGCTTGGACCGATGGAATAGAATTTGGTGTAAAAAAACAATTCAGTACAGGCCAGCGGTTAATAATAGTGCACGCAGGAGGAAAAGATGGTTTTATTCCCAACGCTTTGTTAATGTTTAAGGCAAACCAAAAAACGGGAGATTACCATGACCAGATGAACTTTGTCAACTACGAAAAATGGTTAAAAGAAAAATTTATACCGAACCTTAAATCGAATAGCGTACTTATCGTAGATAATGCATCCTATCTCAACAAACTTTTGAATGGTGCTCCACCGTCAAATTCTCATAAACAAGAAATGATGGATTGGTTGACAGAATACAATATTTCGTATAGCCCGTTGATGTAAATAAAGAGCGGTTTCGTGAGTACCACATAGATGCAATTTTAAAAGAACATGGCCACTCCGTTTTACGATTGCCACCGTATCACCCGACATTCAATCCGATCGAAAATATTTGGTCCATGGTAAAAGGATATGTAGCGAAAAGAAACGTTTCATTAAACATGCAAGGCATTATGAGTTTAGCAACTGAACGAATGAATACTATTACTGCTGAGGACTGGGAAAACATTTGTCGCCCTGTCGAAAGTGAAGAAAATAAATATCGATGTCAGGAAGGGGAAATGGATCGAATTTATAACAATCTTATTATCAATACTTGTGACAGCTCAAATGAAGAACATGATAGCGACTAAAAGCAAAAAACAGAGGACTACTATTTATTCCATTTCTTAAGGGTATGTAATTTTATTAAATTAAGAGAAAATTATTCTCCTTTTGTTGCAAACGGTACAACCACTACAAATGCAATTCCATGATCTCGATAATTCACCTATACTAGAGCAGGCCTGCTTTTTGGGGGTTTAAGTTTGTAGCAAGCATAAATAAGGTCATGGTTGGAGAAACACGGGGCCAAAAGCTGACCATGCTTTACTACAACATCGGGGGATGATGAAATAATGACATCTAGATACGTGTCCGTACTGGCGGTATGGTGTGTCGGAGCAAGAGGGAGGAGAGATATGTTAACATACTGAAGTAACGATGTCAAGCTGCGGCTATGGGGCGAGTCTTTACAAAGGTCTGTGTTAAGATCTCCTATTACCAGGTGACGTGTCTGGACCCGGGGTATGTCCTTAAACTAAGTCCGGACTTGGGTATGTCCTTAAACTACGCCAAAAAGAGAGGTATGGGCACTGCGAATGGCATCTTGCTAAGTGTGGTAGGGCACGTTCAGCTAATGTCATCTCGCTCAAATCTGGAGCAGAGCTCGACGGGGAATTACCTCCACCTTACAGAAAACCACAGCCAAATAGCACTAGACCCTACTCATAGTGTTGTGTTCCTGCCTGTGAGTAAGGTCGCCAGTGAGCTCTAAGAGAATGCAGTGTGTCAACGACGGCAAGGGACCCACGGAACCGATAATACGACCGTTGGTCTCTGTGGGCGCAGAGTGCAGGTGCGGCTATCAGGGAGACCCGGTGAAACGGCTATCCGCTGGCCGCCCGCAGGTCAGTAGGGTTCCCGAACCCAGGGGACACTTAATCTCCACCCTGGGAGGCTGAACCGCCAACCTGTGAAAAATCCCTGGTGTAGTAGTCGTGCCGGTGTAGGAGACCGGAGTGGACCCGGCTACTGCAACAGGTGGGGACCGGGGGCCCTTCCGTACGCCGCGCCTGCAAACTGCACCTCCCACATCGTTCCTCGGTCGGTTTGTTTCGTCTTCTTGTCCTTTCTGCTGTCGACACAGTGAATCCTCCTTTATTTCCTATACACACTTCTAAAACAACAAGCCGAGAAAACAGAAGAAAAGGAACAGTTCTTCAGCGGATTCCCCTTCAACAAAAGTGGACTACTGCAACATCAGGGGCCTGCATTCAAATCTAAACGTAGTACACCACCACCTCGAGTCTGCGCAGCCGACCCTTCTGTTCCTGACGGAGACACAGATATCCTGCCCGGCCGATACATCATACCTGTTATACCCCGGTTATATGCTCCAACACAGGTTTGTGAGTCGCGCCGGACTCGGCAGGATGTCTGTTGTCGCCGCCTTATGCTTATGAAGACAAGGGCCTGTCAGTGCTGTGGGTGCGTGTGGACTTCGGTGGCCACACGCGCGTCTACGCGTGCCTTTACAGGTCTCACAGCGGTGACACGGACACAAAATGGCTCTTCGAGCACCTACAAGTGACGACCGACAGAGTTTTCGAGCAGTATTCATCCGCTGAATTGGTGATTTTGGGGGCTTTTAATGCCCACCACATTGAGTGGCTAGATTCTCGGTCCACCGATTATGCGGGTAGGTCTGCTTACGAATTTTCTCTGACCTATAGTCTCTCGCAATTGGGACGTTCTCCCACGAGAATACCAGACATCGAGGACTATACAAGCTCTTTACTGGACCTCCTGCTGACCACACGTCCGGACGGATATTCCATCTCAGTGAATGCACCTCTCGGCTCGTCCGATCACTGCCTCGTCCGGACGCTGGCACTTTGGGCGCGGCCTGATCCACCGCGGCCAACTAGCTCGCGACGCGTGTGGCAGTATACGTCAGCAGATTGGGATGGATTGCGTGAATTCTACGCGTCATACCCGTGGAGGCAGCTCTGCTTCACATGAGCTGATCCTGACTCCTGCCTAAGTCACCGAGACTATACTGGCGGGAATGGATTGGTTCATTCCCAACTCGGTAATAGCTGCAGGAGCAAAGAAACGACCTTGGTTTAATCGATCCTGTAGAGAAGCTACAATTCGTAAGCAGGCTGCTTACAGGACTTGGACCAAGGTCGTTACTGATAAGGATCCCAACGTATCTGATGTGGAACGCAAATTAAACGCTGCCTCGAGGTCCAGTAAAACAACCCAGAGCCAAATTCGATTTCGTCGGCAGAATTGGTGAGGAGCTAGCGGGCTACCCCACCGGGAGTCGTGCCTTCTGGTCACTTGCTAAAGCTGCCGAGGGAAACTTTTGTCGGTCGTCTTTACCACCACTGCGAACTGCTGATGGTAATCTGGCCCATAGTGCAAAAGAGAAAGCCGATCTTCTTGGTACTCTCTTCACCTCTTACTCGACCCTGAACGATGATGGCAGCACCGTACCGCCTTTCATCCCCTGGTGCGCGTCCTCGATTCCAGAAATTACCATCAAGCAAAGTGATGTCCGGCAGGAGCTGCTATCATTAAATGTTCACAAGTCGAGCGGGCCAGACAGCATACCAGCAGTTGTGCTCAAACGGTGTGCTCCTGAGTTGTGTCCCGTGATAACGCGCCTTTTCACACTCTCTTACCACAAACGGCAAGTGCCGTCTTCATAAAAGACTGCTCTCGTGCACCCTGTGCCTAAAAAGGGCGACAGTTCGGACCCGTCGAAATACAGGCCTATCGCTGTAACCTCCCTTCTCTCTAAGGTTATGGAGCGCATAATCAACGCAAAGCTCCTGGGATACCTAGAAGAGCACGATCTGGACAGTGATCGCCAGTATGGCTTTCGCCACGGTCGCTCGTCGTCGGGCTTCAACCATAGAGAGTCAGGGAGAGGCATTGGCGGTCAGCCTTGATATAGCTAAGGCGTTCGATCGGGTCTGACATCGAGGTTTTCTGTCGAAGTTGCCAGCTTACGGCTGTAATGGATCCAAGGCATCCATATAATGCCTATTTCAATGAGACGGTAAAGTTGTTCGATATTGTGACATTGCTATTAACTTTGTGTTGGAGTTAATTTCATTTTCAGTTTCGGGAAAATTTATGCATTTACGATTAAGCTCTCATGAAAATTATACTGTAATATTAATGTTCGAATTATAACTCACCTGGAAAATATGGAGTATCGTAAAATCAATTTGTAGTTATATCTAAATTTTCATAGCTTTGGTGCAGTTCGGGAAGGAGAATTTAGTGTTGAAATAAATACTGGAAACTAACTTTATTTCTAGCGGCTTTGCTAAATAATATGCATTTTCATTTAAATATTAAGATAGTATTCATTTAGAATACAGATAATAGTATTTTCCAATACATTTTGGATTCTAAAAATCTAACCTCGAATTTATAGATGTTAGTGAAGGCAGCAGAAAACAAATGACAAAGTAAAATCTAATTCCTTGATCGAAATAGGCGTTAAAAGTAACACGGTTTATTATGAGATCGAATAAAAATAATAGTTATTTAGGAAGATTTGGTTATGAACAATATTGTGTCATAAAATTGATAAGAAAATGAATTATGTACAATATAAACCAGGAGATTTAGTACTTTTAAAAAACCAAGTAGGTAATAAATTAGATTGTGTGTATAATGGACCTTATGAAGTAATAGAGGATATGTCACCTAATGTTAAGATATCTAAGAATAATCAGATTTATATAACTCATAAGAATAACACAAAGCTGTATTTAAAAAATAATTATATAACATAGCAATTATTATATAACAAAGTATTTAAAAAAAATGTAAATGCAACTGCGTATGTCACTTTTTTTTTTCTTCCTTTGTGAGGGTAAAGGGTAACTTTCCGGGGGAGATGTAGTATATCCCTAATTAACATATTAACCGTAACTTCACGTTACTATCTGCGACATAATGTGACACACGTGGTTGAATAAAATAGCATGTAAGCAATAATAACATACAAATAAGGTATGTTTAGTTTTGCTAACTCTCTTATATATTGGAGACCGACAATACAACACATCTTCGACAATGACTGGTTTTACTTGAATACTCCATTTCGACCCTCCAACTATCAACATATGTACACCGTGTCCAATAAGTTCGAATACACTTTGGAGGTCTTATAACTTTTTTGTACGAATAGTTATTGTAGTGAAATCTGTATTTTATTAAAGCTATACTAATATACAAAATATGCTGCAAATATTTTGGACTAACTCCACCTCTTACCTATTTTACTAGCTGACTACATTTTTCAACTCAATCTCACGCGGCACGCACCGCTTTCAAGGTTATTTCGTTCCAAATATGCTCGATATCTTTTTTTTCACTGTCCATATTTGCTATTTTATAATAATGTGACCTACAAGTGCCTACAAGGCATGTAAAAACATACCAAATCAATGTGATAAACGCAAATCTGGAGAATGGAGTGGCCGTTTACTTTCGGCAATATAATCATCGAAATTAGCTTTTCTCAAAGCTTGAACAACGTTTGCACTGTTTTGAGCACAATTTTGTGAGAAAATAATTTAATTTTTATTCCTAAACACAGTTTTCAAATTTTCAGGAGCGTATTTCGACGAAAACCTCTGATTTATAATGTTCATTATTAATGTGCGACTTTATCGGTAAATATAACGAAATTTGGCCCCACATATTTAACTGAACCCCACACTACCACCAATAGTTCCCTCTGGAGTCTGGGAACATTAACCTCATGGTTTAGGCTGTTTTTTATACTTGCTGCTCACAAACGACCGTTTTGAGCATTGTAAGGCTATTTTAATTCAATGAGTTTCTCGTCAGAAAATCTCCTGTCAAATGTCAATCTCAACTCCTTCCTGCGTGCCGGGAATGTATTGAGTTGGATTATGTACTCTAATTTTCTCGATTGCTACGGAAAAACGATGAACTTCACGTTTATTGTAGCTATGATATCCAGGATCCACCTCCAAAATACCACGTAAGGATCTCCTCAAAATTTTCAGATCGGCAGTTGATTTTTGGATGAAGCGGCTTTTGTCCTCTAAACTCGCACTCTCACGATATTTTGTATTTTAATGGTTCTAGCTGAACGTAGCTGACCAGATTTTTTCCTGTCTTCTAAAGAGGAGCTATTTTAAGACCTTCTCGTTGTTGTGTAAACGAGATCGCGTTTGATTCCAAAAAGTTTTACCGCCTTGAATAAACACCTTTGCAGTCGCCATTACGAAATTTTGTACTAAATTGTTAATCTAAAGTACTTCATTGAAGAGTGAAGACAAATTTCAAGTCCTTGGCGTTTTTTACTATTACATTATGTTCAAGTTAACTTATTCTTTAGATTAATATAATAAATGGATGGCCTGCAGCCTGTATGCCTTCAGGGTCAACGCAAAAATATGTGTATTCGAACTTATTGGACACGGTGTATCTCAAGCGAGGATAATCTTAACCCACGCGCATATTTGCTTAGATTTTCGCAGGCGATCGAGAAGCGGTGTGCAGATGACGAGTGAGGAGATCATACGAATTTGAACCTTGTCTGTTATACATTTATTTGGTTTTAGTATCTACAGGTTGGATTATCAACCTTATTATTTAGATAACTAGGTTCAATAGCGGAATCGGATGAGTAATCGGTAAGATTTTTAAAGATATGTTTGGATTAAAGTTACAGAGGGGAATGTAGGTAGGGTTGCCAGACGGTCGGGATTTGGCGGGATTCTCCCGAATTTTTGTATGTCCTCCCACCTCCCGACAAACTAAAATATCTCCCGGAAAAACAACTTCATTTAAAAAAAATACAAATGCGTTTATTTCATTATTTTTTTACAGTTGTTCTTAAGTTGTCGAAACAATAATTAAGTTAGTTCTGAATTCCCAGGGCATGTGTTTCGTGCTATCCATTCCAGTAAACAATTCTTATGTATTGTGAAATAATGTTTAGTTTACTGAACACTCCCTTATAACTAGAAAGAATTTAACAGTGTATTCCTGATCATATTTAGATTACACACGAAAAACTACACTTTTTATTATAACTTAGCACAAAACGCCTTTCTGATGCCGTTGTTGCCACTATTGGGCATAGTTTACACGTCCTTATTGACAGATATCAAAGTGACAAGGAAAACTATGCAGAAACTAAATTTTTCCAAAAAAAAATATACCAATTTGTTTTATGCGATAATTTTATTAATAACATTTACTTTTCATGTGCATTTAAAAAAATAGAAAAAGAAACGAAAAAAAATAATTTTTTTTTGGCGAAATTTACCTAGTCACAAAATATTTTTTCCTTCTTTTGGTCTCAGAAATTCGTGGTCAGATCTGTCGGGTTATACGCGCCCACGGTTTATACAAAAAACCGGCCAAGTGCGTGTCGGATCACGCATAATGGAGGGTTCAATTCACCGCACGCACCTTCAATGGAATAAGAACCAAACTAATAGCAAAAGTTCGTATCTGGTGCCTATGGAAGAAGTTTTTTGAAGATAACTCAAAAATGGCTAAAACGATAATATTCAAAAAAAAATTCATGGAAAGTATGTGATGATGATGAGTTGCATCTTCTCAATTTTTTTCATATTTTTTTGGACCTACGGTTCAAAAGTTAAAGAAAATTTATATGAAAGTCATATAAATTTTCTTAAAATATAAATAAAACGATTATTTCTTAAAATATTCACTTACATAATTACAAAATGTTCAAAGAAACATCTATGTTATTTTTAAAGACCGATTGATGTACAACATGTTGATATATGATTTAAAAAATATTTTTAAATATAGTAATATGTATGGAGCGCCACAAAATACTTTACTCTGCAATTTAACTACATAACTAAATAGAGGCATAAAAAATACACCTTATGCCTAAAGTTTATTAAGATACGTCTTATAGTTTTCGAGTAAAATGGACATACTGTGACATACGGACAGACGGACGGACGGACGGACAGACGGATATGACGAAACTATAAGGGTTCCGTTTTTGGCCCATTTTTGCTATGGAACCCTAAAAAACGAAAGGAACCGAACGTGCATGGAATTAATAAAAGCAGAGTTAATAATTCGACTCAATTTTGAGGAAAATTGTTTGAATTTCGAGTCTTCTATAAATAGTGAAAAAGAACAAAATGTAGTTAATTCTGTGAAAAGCAACACAAAATACATGTGGCAAGCTAAAAATAAATTAGGTACTTTTTATAATTTGTTAAATACTCGTATTGTAATTTTTTAGGATTCCGTTCGCAGCCAAAGTGGCAAAACATGTCCTTCTGTCTATCCGTCCGTATGTTATCAAGGGGTATGTTTTGTATGCCGCTACTTAGTTTTGTAGTAAAAAGGGGGCACGAAATGTAACTAAATATCAACTTTTTTTTCACAAATATCAACTTGTTGCACATCAATCGATAGGGCTTTCAAAATAACTTTAGGGTTTTCTAAAACATTTTTTTATAATGTAAAAATTTTCAAAATTATTTCTTATACTATATATATAAAAAAAAATATCCCCTCAACTCTAACGTATGTATCGTTAGTCCAAAAAAATCAAGAAAAAAGATACATCGTTCTATATTCTTTCAATGTAAATTATTTTGAAAATTATCGGTTAAACCGTTTTTGAGTTATCTCTAAAAAACTTCTTCCATAAGCAGATACGACCTTTTGGTATTAGTTTTTTTCTTATACCATTGAAGCTACGGAACCCTCCATTATGCGTGGTCCGACACGCAATTTGCCGATTTTTTAAATATTTATTTTCTATCGGTAGCGGACTAAGTAATAATAATGTTAAATGTTGTTGTTTTCAACCGACTTCAAGATTTCGAAGGAGGAGGTTACCAGTTCGTCGGGATCTTTGTTTTTTTTTTTTTTTTTTTTTTTTTTTTTTTTTTTTTTTTTATGTATGTTCACCGATTATTCGAAGACGGCTGGACCGATGAGGAAAATTCTTTTTTTGTTTGAAAGAGTATAATACTTCACAGTTGGTCCCATTTTAACCAGGTCAGGATCTGATGATGGGACCCTGGCGAAATCGAGGGAACTCTTCAACTATTATACGCACACCTATAGTGATTTGAGTATTTTTTACAGCATCTCGAGCATTTGCTTTTGGAAAGGTGGATGCTAAGTGAAGTCGGTTCTTTTTTGTTTAAAATTATTACTGTATTTACTTTAATTTGTTTTTTTTGTTTCTCCCGACTAAAGTCCCAAAATCCCGAAAATTCCTTTTATTCTCCCGATAATAGGGCCAGTCGATCTGGCAACCCTAAATGTAGGTGATTGTGGGACAGGGTACGAAAATTATAAAAGCGGGTGGTAAAGTTCGAACTTAATTTAGTCAGAACGAGATTTCAAGACATCAGCATCTCTCAGCCAAGATCGAGGTCTACAACTTTAGGTAAATCCTTTTAAATATTCCACTTTATATCTTAATTGTTTGTCGTGTACTAGCATTTTACAATATCATTAGTAATGATATTTTATTAATTGGGTTAGTTGGGGTATCAATATTACAGGCGTTACGCTTATTTACCTGCAGTGAGTGTTAGAATAATGAGGGATATATTATTAATCCACATTTGTAAATATTTTAGCTGTGTTTGGGATTACAATAAAGTATGGATCTGCGTTTAAGTATATTAGTTCATACTATTACTGAGCGAGCGAAGCGAAGCACTATTCCGCTGTGCCTAGAGCCGTCCATATGTCTAAATAAGTACTTACATGTTTTGATTATTTATTGAGTGTGAAATTTAAATACAATCTTCGTCTACTTTCATAAACGATTCTTAAATCGTATGGACGTTTCAACATAGGATTATCTTCAAAGCAATGGTTTAATATTGAGCTTATTGTTGAATGTAGAATATTATTTGACTGGGACTTCAAATACATAACACAGCTAATAAATAATAGTATTTTGTATTTACGTGGAACTCGTTTTCGTGCGGAAACCATTTAACAATTTAATGATATTCTACTTATTTACATTCAATTACTTATATAGGTTGATAGCGTATATTCTAACCAGGTTCTTCATAATATGTCACCTGTGTTTGTTTTTTTAACATTAAACCTTTTACATTGTCTATATACGACTGTGTGTATTTATGTGTGCGTATATTATATTTACAATACCTAACTATTTAGGATACGTAATATTTATTCTCCATCGTATATACATATTTACCATTGACGTGTCGAATAGGTTTTATTTGTAAGTACCAAGCCATATTTTATCTAAGTAGATTTTATTCCACTGTTTCGGGTGACCACGTTCTATTTATTAACTATTTCTTTCTACTACCTTATAAATGTAAATATATATTATAGTTTAATGTAACGGTTGAAATCGTTTGAACGTACTATAACCAAGATAGGTTTCGATCTTTTATATATTAATTGCCGATGGTGGTTAACTATTGGCCAAGGTTAAACGATATCGCATAATATGTACTTCCATGTAACACTTTAGTAATTATATAAGGGATTTGCTGCTGGATTCCAGACATAGAGGATTATTCCATGTAGAATGCGTGTCTGTTGTAGTGCCTAGGTGGCAACGGACTCCCCTCGGGTTTGAGGCCAAAGCGTTCTGTATCACCCAATGATCTTGAACATATGACAGGGAAAACAGCATGTACTTACAGAGGTTTATTGCCATGTAGGTACGCTATTAGTGTACAAAGTGTTCTTAGCAAATTCCATTCTCTTGCAGTGATGAATTGGGCGCGGTGAGGGTCTTACACGTCTGGGTTACTGCACAGATATTGCTTGTTGTGTACTTGCTATTTACTTCCTCAATTTATATACCATTCGTCATAAACGGTGGTTGGTATTTGCTTACTTAATTATTAAATGTACCAGTCATTATTTGCATATGTGGTGTGGAGGAATTGGCGGTTATCTGTCAACTATACATTGATGTATGAAGCGAGACTGTAGGCTACTGGCCCGGTCGCACACTTGGATCATTACAAATGCTCAGAACGCACAACCAACAGGTCTGTAGGCCACTGGCCGTGGACAACATATATTACCAGATTCATTAAGCTTCGAATCGTAGACCACTGGTCGTGATTCCACCGTTGGACGACGGAACTGTTAAAACTGACATGCCACATATTTTGTACAGGCGTACTTTGCCAACAATCACTACGTTCGGGAGTCCAGCAATCCTCCTTACATATATTTTGTTGTAAATATAACTATATAACAAACAGCGAAATATTTAATCAATCATAATAATTCTAGTGTAATTTTAATATTCAAAATTACTATTTATTGGAGTCTGTTAATTAGGGTATATTAATATGATGCTGCTTGTTCTATTTTTAACGTCAACAGTTAATATGCTAACCTATCATTGTCTATTGTATGTATATTCTGTTAAATTTAAGTTAGGAATTATATGTATTTTTAATATTGGGGTTATTTCTCACCTTATCTAAAAGGACTTGCGGTAACTACACACACAACGTTGGGTATCCACTAGCTTTCGCGATCATCTTGGCCAAACTGCGTATCAGAGCAAGCTACTGTATAGATAGTTATTAATTATTGTATTTGATATTATAAATACGTTACTTACTTTACTGTAATACGGCGTGAAGGTTTTTTGCTTCGTTAGTTTCGTTTTTACCTTCGCAAAGCCTAGGAATCGGAAACTAACACCTACGAGGGTTGCTACTTATATATCCGGAAACAAAAAAACAAACAAACGTACACGGCTGAAAATGGTTTTATTGTTTTTCAAAGTATTCCCCTTGATGATCTATGCACTTTTGCATTCGCGTGAACCAATTTTTAAAGCACTTCTGCCACTCCGCCTGAGGTACCTCCATAACGTGTTGTTTGAATGCGTCGACAGCATCTTCAGCGGTCGAAAATCGTTGACCGCGTAATTTATTCTTTATATTTGGAAATAAATAAAAATCGTTGGGTGCCAAGTCAGGGCTGTACGGCGGATGACCCGTTAATTCCACATTTTGACCCTCCAAAAATAGAGTTGTTTCGCGTGACGTATGACAGCTGGCATTGTCATGATGAAGAATGATTCTTCGTCGCTGGTTAGTTTTACGAATTTGTTCAAATACTTCCGGTAAGCAAATGGTCGTGTACCACTCTGAATTAACCGTTCTACGGTTTTCTAGTGGCACTGTAGCTACATGGCCATTAATACCGAAGAAGCAGGCCACCATTTGTTTCAACGTACTTTTTGCACGAGTAACTTTCGTAGGGTTCGGCTCATTTTGAAACACCCATACCGTTGATTGTTGCTTCGTTTCGTGATCGTATGCATAGATCCAGGATTCGTCACCTGTATAGATGTTATAAACGGCTTTTGAGTCACCACGGTTATATTTTTTTAACATTTTATTGCACCATTCGACGCGAGCATCTTTTTGCTCTTTTGTTAAGTTGTGGGGTATCCAACGCGAACAAATTTTTTTTACAGCCAAATAATTATGTAATATGCTATTAATGCTGGTCATAGAAATACCCAGAGTCGCCTCTATCTCGCGGTACGTAACATGTCGGTCGTCCATTATAAGTTTTCGCACAGCCTTGATATTTTGTTGTACAACCACCGATTTCGGGCGACCTGCCTTAACTTCGTCCGTAAGCATACTACGTCCACGATTGAACTCACTAAACCAGTGATACACAGTAGTTTTAGATGGGGCTTCATCACCAAAAGTTGAAGTTAGTTGATCTATGCACTGTTGTTGCGTTAAACCACGCCGAAAATCATAATAAATCATAGCACGAATATTTTCACGAGTGAGTTCCATTCTTGCTGCGAGATGACATTTAAAACCCGTCAAAAACAAAACACGAGCGTTAATAAGAAAGAAAAAATATACCGGCCAGTACTTAAAAAAGTTCAAATTTTACCATGGAGGTCAAATATGCTATTTAAGAAGATTGTAATCCCGGTTTCCGGAAATATAAATAGCAGCCCTTGTAATGACGTCTGCAAAGATAACATAAGGGGTAATTAGTCAGTGTTTCGCTTTTCAATAACAAAAATCCAAAATTAAAACTTAAATAAATAATTTTCCTTTCAACCTTCAATCTTTTGTTTGATTTTCATTACCTGTAGTAAGTTCATTTATGTAGGTATATATTTACAGAAGTTTCAGGCTGAAGCTTGAGGTAAGTAAGTAGGCTCTAGAAAGCGTTAAGAAACCTTCGAGTAGAAAGCTTGATAGGGTAGGTCATTACACGGCCTGCCCGAGGGATTGTGCAGATGGGTTGCCAGCTTTTTGTCCGGCAGAAGCATACGAGCCATAGTTGACGGAAGTTGCTTCGAAAGCATGGACATTAACGCTGGTGTCCCGCAAGGCTCCGTGCTATTCCCAACGCTGTTTTTGCTGCATATCAATGATATGTTGTCTATCGGCGACATTCATTGTTATGCGGACGACAGTATTGGGGATGCTTGTTACACGGGCCGTGCCAATATCTCTCGATCCGTTGTGATACCTCACTCCGGGGTAGAGACTGCTCCTATACAAGTCGCAAGTCAGACCCCACATGGAGTTCTGTTGTCACATTTGGGCGGGAGCACCTGGATACCAGCTTGGGCCCTTTGACTCGGTGCAAAGGCGCGCTGTGCGGATCGTCGACGATCCCAAACACACGAGCGATATTGAATCTTTGAGTCTTAGGAGGGACTTTGCCTCCTTATGCGTGTTCTATCGCTTGTACAATGGGTTGTGCTCTGAAGAACTGTTTGATATGATGCTCACGGCAGTTTTTTATCACCGTACCGCTCGCCGCCGGCAGGGTGTTCATCCCCTCACGGTAACTGCTTACCAGCAGGCGGGCTTTGCCACCGTCATGGTATAAAAAAAAAGAAATGTGTGTAGTCCGTACTGACTGACTCCAGAACTTGTTCCAGGTCTGAGAAATAGTCAATTGAGGGAGGACAATAAAGAACGCCAAGAACTGCCTTGATGAAGCTCAAACAGTCTAAGTTAACACTCGTCCAACTTTCATTTGTGACAGCTATGACATCGAGTTACACAATGCACATTTGGTTGGACAGTAACATAAACAAATTTAGTAACAATTAAGTGGGTAAGAGAATATAAAACTGAGAAAATCTGTATAGGTTGTACTACAATATGAGAACTGCCGAACCATTAAAGAATAAGAGACCGAACTTGTGTTGCTTATCAAGTGTGTACCTCAAAAAATAAATTAAAATGAAAAACTACATGACACGCTAGTAGTGGGTCACCGGTTTTGCGACACGTCGAACACGGCCGGGGTGGCTGCCGGGGTCCGCCGCGGGCTCCTCAACTGCGGGTTCCTCAGCTGTGGGCTCAGGTGTTGATGTTGACTGCGGTCGCCTTTCGCCTGGAAGGGTCTTCAGGCGAGCGATGTCATCCTCGGACTCTATGCGTTCTCGCTTAGCGTTACGCAGCTTAACATAGATGTTGCCATCGATAGACCAGGTACCCCTTATGCCGAACACCTTACACGCCTCAATGAAGATTGCCTGTCGCTTCGCTGTTAAAAATTCAGCAAGAGAAAAAGTGGACCCTTTGAAAGCCGTCTTCCTTTGCCAAACTTTTGCTTTCAAAGACATATCGATGAAGCGGACTAGGATCGGTCTATTTCGTCCTTTGGATTGCCTACCGAGCCTGTGACAAGCCCGAATTGAGGCAGCAGAAACATCTGGGATCTTCAGGTGCTCAGTGACAATGCTAGCCACTTTGGAGCTTACATCCTCACCAGTTGCTTCGGGTACGCCATTAATGAGGATAAACTTCCGTCTGTGCCTCATCTCCATGATGTCTTGAGACTTGATGAGTGCGCTTATCTGCTCCCCGAGAAGTTTGAGTGCCGCCATAGTGAACTCCTTAAAGATGCCAAGTTCTTCGTTAACACTAGCAACTTTTGCCTTGTTAGCTGGGGAGTTGTTCAACTTCCTCTCAAACTCGGAAAGCATCCTGCGGACACTGCTCTCCAGTCCAGGCTCTTCTGTGACTCAGCAATTTGCACATGATTGGACATAGCGCTTGTAGTGTTGATGAAACTGTATCAAACCTAATACATAAGTTTATCTTAAGGTATAAGAGTACTGTTAAAATGTTACTTACTCTTGTATTAGGTTTTTTAGCCATTAAAGATTATTCTTGTTCTTATTCTTATAAACTTTGAGGATATTTGATATGTCAAATCACCAGCAGGATTGCACAGTTATATTTACAGTGATTTAGATCATCTACAGTGCTGCTAACAATGAAATACTATATTTAATGGCTGAACAAATTTTGGAAGTGATAAAATTTCTCAAATGTAAGTTTTTGATATTTTATTAAATAGATTTTACTAGAGCCAAATATGTCTTTTTTTATATCTACCGCCCGAAAATTTTTTTTTGTGTTAATTAGTTAAAACTGAAAATAGATGTCATATACTTCAGAAAAAGTAACCAAACCCTCGGGTGTCCGAGGCCAGATCAGATCAGTGTCAGAGGTTATTTGACGCATATCTTTTTATAATATTTTATAGCATAACCACAATAAATCTAAGGCGCGTGAAAATGTTCATATTCACAGTAAACTAGATTGCGCAGTAATATTTGAAGGATATAATAACATAAAAGAGTCAAAAAAAATTATAAATTTTGTTACGATGCAAACAAATATGACGTGTCACTCATTCAGTTTTTTGTACCGTCTTAGTCCATTTTATATTGCGAGACAAAGTAGTTAAATCACATCGTTCATTGTATTATATCATTTGTTCCGTCGGTATTAGAGACGTTTTTGGATTGACGTAAGGTTTATTTTACTACACTCTTATGCTAGTTTAATGCTTCTGTATTGCGTTTGGCAACTTAATCGAGCGTACTAATGCTTCTTTACTGCGATTAGCAACTTTTTGGCCGTAGTAATGCTTCTTTAATGCGGTTGGCACTTTACATGACAATAATAATGCTAATAGCGCAGACATAATGCGCCTTTAATGCTATTAAATAACCTATATAGGATCTCAAGCTGGATAATTTGTGCCCATTTAAGAGCTATATCAGCACTATAAACGTTTGTAATGCTACTATAGAACCAACTCAAAATGCTAAAAGCATACAGAAATACTGTTATACTGCTTTGATGTGTTACTTAGGGAACTTTCAGAGCTATTATTTTTGTCTGTTTCTAACAAACACAACTGTCAAATGGACAGATAAGGTCAAAAGATAGATTAATTAATTGAGGCCTGAGAGACGTATGAATAAGCGGGTGCGTGCGAGTACGTATACGAATCATCTGCATCGAAGTCCGAGTCTAAATCATGAAGTCTGGTCCCATCCGGAAGAAGCCACGAAAATTTGCATGCACGCAGCTTATATAAGTACGAAAAAAATAGAAGTAGAAACAGGTCGTCCAGTAGGTGTTTCCCGTGTTTCTCCCACCCCCCATTCAATAACTTTCGACCATTTTGTTTTGGGTGCAGAATAGTGTTCGACTAAATTTACAAGTTCTCCCTTCTTACTTTGGCTGGCATAATTTAACCTTTCCCGGGTGCGTTAATTTCAATCATGGTAATCCATGCGGAGTGCAAATGAGTACTGGCTTTAAAAAGTCGCATGTGTGTATACATTTTAAATGAACTAGGCTGCTTTGGTTTTACTGGTTTAAGACAGTTTTGTTTTAGGTCCTTGAGCCGTATTCTAAGTTTAATATATGTATAATCTCGATTTGTTTGTAAAACTAGTACGTAGTATTTAGAGCAATGACGCGTAGTTTCAGTGACCGCGAGGCAACCGGATGGCTCGCGGTATTTAAGCTCCTGAAGTGATGAGGAACCGCCCTGTGCAACCCGAACTGACCCAACTTGAACTGGAGCGGAAATAGAGGGAGGATGCAAAAAAAAAATTTTTATCGCGAGGCAACCGATTGAAACAGCGGTTGCCTGAAAGACTGTTATATTTTGTTATATAACAAAATTTTAATGTCATCCCTCCTGGCTGGACTGGTTCCCTGTACGGGAGTCATCATACAAAACTCATAAAAGAAATGCCATCCGATTTCAATGATTGGAAGTGCGTTTTTCCTAAGTTCTCTTCCACCGATCGAAAAATTCACCTCGCGTTCGGCTTCCAACTCTGATGGTTCGATAACTGCCCAGCCTGGGCGGATGGCAATTTGTTTCCGGTGTCTGTATGTGATGACGAACAAGCATACTAATTTTCTAGCGGTTGCCTGGCAATTATTTTTTTTAATTTTCTTTGCTCTTATACAGGGGACCAGTCCAACCAGGAGGGATGGCATTAAAATTTTGGTATAAAACCAGGGTATAATAATAATAATAATCAATAATACCGCGGGGGAAGCTTGTGGCGAGCTGACGGTGAGTGGCGACACCGCGGACCCCTACTCCAGAGGGCCCTTTCCATTTGGCCCTCGCCTCTGTGCTTGCCTTAACTGGCCGGCCAGAGTGGAGTCGCAAGAGCGAGACCTATGCTCCAGGTTGGACGTGTAAAATGTCATAACGCCGGCGGCCTGCTGAACGGTTTACCGGGATCTGGCTACCGCAGACTCACCTCTCTACAACCTCACAGCCCACGCACCGGTGTTGCCCTTGAGCCAACTTTGATGTCGCTTTTTACGGGGGCCCATCTTGCGGCGGGCGAGTCACCGTCTGCCGGAAATAAAATTGGATACCGTTTTATTAGGCAGGCTTCCGATTCTTCATCCAATAGCCCAGTAGTTAGTCCATACTTTTCACCCAATAGCCTAGTACATTTTAGACTCTATTAACTCTCAATAGTCTTTACGTCATGGCGGGTGCTTTCTCTGCGTGCGTCCCATGACACGGGTAGGGGCAGCATCCGCTTAGTGTACCCCTCACTTTTCATTAACTTGTCGAAAGGGCCTCTGCGCGTTGGCTTCGGCTCCGCATATGCCTCCCAAAGGTCCGGAACACAATTGTTCCGTGGTCGGGAAAGACATACAAATAATAATAATAATATATTCTTTATTGCACCAAATAAAAAATTACAACAATTAAAAGTTTACACTTAACTTAGGTAGCAACATGCGGTCTTATCGCTAAAAAGCGATCTCTACCAGACAACCTTTGGGTAGTAGATTTAGAAATAAGAGTTAGGAACATAGTAGTGCACAAATAACAAAAGGGAAAAAAATAACACAAACATCTTAATTTCAAGCTTAAATACCCACATACATACAATACACATAAATAAAAAACTATATATATATAAAAGGCAACCTAAGGGAGCTATAGGTAATGTTGTTTCAACAGATTCTTAAAAATGGTAAGAGACTAAATGGTATGTACCCTGTTTGTACGCTGTATCAATCGCTTGTCTCGCTATAAAAAAAAATTTTTGCACCCCCCCTCTATTTCTACTCCAGTCCAAGTTGGGTCAGTTCGGGTTGCACAGGGCGGTTCCTCATCACTTCAGGAGCTTAAATACCGCGAGCCATCCGGTTGCCTCGCGGTCATTGAAACTACGCGTCATTGCTTAAACTATAGCACTTACTTTTGAGTCCCAATTTGCAGTCTTTCATATTTTTAATAAAATCGGCTGAAATTACTACAAAAGTTTTAATGAAGACTACTTTTCCATTTAATTCTCTACGATGGGACCAGATTTTGTAATTAGTTCGAGCCGAAAAGAGCGCGCTTCCGTACTACTTTGAAGGTTGGGATCGTTCGTGCGTGTTCGTAACTATTTTCACGAGTATATTTTGTTTAATATCGTGTGCAATGTGCGACTGTACCTTCAAGCAAACGTGCAAGTGAAAAGTTTGCATAGGGCGCGCTTACCTCACTGCTGCTTCACCCCCACGGCAACGCGATGAGTCCGATACCACCTCATCCTAATGATGTAGCTCATTGGACGAAGTTTGTAACGGATACTGTTCAGTGCTATTTTGACGAAGCTTGAAATGAAATGAAATGAAATAATTTATTTGCAAGAATACGGTGACATAAGATCTTACATTTGCAATTGCTTGCGCTGTTGATTTAGTTCATTCATTAGCTTTTACTTAAAAATTTCTATTAAATATTTTGTTAATTTGACTCTGATAATTCTAGTTGGCGTCGTTACTGGTCGATGTTTAACAAAAACACCATAAAGCGCTCCCCTCCGTTCTTCATCGGAATTCTGGTCGGATACGGCCTGCAGGTCTACAGGGATGATAAGCTTCACTTACCTAAGGTGATCGTAAAAAGTAAAAGTAAAAGTAAATTTATTTGTTAACCACAGGTGATGACTATACAGTCAAGGTCCTAATATAAAATACAGAACTCTGTGATTTGCCTGTTGGCGTACAAATGTTTATAGGATTATAACTAGACCCCGGACTTTTGTCGCCATGACGTCACAATAGGGTGATTTGGGACGTAAACGGGACGGCGTTATGAAATACGGTTAACAACTCGGTTGTTAACCGAATACATTTTAATTAGACATATTTAACAATATTACTTAGTAAGTTGATCAACATTATCGTTTGCTATATTACTTGCAAACCATGCATTAGTACGTTAAACTGGCATTGGTTTTGTCGGTCTCTCACTCTTTGTTCGTCACAACTGTCACCAAGCCAGTTTAGCGTACAATTGTATGGTTTGCACTAAAAGATTATATTGATCAACTGACTAGATAATTTTGTTGAAAATGTCTAATTAAAATGTATTCGGTTAACAACCGAGTTTTTAACCGTATTTCATAACAGCGTCCCGTTTACTCCCCAAATCACCCTATTGTGACGTCATTGCGACAAAAGTCCGGGGTCTAATTTATAACTAAGTTATATTATTATCTCTCCTCCTTGCGTCGGTTTCCTCATCACTGAGGGTCGTGGTCATTCAACAGCTTCTCTCTGATGATCTGACGCCATCAGCCTCAGCCTTTTTATATGAATTTGTGTTGAAAAAAAGGTCACGGCTGGTGGGGACAGAGGACCACCTAGGCAGGTAGCGACGAGTTTAAACAGGATTTAGGGGACAGGTAAATTTTTGTTTGCAGCGGAATGTTTTCTAACAAAAGATTAAATTATCAAAAGAATTCTAAAGAATTTAAACGACAGATCTTGTGTTCATTTACTTTCTATGAAAATCGCGTGTGACTTCAAACCCGATTGATTTATACCTTTCTCAGAAATGAATAAAAAGTAAATTATTACCTTCTTCAAAAAACACCTCTAGCAAAAAAGGTAAAGTTCTCAAGCCGACAGCATAAAGAAAAAACTAATAATAGAAATTGCGACTTTAAATTAGACCACCAAAGGAGTCTTTAAACATCGCACCGCCCCACCTATTTAACTGGTATAAACAGGAATGCAATAAATCACACACCGAATCCTACATTAACAAAAAATCTATATAGTATAATAAATAATGGGAACTTCGTTTACGGAAACGTACAGCATACTTACAGGTTGAAACTTGTCCAAAACACAGTCATGTTTATTGTCCACCAATAAATAGCAGTCGGTTGTCACATATACCAAAGTTACTTACGAGTAAAAAAAAAATTAAGACTACACAAATATCTAAACTAGAAATAATCTAAAATCAATCAAATAATATTTCAAAAATTGGATTTGCATAAAATAATTTACTCAAAAAAAATTAAGAAAACACAAATATCTAGACTGGAAATAATCTAGAATCAATAAAATAATATTTCAAAACTTGGGTTTGCATAAAATAATTTACCCAAAAAAAAATTAAGACAACACAAATATCTAGACTGGAAATAATCTAGAATCAATAAAATAATATTTCAAAAATTGGATTTGCATAAAATAATAAATTGTAGGCAAAAACTGAAAACGAATAGATACTAAATAAATAAAATTGATGGGGTTGAAACATATACCAGAAGATTGATATTGTGCTGTAACACATATAGATACGTTGAAATTTGCATATATATTCGCGAAATGTGAATTAATTACTTTAGGTATTAATTCGATACCTACTCCAGTCCAGACTAATAAAGGGTAATGTAATTGTGTCAGTTCGCGGGGCTTGTTAGATCATTAAAAATCACGTTAAATTATATGTAGTAAAATATTAATCATAATAATTATATCACCATGTGAGATTGAAATGTTTAGGTATAATACCTACTTAAAATGTAACGTAAAAACAATATTGATATTGGCTTCTTCAAAACGAGTTTACAGGTTTGAAAGATACAGCGACGTGTGAGTGCTAATAGAACGTAACAGTCTATATAAAAAATACCTATTGAAATAACTAAACTTTAGAAACTTTAGCTACTATACCTAGTATTTCATAAGGAGTAACCAATTGAGCAATTATAAAACCTATTGCAAATACGTAAAGAACAAACTACAACGTAGGAGTATGCCTCTACCGAGCTCGGTAACAATGCGATGACGACAATAGAAAAAGGTGAGCAATGGTTCTATTGTGGTGTCGAAGAGCGTGTATTAGTATTGTTTAATTAGCGGAGTGCCTAAGTGCTGAAGGAGGCTCCGGGCACTGTTGAGACCTAGTGCAATCGATCTAAATGGGGGGCTAAACGTACCAAAACATACCAAACTTTTTTTTTTTTTTAGGTTTCATAGCCCCGAAAAACCACCAAAATCCCGAAAAACCATTGTTTTGGTGGTGGGAAAACGATGGGGTAGAAACGGTGAATCTATACTACTAGTGTCACAATATCATCTCTCCAGGTCCAAAGAGGGAGTATACTAGGAACTAAAGCCAGCAATAAATACCACAGTGATATGCCGCGGGATACCTCCGATGCATAAAAATAGGATTTTTCCTCTGAGCTCCGATTAGGGTTGCCAGACGGTCGGGATTTGGCGGGATTCTCCCGAATTTTTGTATGTCCTCCCGCCTCCCGACAAACTAAAATATCTCCCGGAAAGACAACTTCATTTAAAAAAAATACAAATGCGTTTATTTCATTACTTTTTTTTTTTTTTTTTTTTTTTTATACCACGACGGTGGCAAACAAGCATACGGCCCGCCTGATGGTAAGCAGCTACCGTAGCCTATGGACGCCTGCAACTCCAAAGGAGTCACATGCGCGTTGCCGACCCTTTACAAAAAGGAGGATTCACTGTGTTGACGACTAAAGGAACAAGAAGGTCCCTCATCGTCAACACACTGGGTCCTCTTTGAGCTCTTTTACAGTTGTCTTTTTTACAGTTGTTCTTAAGGTGTCGAAACAATAATTAAGTTAGTTCCGAATTCCCAGGGCATGTGTTTCGTGCTATCCATTCCAGTAAGCTATTCTTATGTATTGTGAAATAATGTTTAGTTTACTGAACACTCCCTTATAGCTAGAAAGAATTTAACAGTGTATTCCTGATCATATTTAGATTACACACGAAAAATTACACTTTTTATTATAACTTAGCACAAAACACCTTTCTGATGCCGTTGTTGCCACTATTGGGCATAGTTTACACGTCCTTATTGACAGATATCAAAGTGACAAGGAAAACTATGCAGAAACTAAATTTTTCCAAAAAAAATATACCAATTTGTTTTAGGCGATAATTTTATTAATAACATTTACTTTTCATGTGCATTTAAAAAAATAGAAAAAGAAACGAAAAAAAATATTTTTTTTTTGGCGAAATTTACCTAGTCACAAAATATTTTTTCCTTCTTTTGGTCTCAGAAATTCGTGGTCAGATCTGTCGGGTTATACGCGCCCACGGTTTATACAAAAAACCGGCCAAGTGCGTGTCGGATCACGCATAATGGAGGGTTCAATTCACCGCACGCACCTTCAATGGAATAAGAACCAAACTAATAGCAAAAGTTCGTATCTGGTGCCTATGGAAGAAGTTTTTTGAAGATAACTCAAAAATGGCTAAAACGATAATATTCAAAAAAAAATTCATGGAAAGTATGTGATGAGTTGCATCTTCTCAATTTTTTTCATATTTTTTTGGACCTACGGTTCAAAAGTTAAAGAAAATTTATATGAAAGTCATATAAATTTTCTTAAAATATAAATAAAACGATTATTTCTTAAAATATTCACTTACATAATTACAAAATGTTCAAAGAAACATCTATGTTATTTTTAAAGACCGATTGATGTACAACATGTTGATATATGATTTAAAAAATATTTTTAAATATAGTAATATGTATGGAGCGCCACAAAATACTTTACTCTGCAATTTAACTACATAACTAAATAGAGGCATAAAAAATACACCTTATGCCTAAAGTTTATTAAGATACGTCTTATAGTTTTCGAGTAAAATGGACATACTGTGACATACGGACAGACGGACGGACGGACCGACAGACGGATATGACGAAACTATAAGGGTTCCGTTTTTGCCCCATTTTTGCTATGGAACCCTAAAAAACGAAAGGAACCGAACGTGCATGGAATTCATAAAAGCAGAGTTAATAATTCGACTCAATTTTGAGGAAAATTGTTTGAATTTCGAGTCTTCTATAAATAGTGAAAAAGAACAAAATGTAGTTAAATCTGTGAAAAGCAACACAAAATACATGTGGCAAGCTAAAAATAAATTAGGTGCTTTTTATAATTTGTTAAATACTCGTATTGTAATTTTTTAGGATTCCGTTCGCAGCCAAAGTGGCAAAACATGTCCTTCTGTCTATCCGTCCGTATGTTATCAAGGGGTATGTTTTGTATTGCGCTACTTAGTTTTGTAGTAAAAAGGGGGCACGAAATGTAACTAAATATCAACTTTTTTTTCACAAATATCAACTTGTTGCACATCAATCGATAGGGCTTTCAAAATAACTTTAGGGTTTTCTAAAACATTTTTTTATAATGTAAAAATTTTCAAAATTATTTCTTATACTATATATATAAAAAAACTCTAACGTTTGTATCGTTAGTCCAAAAAAAATCAAGAAAAAAGATACATCTTTCTATATTCTTTCAATGTAAATTATTTTGAAAATTATCGGTTAAACCGTTTTTGAGTTATCTCTAAAAAACTTCTTCCATAAGCAGATACGACCTTTTGGTATTAGTTTTTTTCTTATACCATTGAAGCTACGGAACCCTCCATTATGCGTGGTCCGACACGCAATTTGTCGATTTTTTAAATATTTATTTTCTATCGGTAGCGGACTAAGTAATAATAATGTTACATGTTGTTGTTTTCAACCGACTTCAAGATTTCGAAGGAGGAGGTTATCAATTCGTCGGGATCTTTGTTTTTGCTATTTTTTATTTTATTTTTTTTATGTATGTTCACCGATTATTCGAAGACGGCTGGACCGATTAGGAAAATTCTTTTTTTGTTAGAAAGAGTATACTTCACAGTTGGTCCCATTTTAACCAGGTCAGGATCTGATGATGGGACCCTGGAGAAATCGAGGGAACTCTTCAACTATTATACGCACATCTATAGTGATTTGAGTATTTTTTACAGCATCTCGAGCATTTGCTTTTGGAAAGGTGGATGCTAAGTGAAGTCGGTTCTTTTTTGTTTAAAATTATTACTGTATTTACTTTAATATGTTTTTTTTTGTTTCTCCCGACTAAAGTCCCAAAATCCCGAAAATTCCTTTTATTCTTCCGATAATAGGGCCAGTCGATCTGGCAACCCTAGCTCCGATGCCTACGGGACGCAAAACGCAGGTGTGTAAACACAATCTCGTATTGTATATGAATAAATACTATGACTTACTCATCAAGTTTAGAAAACAATAAAATAAGAATTAAGCAATAATTAATAAACATACTCGTATAAGTAAAATGAGAAAACTATGACGGCAAATATCTTGCCGCTGTTTACTAAAAGGATCGAATCAGAAGATGCCAAAAAGTTAATAACAACTTGTATCGTGCCTTTTTATATGAATTTGTGTTGATGAATTTGGTCACGGCTGGTGGGGACAGAGGACCACCTAGGTAGGTAGCGACGAGTTTAAACAGGATTTCGGGGACAGGTAAATTTTTGTTTGCACCGGAATGTTTTCTAACAAAAGATTAAATTATCAAAAGAATTCTAAAGTATTTAAACGACAGATCTTTTGTGCATTTACTTTCTAGGAAAATCGCGTGTGACTTCATACTCGATTGATTTATATCTTTCTCAGAAACGAAAGAAAAGTAAATTGTTACGTTCTTCAAAGGAAAATACTATAAAAGTTATTCTCTAAATCTGCACACGACGTCTAGCAAAAAAGGTAAAGTTCTCAAGTCGACAGCATAAACAAAAAAGTAATAATATAAATTGCGACTTTTAATTAGAGCACCAAAGGAGTCTTTAAACATCGCACCGCCCCACCTATCTAACTTGTATAAATAGGAATGCAATAAATTACACACCGCATCCTACATTAACAAATGATCTATATATTATACTAATAATGGAAACTTCGTTTACGGAAACGTACAGCATACTTACAGGTTTATTATATAATTGGATAATAATACAATATTTTAATACAATTACTACTAAACTTATTTAAAATAAAACTAACTAAAAATAAACTAAATAACAAGTAAAGACTACTTCAGAAAAAGTGACCGAGGCCAGATTTGAACTGGCGTCTTCAGCTTTCGCGGCTGACGTCCTGACCACTAGACCACCCGGTCACGGCGGAACTTGACCAATTTTCTCATGTATATGCAATCTCTGAATTTGAAACGGCTAGGCGCCGTTGACCATACTCTAAGGGCATGCGCAGTACGTGCTTGCACCTCCTGTCCGAATCTCTTACGTGATTCAGGTATAGCGGGAGAGATGGTGCTGCCATCTATGAATCTTGAAGCAAATCAAATTATTTTGTTCAATATTTTTTGATTTGCAATTATTAAGTAGTTACACTACTATATATAAATTGAACTTAACCTAACTTAACTTTTTCTGAAGTATATGACATCTATTTTTAATTTATATATAGTAATGTAACTACTTAAAAATTGCAAATCAAAAAATATTGAACAAAATAATTTGATTTGCTTCAAGATTTAACTAAAGACTAATTAAAACTATAATGCTGGCGGCGTTACCTATCTGTACCGCTAGGGAAATACGTTGGGAGAGGTAACCGCCAGCCTTTTGGTCACCCGTAGTGTCGACCAACCGCGCCGACAAAGCGCTGACTCAAGCTGGACCAAAAAGCTTTGGAAACTTAGTAGAAAAAGGCTCCAAATCGTAACAGGAGTTTTTACAGGCCATTACGCCGTGAAAGGAGTACTGGCTAAAATGGAACTGTCAGACAATACTGATTGTAGAATGTGTGGCGAAGAGGAAGAAACAATGAAACACGTAATGAATGTCACGCTCTTGCCAGACTAAGAATGAGGGACTTTGGAATCGGCTATCCAGATCCAGAGGACCTCAAAGCACTGCCCTTGAGCTCCATCACCCAACACATGGAGATGGTTGAAAAAGCTCTTGAGTAAGTGTACTAGGGGGCAATTATACAAAAGATCCCTTTGGGTCGAAGGGTATCCATATGGGCCCCCGAGCCAAATAAGATAAGATAAGAAGAACCGCGCCGACAGCAGCCCTCATGAACGCCTTCATGTCGGCCGACCAGGGACCCAGGGCTCTACTGCGAGCGCCACAAACTCGTAGTCCTTGAGCAAGGACGAGTATTTGCGGTGCTTGAGAACCTGGGCCTGGCCCGCCGCAGCACCGGCCTTTGTACGGGTCGCCTGGATGTGATACTGCAAAAGTGTCGGCGCACGTAGCGTCCCACACCAGAGCTCTACCCAATTTCCACGATACCAGTGTGGCTCTGTCGGGCCGCCTGCCGTCGTCTCTTGCTATACCAACGGGTTCAAGAATTGCGGGCACAGAGACGGTGGCAAGCGAGCGGCGGACCAAGTCATTGATGGTGCCGTGGCGATACAAGCGGCCGGCGCTTCTTGCACATGAAAGGCCATGCCGACCCAGCTGGTCCACACTTTTCCCGCAAGCGCACGTGTGGGGGACACACATACTGGACCCAAGCCTTAAGCATACCGCTATACGCAAAGTACTTGCGTCCAGTACAGTGCCAATCTGCCTTGATGGCAGTGCATGAAGCCAGGGGCCAGATTCAGGGAATGACACCGCCAGAATGCGAGCACGTTCCGAATCGCTTACAGGTTGAAACTTGTTTAAAACACAGTCATGATTATGGTCCATCAATAAATAGCAGTCTGTTGTCACATATACCAAAGTTATTTACGAGTTCAAAAAAAAATTAAGATAACAAAATATCTAGACTGGAAATAATCTAAAATCAATAAAATAATATTTCAAAAATTGGATTTGCATAAAATAATTTACCCAAAAAAAAATACAACACAAATATCTAGACTGGAAATAATCTACAAAATTAAAAAAATATTTCTAAAATTGAATTTGCATAAAATAATTTACCCAAAAAAAAATTAAGACAACACAAATATCTAGACTGGAAATAATCTAGAATCAATAAAATAATATTTCAAAAATTGGATTTGCATAAAATAATAAATTTTAGGCAAAAACTGGAAACGAATAGTTACTAAATAACTAAAATTGATGGGGTTGAAACATATACCAGAAGTTTCATATTGTGCTGTAACATATATAGATACGCTGAAATTTGCATATACATTCGCGAAATGTGAATTAATTACTTTGGGTATAAATTTGATACCTATTCCAATCAAGACTAATAAAGGGTAAAGTATTTGTGTCAGTTTGCGGGGCTTGTTATATCATTAAAAATCTCGTTAAATTATATGTAGTAAAATGTTAATAATAATAATTATATCACCATGTGAGATTGAAATAGTTTAGGTATAATACCTACTCAAAATGTAACGTAAAAACAATATTGATATTGGCTTCTTTAAAACGAGTTTACAGGTTTGAAAGAGACAGCGACGTGTGAGTGCTAAAAGAACGTAACAGCCCATTTAAAAAACATCTATTGAAATACCGGAGACTTTAGGTACATAAATAAATAAATAAATATTATGGGACAATCTTACACAAATCAACCTAGTCCCACAGTAAGCTCAATAAGGCTTGTGTTGTGGGTACTAGGCGACGATATATATAATAGGTAGATATAGATAAATACTTAAATACATAGAAAACATCCATAACTTAGGAACAAGTATCTGTGACACACAAATAAATGCCCTGACCAGGTTTCGAACCCGGGACCTCCTGCTTCATAGGCAGAGTCACTACCAACTAGGCTAGGAGCCCGTTTAATACCTAGTCTTTCATACGGAGTAACCAATTAAGCAATTTTAAAACCTATTGTAACCGTGTGCATAATGTTTTTTTTATGTGTTTGTATATTGTATATAACGTCAGGATAGGATTTATTTTGTGTAAAATTTTACTAACTGAAAAATCGTAGAGGTACGTAAGTCAGAATATTTAAATAATATAGTGTAGGATGATAATGATTTTGTAATATGGGTTAACTGATCAACTTATTTGTTTGTATCCGGGGCGGATACATATTGCGGATGGCCGAATTGTTAGAATTCTATATACCTAATAAATATTATATATATAGGTACTTAAATAACTAACTAAATAACTAATTGATATCCAGGCCTAAATGACTTTGATAAATTCTCTTTTAATTTAATATTGATTTATCACTAGTTTGTAAGCGTAGTAATTTTCATAATAATTAATTTAGAAATTAATCGTTAAAGTTTATGTTTCCCGCAACGCATACTGACACCAGTGGCGCCATAGTTGTACACTCAGAACGCTAACGGCAGCCATGACAGTATGCGTTGCGGCGTACCCACGTTGCTAATATAAGTTTTTATGATTAACTTGTTTTATTGCAGTTCATGTATCGTTCAAAAGTTGCTCTAAGTTAAATAAAACTTGTCAAAGTTACGCATTGTTTCACTGAAGCTCACCATCTCTACAAACGTGCTGCGGAATTTCGAACGGAATCGAAGAGCAAGTTGGAGACAAGCGGGTAAACATTTCAGAATAACTCATACCGCAGTACTAAATATTCGTACGAATGAAATTGAACAATGAGTTTGGAGACCAATGGATCGGCCGGTTTGGGCCGCACCGCTGACCACCCAGATCTTCGGATCTAATTTGTTTAGATTTCTTCCTGTGGGGCTGTATTAATGATATAGTGTTTAATACGGAATGTGCCACTGCGGACGAAATGCAACAAAGGTTGATTGCCGCTTTCGATAGCCTACGCAGGAAAAATGTTGAAGAGCAGACCCTATCGCATGTGCACAGACATACTCGGGCACGGGCTGCAGCGTGCATTATAAGGCGCAGAGGGACATTTGAACACCGTCTGTGAATGTATAATAAGAATAAAATTCTTACATCTTAATTAAAATAATAATAACATTAATTAATTAAGATTACCTATGATATTAAATTTTATAATAAATTACATTTGTTAGTAAGCGACAAGAAATACATTATTAGCCTTACAACTAAGGTTTGTTTACACATATAGGTAAAAACAGCATCTATATATATGGCAATGGTTCATGTACTGACAGTCAAACCTTGACGCAAATGCCCTCAGGATAATGTTAGTGCTGTCCCGCACCCTACGTGCCAGGGACGTGCATCGCTTTCGCATCGTGGTGTAAAAACAGTTTACCCTAGCTTCAGCAAACATCCCCGATGCGCTGCAGTAGCGAGTATAGTATTGAAATATAGTAGTTGAAATTAATATTTTTGCATTTATTTGATTTATTTGACAATTATGCGTCATTCGTACATCAGTGCGATTACGTCAATACTCGGAAATACTCGTAGGTAATGTCCGAGTTTTCCCGACAGCGATTCCATAATCTAGCCGTCATAGATGCAATAGGGTTATTATCACAGTCAAAAAGTAGTGAATTTGTAATTATAATTTTTTACTTTATTTGTTATTCTAACCATTACAAATCAACTGTATCACTTAAATGATTCAGTATTTTCGGGAAGGTCTAGCGTGGCAAACCACCCTGTATATGTATAATTATTTATTAACAAGTATATAATCGATTAGAAAAACAGAATTTAAAACAAATAATATTATATTAAGTATCTAAGGCTAATAACTTAATAAGCTAGGGCTGACAGGTACTCGGCGTAAATGTTCCAAAGATGCTGCCTGCGTTGCCTCGCTGTATCGCAAGCGATGTTTGCTGCACCAAGTGTGCACTGGACCTAGGGTCGCCACTTTTGTCCCTTAGACGCCGTCCTAGACTTTTAATAAAGGACTTGTCTTCGGCGCACCAAGGGCCAGAAGTCTCTACCGCCACTGGAACAAAGTTGTAGGCCGGCTCTAAATTGGAGTACTTGGCGTGCTTTAATTTAGTTGCGTTTTCCGCGGCGGCTCCAGCTTTGCGCACCGTGTGATTCAGGTGCGACTTTACACAATTTAGGGATGAGATCCGAAATATAATGCGATCACAGTTAAGAGAGATAAATAAAAATACAAAGACGCTAGACGAGATTAAACAGACAAACCGCAGCATTGAGGACTCTGTTACTTTCCTCTCGGCTAAATATGAAGACTACAAAAACAAATGTGAAAAGCTAGAAAAAGATGCCGCCGAGGACAGGAAGTATATAGCTGTCCTTGAAAACAAAATTTTGGACCTGCAAAGGGACAGCCGTAAGTGCAACTTCGAGATCAAGAATGTTCCGACTCAAAAAACCGAAACCAAGGACAAACTAATCGACATGGTCTCCCATCTCGGAAGTACTATTGACTGTCCACTAAATTCAACAGACATCAAGGATATCTACCGCTTAAAAAACCAAAAAGAAAACTCGAAAACTTCAACGATAATTGTAGAAACAATCTCTACTTTAAAGAGAAATGAAGTACTTCAAAAAACCAAAACCTTCAACATAAAGAAAAATCAGCCCATTAGAGCCAGTAATATAGGATAAAAAGATAGCCCGGACGCTTCTATCTACCTGGCGGAACAATTAACCCCGCATGCATCCCGGGCTACAGAACTAAAAAAAGCAAAAATATTCAAGCAATTGTTGGACGAGTTATGGTAGAGTTTACCTTAGAAAAGAAGACAACTCTAAGGTCATCCAAGTGGTTAGTGAAGCCCAAATTCAACGCCTGAGCTGTGAAAACTCACATGAGATGGAAATCAGCACCCCGGGACCCTCTGATGGACAAAGAGTAAGCTCAGAATTACAAAAATGACTAAAAATTAAGATACAGTGTATCTCACACACGTGCTTCCCTAGTATTTATAATTTAAATGCTGCCTTAAACTTAAGTAGTATAAGTAACTTTGTTAAAACTTTAGCTGTAGCTCACACTGTATTATGCACCCCTAGTAGTCTCAAGCTCATTGTAACACAAAAGATAAGATTCAACTCATACAAAGCCAACACAAAATCACATGGATCGAACAAAACTTCTCGATTATATCTAACGCACACATCTAACGCGCGTATTTTATTAAGTATATACTCATTAAAAAAACTGTCGTGTCTCTATTCGTGTCTCTATCTAATCATTTCCTTTGATACCAATATAACCGTTAAATTGCGAATACCCATATTAAACCATCTTCTAACTACCATCAGTCTTACTCTCTCATTTAAACATGAATAATCAACTCAACGTGCTTAATGACATCGACAGCGTGGAAGTAGCCAATTCTCTTGAATGCGAACCTCAAGACCTATACACACATATACCTAAACCCAATAAGAAATCCTTTACTGTTGTATAGCAGAACATCCGGAGTATCTACTCCAACTTCAACGGATCCTTAATAACTCTGACGTCCTAATTTTGACAGAATGTCGACTTAATTCTACAAAATCTATTCCTCACCTTGCTAACTACACTTCTATGTTGACTACAAATAATTTAAACCAAAACGATGGTGTAGTAGCATTTGTAAGAACAAACTTAAATGCTACGATAAAAGAAATAAATCTTGAACATGCATCATGCCTGCAGATAACAGTACATAACACGACTATCCTGGGAATCTACTGATCCCCATCTAACAACAATGCACTTAACTTTGTTAACTCTCTTAATAATTATTTAGACACGCTATACTCTAATACCCTAATCATCACTGGTTACATTAATATTAACTTGATCTCACGTTCACAAGAGTCACAATACGAATATAATAATCGGCATAACTACCTACACATGTTAAGTACACATGGTGTTCTACCAGGGGCCTATTTCTCGTACGTTACAAGTCTTGTAATACAAGTGTGTATCTATGGTAACGCTTGTATTTCAATACTTTTTACAAGTTTCCGTTTCACGTAAATGTATAATTGTTACAAGAGGGGCGTTAAAAGAGTTTTCACAAGTGTTGTTTTTTCACAAGTTGACAAACACTAGTAGATATTATATACTAAAATAGTCATTTCGTTCCTCAAAACCTGTACTATATACTTGTAGCTTGTGACTTATCACGCAATAATGAGGAGTCTCTATAAACTGCTAATATGCGTTTTTGGTACAAATCGAATAATAAATAAATGAAGATATTGCATTTTTAAGATCTCAAATGTGTAAGTTTTTAATGCACTTCGTTAAAATCAGTAATGTTATTTAATTTTAGCTTTTATTTTCCAAATAAAACAGTAAACTCATTCCTATGTAATTATTATCATTGGGAGAGAACCGGTAAGTAAATGACCAATAACATAATAATTTTGTAACGAATTCACTCGTATTATAAAAAATAAAATACCTACACTGAAGCTTGTAAACATTCATAGAGTGACTGACGAAACTGAGTATGATTTTATGATTTTACACTTGTACTTGATAATTTTGAGAAACGCTTTTCATTACTACTTGTATTATTATACGCTTGTATATTCCGAAAACACAAGTCAGCCATTTTGTTGAGGAAGATTTGATAAGATTGATTGTCGCTTAAATTCAATAAAGTGTCGTATATTCATTTGGTGGTAATGTGGTCTAGCGACTCTTCAGATGATGAAGAAGTGATTGTGGTGAGGAGGCCACGAGTGTATAGAGACAGAATAAATTATACTTACATGGAAAATACTTTTGAGTACAATGAGAGATTTCGACTTTCAGCAGAGAAGCTAGAACATCTAAGAAATGTATTAGGTCAACATTTGGCCAGACTTACTAATAGAAGTAGAGCACTGTCTGTCGATCTACAGCTGCATACTGCTCTTCACTGGTTGGGGACAGGCATGCAATACCACGCAGGAGGAGACATGCACGGAATTAGTAAAGCCAGTGTTTGTAGAGTCATTCACAACTTTGTTGCCGCTGTAAATGAAACTTTATACCTCGAATATGTGAAATGGCCAGAAAATATGCACGCAGTAGTTGCCAAATTCTATGCCATAGCCGGAATGCCCTTAGTGTGTGGTTGCATGGATGGTATTCTAATCGACATAGATGCACCTACCATACACGAGGAAGTTTTTGTCGATCGACATGGCAATCATTCGATCAATTGCATGGCTGTGTGTGGTCCGGATTTAAAATTTTATTATTCCTACGCAAATTGGCCGGGGAGTACACACGACGCACGAGTTTTGAGGAATAGCATGTTGTACAATCAACTGGAAAATAACTGGAGACCTCTTCCAAATGGTATTATCCTTGGTGATTCTGCTTATCCCGTGAGGAATTGGCTGATTCCGCCAATTATTATGAATGCCAATGATGAGGCAAATGCAAGATTTTTAAGGGCGCATAAAGCTACACGACGATTAATTGAAAATGCCTTCGGTGTGTTGAAAGAGAAATTTCCATGTCTCAACCACCTTCGATTAAAACCTACTAAGGCCTGTCAACTATTTCAATGCTGTGTGGCACTGTGTAACTTTGTACGGGATCAAGCTGAAGATGAGGATGATATTCAAGACGCAAACGAAGATGAAGAATATAATTATGGTAACTTCGAAAACGAATTAAACCAAGGGGCGCAAAATGCTGTACAAAGAATAATAGGTTTCTTCAGAAATTAAATTATTGTATTATTCACATATAAGTAGATTGTTTAAGTGAGGAATAAAAAATATTTTACTATAGGTACATTTTTATTCCCTTTCTACTAAAGTAATATATTAATTCAAACATAACCCTAGTCACTTATAGCATCCAAAAACGCATGGTTTCTAAAACATAATTAATTATATTTTTCATGTCCTCTATATGATGGATTGATGGACACAGAAATCATTTAGATTATCTTCGGCTTCGGCTATCTCAAGCCAATCCTGTTCTACCCGCTGATGATATAGGCAGGCTTTGGTGCCCGGTGATATATAAATATTATATTTGAGGAGAATTTTTCCTTTTAGTACGTTGCTAATATGCTGTGGTTCATACCAGCATCCCCCAAAAATGCAGTCATCGTTATGTTCTGGCGTTCTTTTTAATGCGGGCATTTTACCTCAGGCGAGGCGTAGCTAGATATTTGAAGGAAATTTTATTACGCTGTAATAGTAAACACCAACTTTGTATCCAGTCGTCATAAATAAAGAGCAATATGACACGGACAGTTTAGCTTTTTTTTTTTTTGTTGGATGAAGTTGTATTTCAGTCAGTCCGGCTAGGATGGAGCCATAAAGTTCTTGTTTTAAAGTTAGAGTGTATACTTCCGCCACAAAGTGAGGCCGAAAGAGAAGGTAGTCTAGGGGACTGTGTCGTCTGTGTCACGTTTTGACTAAGGAGGTAAAAACGTCATCAGACAATTAAAATGTCTTTTTCTTAAAATGGAGGTCGCATGTGACAATTTTGTAACGAGTGCGAGTGAAACACCGCTCTCTAGATTATGCCCTCTATCGGACCGTTTTTACAAACTGTTGTTATGCTCGGTATCGGTAACAAGGTTTAACTGTGGTTAGGGAAATAGAGTAAGCGTAATGTCCGGTTTCCCTCATGGTTCGGGATGGGTGCTTTATATACATTCTACGATACTTTTTTTTCCAGTCATATTCTATACCTACTAGTCGCGTTCCTAAACTTAAATTATTCGAAAACATTCCAATTTATCCTAGTCTTCTGGCTTTGAAAGATGAAACAGCATTTTGTGAAAATTTTTGTATTTTATATGTGGGAGTTACTGTTAGGTAAAATTTATAATCCCCCTACTGTACACTATTTACTGAAATACCTATTTGAATTTTTTTTAATGTATTGTAAACTATTCATAGCGTAGTTATGACAAGACCCCGGTAGGAATTCTCCCTATATACGAATTCATATTGCTTTCCTATATGACTTAAATGTCTCTCTCATAGATGTAATAAAATACTTTCTTTTTGTAATATTTATATTTAAAATACATATCGTGCTGCAACCGTTTACGGGGCATTACTCGTGTCATCGCTTCCAGTGTGATCACTGGACACGTAAAGAGTTTGCGTCCCGTCTTCGTTTATTGACACATTATCTTGTGTAATCAACAACACACTAGAACAGTGCCCTTGTGTTGTATTTATTTTGCTCATAATTTCATTAGTGTAATGAGAATGAGAAACATTCAAACGCTCTTCCATTTCGTAAATTTCCAATTTCATTTTGTAATTTTGGAGCTCTATATACTCCAACTGTACTTTGAGTTTTCTCTTTTTCAAAGTAAGCATCTCATCGTTTTTCTCCTGTGCCTTTGATTTATCCGTGACATGCCGCTTGTCTGGGAATAGAATGTAAATATATGTACACATCAATCCGCTACCTAAACTAGTACAAAATTGTACTTAATTATAAACCATCATATATACTTACACTTAACATTGACTTTTCTAATATTATGGCAAGGTACGGTGTCGTCAACTTTGGAACTGTGGCCTATTTCTTTTTGTTCAATATTTTGGCTACTTGCCATTGTGTCGCGTATGCCTAAACCTTCCAAAATTGGCGAATCTTCACCTATTATTTCCATCACAATCTCGTCCAGTGGGGTATTTTTTTTGTTTTTGCCACCTCCAGCGCCGGTTGTTTTAGCATTGTCTTTTTTAGCCTGAAATTCAATGTGTATTATAAACGAATGTCGCTAGCCACGTCAGTCTATCAATCAGCCTATCTGATTCTATAGCCTTAACTTTTATTATTAAAATATACGGGCAGACTGCACGACGATGTATAAAGCCAAACATTAAAACGTAGTCGATACGAGTGGAACTCATAACTCTCATAACTCATAAGTATTTTTTTTTCACTTACCAATGTCGCCCGTTTGATATTGGACCAAAATACGTCTCGGGCATACGAAAACTCTTTGTCTTTTGCAATCAAACCCAAAGCTTTGCCAAATTCACAAATTTTTCTCCACTCTTGAACTTTCATATCCTTTGTTAGTGTATCAGAGAATTGACCAAAAAGAATATTTTTGGCGTCGCGGATTTTTGTCAGTACCGCAATTTTGTTATCTAATTTTTCCATTTTGGCACAAGAAATATATAATAAAATGCATTTATTGACCAAGGCGTTAGCGTATTATATTCTTCTCTTATTAAGATTATGATGCATAACAGTGACATTGACATTAAGATAACATTTATAATGGCCATCGCATTTCCTTTTTGCATAGTAAACAAACCTATTTTCTAACTTTATACAGCCGCCTTGTAGCACTTGTAGAAATCATTCATACGAGAAACAGAATTAAAACACACTTGTACAATGAAATTTTAATTGTAAGCTTGTAGACTTGTGCACTTGTAACGTACGAGAAATAGGCCCCAGGTCTTTTGAAACCTACACGACTGAGTAGTTGTTTGGACCACATTATGTTAAAAATAAATAATTCAAAAACTACTGCATACACAGCCGCTCTACGTACGTCAATAATGGACCACAGCACCACTTTCTTACTACTTTCCTTTAACAAAACAGTTGAACCTACTCGTAAATCAATCGAAGTCATAAATTACGAACTCGCTGCGAATCCATACTAATATTATAAATGTGAAAGTGTGTCTGTCTGTCTGTTTGTTTGTCCGTCTTTCACGGTCTAACGGGGCGACGAATTGACGTGATTTTTAAGTGGAGATAGTTGAAGGGATGGAGAGTGACATAGGCAACTTTTTGTCGCTTTGTAACAGCCCACTTTCCTAAAATGGGGGGTGGAAGTTTGTATGGAGCATTACGGAGGGCAAAGGGGAACCGTGTTAACCCGAATTTAACGCGAGCGAAGCCGCGGGCAAAAGCTAGTAATTTGCTAAATAAACACCTAAATACACTTTTATTCAGCACTGATCCTATCTATGTTATAAACCAATTAATTAACAAATTAAACGAATCGCTCAATGAAAGTAAAACAATTAAATTATTACCGAGAAGTCGTAGAATAATAAAACCCTGGATCACTCCAGGTATTCTGCGCTGCATCAAAAACCGAAATAAAATGCAACTGAAACTTCGCTCCGAACCGGAAAATGAGGTATTCCTCAATACTCTCACTTTTAAAAGGTATCGTAATTTTACGTCGAGATTAATTAAAAACCTAAAACGCAGCTATGAACGGCAGCAGCTAGAAAATACCAAGAAAAATTCCAAAGCTTTACGGACTACAATCAAGCATATAACTAACTACAAAGCAAACAAAACTGACAACTCTCAACTTTTAAAATACAAACCTGACCCCATTGACGCTGTAAACCATGTCAATGATTTTTTCTCAAACATTGGAAAACAACTTGCATCTGACATCACTGTATCTGACTTTACTTCACCAACCGACACTGGCTCCTAGCAAAATCATATTTTGTCTTCGTCATTCGTCCTTTTTGACACCGACCCCATGAAGTTGAATACATCCTCCTGTCCTTGAAATCTGATAGTGCGACGGGTATTGATGGCGTGCCTACAAAACTTCTGAAACACTCTAAAAACATCGTCGCTCACGTTATCAGCCATCTTACAAACTTAAATTATGTTTTGCCCAGAGTATTTTTCCTACACCTCTCAAGAAATCTCTAGTTACGCCTGTTTACAAGAGTGGAGGGAAAACAGAACCAAACAACTACAGGCCGATCTCGGTGCTTACAGCTATATCTAAAATAATAGAAAAATTGATTAATATAAGATTTATTAACTACCTTAATAAATTCCAACTCTTGTCAAAATATCAATTTGGCTTCAGACCCCTGTCTGAAATCAACAGAAGACGCGATCCTTAACCTTACATCTAGGGAGACTAGAGATGTTAATAGTGGAAAAAATGCCTTGCTGTTTTTCTCGATCTTAAAAAAGCTTTCGACGAGGTCTCTCTCCCCACTCTTGATAGAAAGTTCGAACGCTGTGGCATTAGAGATAAACCGCTGGACCTACTCAGTGATTATCTTCGGAATCGAACGCAAAAGGTCAAAATTGGTAACCAATATAGTGATGAGGCTGAAGTGACCATCGGCGTTCCACAGGGCAGTGTACTTGGGCCCACCTTGTTTCTCGTATATATAAATGATCTCACTGATAAGTACATTCAAAATGGTTACGTCGTCTCATATGCCGATGACACTGTTGTGGTTTTTACAGGACAAAGTTGGGAATCAGTGTTTGAGGCTGCTGAAAGTGGTCTCCATAAGATTAACGTATGGCTAAAATCTAATCTTCTAACACTGAACACAACTAAAACCAACTACCTGATCCAACACTTACTCTAAAAATTCATGTGTGTAACCCTCCATCTACATGTCAATGCACACCACTAGAAAAAAGTGTGTACTACTAAGTGTCTTGGTATCATTATTGACCAGCGGCTCTCTTAGCACCAACATTTAGAATACGTTAACGGGAGAATCCGTAAACTTGTCTGGTTATTCAAAAATCTCCGTCATGTTACAAACAAAACACTTATATTACAGATTTACACAGCGCTTGCGCAGTCAATCATGACATACTGTATAACAGTATGGGGGAGTGCTAGTAAGACCAAATTTCTCGAAGTTGAAAGAGGGCAGAGGTGTCTAGCATACGTAAACTTTATATCACCTCCGCCATCTTACGACTTCATAGGACACTGAAATTTGATCCTAAGCTTTTGATTGGAAGACGAGCACATAGAGTAGCTCCAAATGGTAAATCAGCTTACGCCAAGAGACAATTTGATATACAATCCGCAGTTTTATATAATAAAATTCATAAGGAACTTAATATTTATTCTATAAATGTATACGAATGTAAAAAAATACTTAAGGATTGGTTGTATAAACTAGACTACAGTCAGACAGAAAAGATTGGTACTTAATTTCATGCAACTTAAAAATCGTATGTATAACATAGAAATGTAAAATTAAAATTGTAACTTTAAGAACACAATTACCATTGTGAGCACACTCGCCGTCACACACACACACACACACACACACACACACACACACACACACACACACACACACACACACACACACACTCGCATACGTTCACTCTCACACACTTAGCTTATATTTTAGTTAAGTTTAGATCTTAAGATACTCAATGTAAAAATATAAAATAATAATATACTGATAATAACGTTTTTAAATGTATGTACGATAAATCATTTGGAAGAGCGAGGCCTTCTGACACAGATATACCATATCCACTAGAAGGTCTCAACCCCTCTACATGTTGTACATCTTCAGGTTTAATGAAATAAACTTTATTTTATTTTATTTTTAATTTTTTTTATTATTTTAATTTTCCGCCTAGCATCAGGGTTGTAGACTACCGTTTCTTTAAAAATAATTGGGTTGCTCCTAACAAAAAGTACAGCTTCCATAATATACATGGAAGGGATACGGACACACTCTTTCTGCATGAGAGATAGCTTCTAAACGTCAGTGCTGTCTCCCCACAAGACTAAACCATAACTCAGCCACGCATGGGCGAACGCGTAATAAGCTGATATTGCAGCTTCCAATTTCATATTCATTTTTAAAACACCTAGTGCGAAGGTAAATGAAGCGAGTTTAGATTTAATAAGCTTTATGTGTGACTTCCAATTTAAGCAGGAGTCTAATGTTAAACCTAGTAATTTGAACTCATTTACTTCCTCTATGGTGTTATTATTGACGCGTAAGTTTAAATGCAAAGGCTATTTGATAGGGTTTGAATTGTATGATTTTTGTTTTTGTTAAGTTCATATCTAAATTGTGTTCATGTAACCAGTTAGTGACCGTGGTAACAGTTTTTAAAAGTCGAGCGTTACATTCCACGCTATCTTCACAGCCTAATAATATAGAAACGTCGTCGGCAATCATAACGCACTTCTCATTTATAATCTTTGGCAGATCGTTTATATATGCCAAAAATAAAAGGCAACCGATCACACTTCCCTGGGGGATTAAACATAACGTATATCGTATTTGTAAAGTTACTAAGCGCGTTTCCCCTGTAATATCATCATGATGGAAATCAATCTGCACGCACTGTCTGCGATTTCCTAGGTACGATTTAAACCATTAATGCACGGTTCCGCGGATTCCCATGCCGTACAATTTCCATAGTAAGAATTCGTGTGATACGCGATCATAGGCTTTGGTCATATCTAGCATAAGGCCCACCCCGTTCTTTTTCTTATTAATATAGCTTAAGGTTTCATGATAATAACGGCTAGTACAGTAGAGCGGTTGGTTCTGAACCCATATTGGTTGCTATCGAGAACTGAATATTTTTCAAAGAAAGTATTTACACGGTTGGCCATCACATGGACATAGACATTGACACAGATTTTTTTTATTTAACACCATCACCTTTTCAAATACTTTAGATAATCATGGTAAAAGGGCTTTAGGTCTGTACTGGCACGGATTAGTACTAATGCCTTTAGGCTTAAGGATTGGAATTCTTTTTGAAATTTTCAGTAGGTCTGGAAACACGCCTTCTCTAAAAGACTGGTTAATTAATAGTGTTAATCAGGTTATTCCACGCAATCCCACTATTGTGCTATACACGAACCTGTAAAGGTATCGGAAGCGCAACAATCAAACACAAGATCGGGTTATGACTGACCGTTTATTTCCAAAGACGGGTAGGCCTTACAAACACGATTTAGCCACGTACCTACATGAATAATATGACAAATTCCTTTTTCAAAAACAAAAGAAAAAAACCTTTTTATTTTATGAGTTTATGACACATCACATGCAGTTTTTTTTAATTATTATTTTTATTTATATATAAATACAAAGAATTTATTTTTCTACTCGTCGACTGTAATGCTTGAATTGTGATTGTGCAGACCGAACTACTAGCGCATACTTTCCGATAGAGCTTTTATGGTCGCAAATTGTGACATCGCGAACGATGGTACAAAGATGTAACACTGATGTCCTTCCCGACCGTCCGTGTCCTTCTTCCCGATCGCCGGCACAATCCACCGGGAGATAGAACTTACTCAATTGTATAGAGGCAGCTGGTGTTTCGTCGAACTCTATTCTTACCGGCTTGCCTAGATTGAGCACTCGTAGAAAAAATATTGTTTACAATAGTGACATAATCAAACTTTTCAATCTCGTACCTTACTTAGGCCACTCGGCAAGCTTCGTGGCCTAAACACGGTACTCGACTGAAAAGGTCTTAATTATGTCACGATTGTATAAAATACTATTATAACACCAAGTTACATGTCAATTTTATCATTATATTCAACTAGCTTTTGCCCGCGGCTTCGCTCGCATTAAATTCGGGGTAACACGGTTCCCCTTTGGCCTCCGTAATGCTCCATACAAACTTCCACCCCCCATTTTAGGGAAGTGGGGGGTTAGAAAGAGACAAAAAGTAGCTTATGTCACTCTCCATCCCTTCATCTACCTCCAGTTTAAAAATCACGTCAATTCGTCGCCCCGTTAGACCGTGAAAGACGGACAAACAAACAGACAGACAGACACACTTTCACATTTATAATATTAGTATAGATTACATTGGTCAAATTTTCATCTTAACTAGTACTTAAGTTAATATAAGTCATAGACATAGACATAGAATTTTTTTATTTAACATCACATGGAATTACAATTTTACAGATAATGCTACAAAACTAAAAAGACCTTAAAACTAGGATTTAAAAGTACAAAGAATGAGTTTTACATGTAGATGAAAAGTATAAATGTATGATGTTAAAAAGGAGCTTGCCTCAGCATGATATTGTAGCGAGATTGGCTTACTACAACGCTGGTTTACAGGCAGACCCTTGGTACATTAACCATTGCTTGCTGTTTGTCGAAAACTGAAAGCCTTGGGGTTCTTTTACATGTGTAAATAAATGTGTAATGTAAATATATATGTAAGTATAATCGTGTGTTGAATAAGTAATATAATAATGACTGTAGTTAAGTATAATATTTAAATTTAGGGACATATCTATAGGTATGGTATAACTTACAGGGACGTTTACGTATTATTTCGTGTGAATAAAATAACATAAATAAAGTTTAACGGAAAAAAGACAGAAGGGGTATATAGACGATTATGACCATTATAAATATGAGGGCTTCACTCTGGTACCAGGAGGTAGTATGCTTTGTCTTGCCATAAGATGTCGTTTAAGCTGTAATTTGAAACTTTTAATTGTATTTAATTGTTTGATGGGTGGAGGTATGTCATTCCAGCATTTAGTTGCTGTATATTTAAAGCTACCTCGGAATGCAGCTGTATGTTGACGTGGAAGTAACAATTATTCGCAAACCGATCTGATTCCATACAAGCTTGACCTGCTATTGTGACATTTGAACTTATTGAATAGATACTCTGGTTCTGAAGTTTTCATAACGCCAAACAACAAAGACGAGAGGTGCAGTTCTCTACGAAGTGCCATTTTGAGAATACCTGCTGAGTTCAAATAAGGCGTCACGTGCCTTCGTGGAGGAATTCCAAAACAGTAACGTGCACATACATTCTGCACCCTCTGCACCATACGATCCGTGCTAGCTAATAAACGTGAACCATAAACTACATCCGCAGAATCAAATTTAGAAAGTACTAACGAATTACATAGCATAACACGTAGATCAGCACTGAGAAAATCACGTATTCGATAAAGTATTTTAAGTATATAAAATGCGTTTTTTGTAATCTCTGCTATATGACCCTCAAAACGTAATGACTCATCCATTAAAATTCCCAAGTTTCGTGCTTCTGGTACACGTTCTACCTCATCTCCCGAGATAATAACGACTGGTTTATAGGATTCTACTTGCTTCATTTGTTTTTGGAGCCGAAAACCATAACTTTAGATTTACTTGGATTTAACACCAAACAGTTCGACTCTGACCAAACCGTGATATTCTCAAGATCCTGATTTAATTTCTTAACAGCGTGACTAGTATTAGTTGGATCAAATGATATGTATATTTGGATATCATCAGCGTAAAGATGAAAGTTACAGTGCTTAATTACACTACGGACATCTGCAGTATAGAGAATAAAAAGAAGCGGACCCGAGATAGAACCCTGAGGTATACCTCTGGAGACAATTGATGGATTTGACTTTGCACATGACCCCGTGTTATTTCGAAGCTGCACTACTTGTGTGCGGCCACTAAGATAACTGATAAACCATGCCAATGTCTCTGACTCAAAACCGTAATATTTCATTTTGGATAATAATAACTGAGTATTTATGGCATCAAAAGCACGAGAAAAGTCTAGAAGTGCCATCATCGTGCCATGACCTATATTTTGTGTAGACAAAATATTATCAACTACATCGGCGAGTGCCGTTGTCGTACTACGGGACTTGCGGAAACCAGACTGTAGGACTGGGAGCACTCTATTTTTTTCAAGAAAAGCCGTGAATAGAATTTAAATTTATCACATTTGAGTTATTGGACTTATGAGCATAAAATTCGTCTAAAGAATAAAAAGAATGATCAAGGAGCTACTTACGTAGTCTTAGCTTAAAGGCCCCTAAGGAAGTTGCATCCTTTTTAATTGTGTCCGGCAGCCTGTTGTATACAGACGGGCCCATGACATACACCGATCTCTCCGACTTGCGTAGGTCGTGATCGGGTGTAACGAGGAGGTCTGCGAGGACAAATTTATCAAAAGCGAATCAGATCGCATTCTGAGGGTCCCATAGCACCATTATATAATCATTTCCTAATACGGACTCACACTTGACCGATTCTTATGTCTACTTTTTGTTAATAAATATTGAAAAAATTACAACTCGAATTTAAACCACTGAAGATGCTGCTGTTCTACACCTTTACCGAGTACAATGTCTTCTTTGGAAAGCTTTGAAGAACAGCATACTCGTAGCTAATCCAGAAGACGGGTTGGAAAAGATTAGAGCGTCAACTACATCCCGTGCCGACTGAAAATTGTTCTGATTGTTCGGAGTTGTTACTAAAATGATTCGCTGTAATTGTAAAACACCGTACCAAACATTGTACCGTGTAGCAGTGGGAACTGTATACCTGCAGATGGTATAGAATTACATGAACTGAAATATGCTCCAATTGTCCAAATAGTGCGGTGAGAGAAAGTGTTGAAGAAGAAGTAGAAAACTTTTAATGAAACGTGTTGTTGTTTCAATGGTACCCCAGAGGTACAGAGGACCTTTTCGAGATCACGCCAAGTCTCTCGATCCGCAGCAGCGCTCCTGACCTCGCTCAAGATCATCTGAACGGCATTCAGCTGCTTAACAGAGCGCCTCCATGCCCTCCATGAGTGCACGGGACGACCTGATCTACGTTTGCCTCCAGTAAGAGCAGTGTACGCGATAATATCATCGTCCCGGCGGAATGTGTGCCCGATTCATTTCCATTTTTGCTTTACGATTTCTGCCCAATCGGGATTTGGCTACACTAGACCCACAGTTCCTCGTTGCGAATCCTTCTTAGCCAGAAGATGCGGACGATCGACTTTTAGGCACTTGTGAACAAAAACTTGAAGCTTGTTTGTTTAGCCTTGTATTACTGATACTATACGAGTAGATATAGATACTCATTTGGTCAGATAGTGTGGGTTATTATTAGGATTATTGTAATGTTCCAGCAAAGTTCCAGCAGGGCAAAGTCCCCTCGCTTTTTCCAATCTTCCCTATTATATACAGCGTTCGGCAATTCCTTTAAAAAGGAGTCTAACTCGTCTCGCCATCACCGACGAGGTCTGTCAGATCCCCGTTTTGAGCTGGGCTGCCACTTGGTGGCGATATTGGCCCAGTTAGTGTGGTATGTTAGTTTATTTGAGATCAGCTTATAATAAGAAAAAAACGCACACACAAAATTCCTGATTAAAAAGTATATAATATGATATGTCAAACCTGACAAAACCACAATAAAAAGCATTTTCCATAAAAATAATTATATGATACTATACAAAATAATGCTCCGGATAGAGTTTGTCCGAAAAGAGAAGTGTTGTGGTTTATATGGGAGGTCATACATTCAACGAAACTTCTCTTTCCAAACAGACTCTAAGTAGTTTTGAATGGATCCCAAAAACACATTTCTCGTGCATAGATTTTTCTAGATTTTGAGTATGTCAATAAGGTGCCTACGTAGAATCTAAAAAACTAAAATTCATTGTTTTGGGAATTAGTTTTACCCCTCCCATACATTTGGTTTTATTTCGCCTATACTAATACTACAGGTTTGAGTTGAATTCACTTTTATTTGTATATGTGGTCATGTTGTCAAATAGAGTCACGTGACCCTTTTTTAGGGTTCCGTAGTCAACTATTAGGGTTCCGTAGTCAACTAGGAACCCTTATAGTTTCGCCATGTCTGCCCGTCCGTCCGTCCGTCCGCGGATAATCTCAGTGACCGTTAGCACTAGAAAGTTGAAATTTAGTACTAATATGTATATCAATCACGCCGACAAAGTGGTAAAATAAAAAGTGGAAAAGATGTTTTATTAGGGTACCTCCCCTATACGTAAAGTGGGGAGTGATTTTCTTTTTCATTTCAACCCTAACGTGTGATATATTGTTGGATAGGTATTTAAAAATAAATACGGGTATACTAAAGTCATTTTTTGATAATGTAAATATTTTCGGAAATAATCGCTCCAGAAGTAAAAAAAATGTGTCCCCCCCCCTCTAACTTTTGAACCATAAGTTTTAAAAATAATATTTAAAAAAATCTCAAAAGTAGAACTTTATAAAATCTTTCTAGGAAAATTATTTTGACCTTGCTAGGTTGAATAGTTTTTGAAAAAAAATTACAAAATAATTTCTGAACTAAGTTTGTAATTTAACCGTATAAGCAGGTGTTTATTGTACCTGTAATTTCTACAAAATCACAATGAAATAACGTGCTTTCAAAAACTCTTAAGGGGCTGACAACAGCTAAATTCCCTCCCTATCTTATTCAGCGCGAGTGAAACAGAAACACTGTGTTACGATTAGTATGGGAGCTCATTGCAAATTTTACAAAATAATGAATTAAAAAAAAACGACGCATTAATTGAGAAATATAAGGCAACGAAGTTTTTAGTATTAATGTGTTGGAATTTTGTCCTTAGTTACAGACGTATAAGTCAAGAAACTAAAGACATACAACTGTTTAAAGCTAATTTAAAATGTAACTTTGAAATTATTTTGTATCGAGCCGATTTCGTCCAATCGTGTATCGGACGCAACGAAGTTCTTCAAAATATAACGAATATTAACATACATTTTTTTTACTTTCTCAAAACAAGTAGTTATAGCTGAAACACTGTTTGAGTAAAGTCAATTTGAAGGTCATCGGGTGTTGTCAGCCTCTTAAGTGGGGACACTTACTGTGACGGACGGAAAACTGCGGAACCCTATACTGAGCGTCCCGACACGCTCTTGGCCGGTTTTTAAAATTGTTTTTTTACCACTTTTTTATATAAAAAAAAACCGGCCAATTGCGAGTCGGACTCGCGCACCGAGGGTTCCGTACAAACCTATAACAAGCAAAAGTTGTAGTATGTTTATTACTTATTTCAATTTAATACCTCTACGCGTTTACGAGGAAAAAGGTAGTAGGTTAAAAATTTCAAAAAATATGTTTTGTATGATTTTACTAAAAATGTCTACTTTTCGTAATTTTTCCTTTGTCTGTACTATATGAAGTTTATTCGTGCCAAGTTTCAAGTTTCTGAGTTTACGGGAAGTACCATTTAGGTTTTGAGTTTCTTGCGAGTACTCATTTTCAAAATATGTGACTTAAATTGCTATTTCTTTTGCTTGCGTTCACATAAAAGTTTGGTTTTGCTACATCGAAAAGGTCCTATAGCCTTGAGTATTTAACATGAATTTCAATTTAATACCTACACGCGTTTACGAGGAAAAAGGTAGTAAGTTTAAAATTTCAAAAAATATTTTTTGTATGATTTTACAAAAAATATCTACTTTTCGTAATTTTTCCTTTATCTGTGCTTTATGAAGTTTCTTCGTGCCAAGTTTCAAGTTTCTGAGTTTACGGGAAGTACCCTTTAGGTTTTGAGTTTCTTGCGAGTACTCAGTTTCAAAATATGCGACTTAAATTGCTATTTCTTTTGATTGCGTTCACATAAAAGTTTGGGTTTGCTACATCGGAAAGGTCCTATAGCCTTGAGTATTTAACATGAATCTCAATTTAATACCTCCACACGTTTACGAGGAAAAAGGTAGTAAGTTTAAAATTTCAAAAAATATTTTTTGTATGATTTTACTAAAAATGTCTACTTTTCGTAATTTTTCCTTTGTCTGTGATATATGAAGTTTTTTCGTGCCAAGTTTAAAGTTTCTGAGTTTACGGGAAGTACCCTTTAGGTTTTGAGTTTCTTGCGACTATGCAGTTTCAAAATAAGCGACTTAAATTGCAATTTCTTTTGATTGCGTTGACATAAAAGTTTGGTTTTGCTACATTTGAAAGGTCTTATATCGCTGAGTATTAGACATGAATTTCAATTTAATACCTCCGTTGACGAGGAAAAAGGTAGTAAGTTTAAATTTTTTTTTTTTGTATGATTTTACTAAAAATATCTATTTTTTGTAATTTTTCCATTGTCTATGCTATATGACGTTGCTTCGTGCCAAATTTCAAGTTTCTGAGTTCACGGGAAGTATCCCGTAGGTTTTGCAAGTGCCGAAAAACTCTAAAATTTGCAGCATAAACGACTGTATCTTTTGATTGCGTTGGCTTTTAAGTTTGATTTTTTCACAGCTTCAAGGGACAATAAACCTGAGTATTTGGTATAAATTTCAGCTTGATACCTCCACGCGTTCCTGAGAAAAATGGTCTTGACAGACAGACAGACAGACAGACAGACAGACAGACAGACAGACAGACAGACAGACGGACAACAAAGTGATCCTATAAGGGTTCCGTTTTTTCCTTTCGAGGTACGGAACCCTAAAAAAAATAAAACTCCAAGACGTTATTGCACATCCACAGCATGAGACGAATCTAATGACATATCATGTATCAAAATCGGCTTGTAACTGTGGGTCTGATATGAGACTAACAAAAATCGGGCTTGCGTATTATATATAAGGGTAATAAACTGTTGTAAATAATACGCACGGGAAATGAAACTATTTCGCTGTGAAACTTTTTCAAATGAATATCAGAGCTGACAGGTAAACAAATCAAGATGTCACCATACCATAGAGAATAATACGCTCTATGACAATACTGAACTGTTACCATATAAATGAGAATAATAGCGCCCTCTTGACAATAATTATATATTTCAGGTCAGGCTTTATATATGTATGTTATTCTATAATTACTTAGGGTGTCACAAGTTTCTTACATTGCTAGGGATGTACCTGTCTCGACTATTTATATCGATAAGTTATACGCATTGTGTCGTGTTAATAAATACAGTGTTTTGTTTTTTCTAAGCTACGATATTTTACGTATTCGTAGAAGAAGTACATATAAAAGTCAGTCAATAAAGTTATGTTACAAGTTATGACATAATATATAAATGTCATTTTGTAAACAAGAATTTTCCTTTGAATTTATAAAAAAACACTGTTATAGCGTGAACATGGTCCTTCGAACTGGATGTTTAGAAAAATAGTGACCTGAATTAATCTATAATAAACGCGTAACGAGATTTTTTTTTTACATTAAATATACTTGTGAAAAACTAATTCAGGGAGTCTTAGAAACGTTAACTAGATACATTTCAATGAGTTTTGGAATTCTTGTCTGTCTGTCTGTGAGTTTGTCCGCGCACTACGCAAAAACTACTGCACAGAATTTTATGAAATTCTGTATAGTAGCAGTTTATACCCCGGAGCAACATCTTAGGTAGTTTTTATCCTACTTAGTTTTTCAAAGTGACAACAGATGGCGCTGTATACTGTGTATGGGTAGAACGTAGGTACCCAACAACACACGATCCCAATCCTTTTAATGTGGGTCATCAGAAAACATGGATACATTTGATGTGTCAAAATATGTAGCCACGACTCTATTACCAAGGCGTTAAGTCTAGGATACAATGTTATTGTCATATTAAATATCCATTGAGTTTTGTCCGTTTCTGCCATGCTGCTGCTGAAGCAATTCACACTGCGACGTTCCGGACTTGGGCCCTACACACTCTACACGGTACACCGCCTAAGCTTTCGCATACAATGCTGGTCACCCTCGAGATCGCTAAGACACTTGACCAATGACTATTGCCCGGTCCCTGTCACGCTGCCGCTGAAGCAATTCTCGCTACAACGTTCCGGCCCTAGGCCCCATACGGTTTGACAGTTTGGTAAGATACTTGGCCCTCGAGTTTTGTCCGGTCCCTTCATATTGCTGCTGTTGAAGCAATTTTCGCTGCGATGCTCTGGGCTTACGCCCTACGTCATACTCGGGCTTTGGCTTTCGCAATTATTGAGGCTCACCTTTGGGCCCACCCACACCTTGGGTTAACTTTTTGAGATACTTAAGGCCCTTGAATTTTGTTCGGTCCCTGTCATGCTGCTGCTGCTGAAGCAATTTTCGTTCCGAGCCTGGGCCCTACACGATACCCGGCCTTTTCGCATACATTACTACTCGCCCTCGGGCCTTCGGCCCCTGGGTTCGCTTTTCAGATAATTAGCCCTTGAGTTTTGTCCGGTCCCTGTCATACTGCTGCTACTGAAGCAATTTTCGATGCGACGTTCCAGGCCTGTGTTCTACGCGATACTCGGCCTTTGGCTTTCGCATACATTACTGCTCACCCTCGGGCCTTCGGCCCTTGGGTTCGCTTTTCAGATAATTAGCCCTTGAGTTTTGTCCAGTCCCTGTCATAGTGCTGCTACTGAAGCAATTCTAGCTGCGATGTTCCGAGCCTGGGCCCTACATGATACTCGGTCTTCGGTCTTCGCATACATTACTACTCACCCTCGGGCCTTCAGCCCTTGGGCTCACTTTTCAGATAATTAGGCCTTGAGTTTTGTCCGGTCCCTGTCATACTGCTGCTACTGAAGCAATTTTCGCTGCGACGCTCCAGGCCTGTGTCCTACGCCTTTACGTGGCCTTTGGCCTTCGCATACATTGCCGCTCACCCTCGGCCCTTCAGCCCTCGAAGACACTTGACCGTTGGGTCCCTGTGAATCTGCTGGTGAAGAAATTCTCACTTCCGTCGCCCTTAGTAGATTCGTCTTGCTGGTGCAGAAGTACTTTCCGCTGGGACTTTGTACTAACATGCTTACCATAGTAGTTTTTATTGCGCTTATTTATTTAAAAAAAACATATATGTAGTTCTAAAAGTGATCACTGATGGCGCTGTATTAGTACCCAACAACCTATAATCATGCTATCTTCTATACATACAATAAACTCGTAAGGAGAACAAAAAAGTAGTTAGAAGTGTCCTTGAATTTGGTAGTATAATCTGGACTCCCCAGTACCAAGTCCACATTGACCGTTTAGAAAGGGTACAAAACATTTTCTTAAAATCATTAGGCTACAGAATTGGTGTATATATCGAAAATTCCGCATTAGCGGCGAAGCATTTTCGTGTCCCTTCTCTTCTTAATCGGAGAAATTATTTAGATATTATGTTTTTTTTTTAAATTTCTTAAAGGTGTCATCAAGTGTCCTGATCTCCTAGAACCAGGGACCGGAACCGGTAACCATTAAAGGGGTATTAGATTGGGTATTTGATAGAGTTGTTTTTAAAAACCCTATCAATTCGGTAAGCGTATCGTTTGACTTACCCGAACGAAAGGCTAACCATGTCAATACAGTTAATTCGGGTAAGTGGTTACAACCCAGCATATGGTTTCCCTATCAGATAGGGTTTTTCAAATGCGATTAAGCTATTTTAAACTCTGTGACCAATACATTTGGCTTATTTATTATTCGAGCACCCTACGAGCTAAGCGCTGTCGGTTGGCGGCACGAGCGTGCCTACAGACAAACAATAATCTTTTTGCGTATGTTTTCGTACTTACGCCTTTGATCTAGACGCTATTATTGCTTGTTAGTGCGCTAAAAGTTCGTTGTGTGGTGCCGGTGTTTTTGTTCTTGCCATTCGAGCGTGTCGGCTCGTGTCGATTGAATCTTAGACCCAGGCTTATAGGAACCAAAATCAAATGCATATTGTGAAGTGTTAAAATATATAATTTTGTGTTATTCTAGTTATAGGTAGTGCTTTGTTTCAATGGCTCCAGCAAAATGTGACGCCGTTCACCGATACTTCTAGTATAATGAAACGATCAATATCAGTTGTTTGAGTCAATGCGATAATCGCCTAGAAAACTAAGCATGACAGCGCCATCTAGGGGCAATACGGCGTCTACATCGGCGGCCATGATTAAAAGTTCAGTTTTCGCTCGAAACTCCTACGTGTGGAAGCAAATATTGCATCGTTCCCGTAGCACCGCTCGTATTACGCATCAAGTGTCTTTTTTGAGTTATCTTTCGCCCCGGGGTTGTCAGTTTATGGACGACATCGGATTTTGTGATCAAGACCAAGAGTGAGAGTGTTTTCGACCTGGAGCGGGCCACGAGGTGCCCTCCCATCAGCAAGGCCAGAGCACAGCCTGAAAGAAGAACGTGGACCATCAAGTAAGTCCCTAGATTAAGGCAAAGTCACGTCTTATGTTTTTGATTGGCGAAGATATCGCAAACCCGCCCCGCCTTCTATTCTCCGCTTTATTTTTTCTTTTTTCTTTTCGGAAAATATTACTTCTCGTTAAAATTCAATGAGACCAAGAGTGGCAGTAGTTTTACGTGCCGGTGGCTCATTCATGTAATGGTCCTTCGAGCCGGATTATCAGTTCAGTGTTTTAAATACACACATATATATATATTTTTGCATACACAACTAAGTTGTAATTGTAACAAGTTCATTCCGTATAGCATCGGGCGCTCGATACGTGTCGATACAATTGAGATAAATTAAGTACCTACCTACCAAACTCACAACTAATCGTGCGCATCTTATACGTAAATAGTTAGCCGATAAGAAATAGGAGGTGCCTAAGTATTTACCTACGCGCTTGCTAGATATTTGTACATTATCCTCAAATCTCGTTTTCCATTTCACATTTATACCTACACCTTTTCGTTCCCCACACCAACGTATAGGTAGTTATAGTAACGAGCAAATTAAAATTGTACACAATAGGTTTAGTGATAGGTAGCGAACCGATAAGCACATACTTACATTACTTACATAACCTTTAAGGTTTGTTTATCAATTACTCGATCAGAAAACAGTAGAACGATAAATTGCATTGCACTCGGTTGTCGCCTATTTGCGTCGTCACCTGGTATTTTGTTGTTGTTATACCTACACATAATAAATGCCTATAGACTTACTTTAAGCAGTAGTTTTAGACCGTATTTTGAGACAATTGCGGATCAAGCCTGGGTATCATTTTATACAGTAACTGTCTATATTGTTTACTTATATGCTATCTACAAGTGCTGGTTAAAAATGTCGCCGCCGCAAAAGACAGAGGAAAGTGGAGCCGTGGGACCTAAATTAGGTTATTGGAAGCTCGAGTACAGGCGTATTTTGGTAGAATACAGGGCATTTATGACATATCGTTGCAAGTGGGGACAGCCAAGGCTAAACAACGTTTTATGTCGCAATCGGCCACTATTGATACACTGCGTTCTGAATTTAATAATCTAGTAGAACAGCTGAATGCTGCTCGTATGCAAGCAGATGAAGAGTACGTGCCTTCATTTCAAACATGGGAGGCTTTTGAGGAAATGTTTTCTCACATCCAACATGTCATAAATCAATTAACCCCTGGCAAATGCGACGGCGCCGGCGCGCCAGCAATCGCGCCTGCATCTCTTAAACCAAATTTAAAGCTCCCTCCCATTGTCCTCCAGACTTTCGAGGGCGATCAAAAGAGGTTTGCTTCATTTATCGAATGTTTTAATAGCACAGTGCATCGTAATGCCGCTCTTACGAATGCGGAAAAGGTATTTTACCTTTGCGGTCAACCATCAGGCAAGGCGTTAGCTACCATAGCCGGGATTGTTCCGTGCGGTGAAAACTATAATTTGATTTACGATACGTTGGTAGATAAATATGAAGACGTAAGGTTGTTAGGTACGTCATATTTGGATGAATTATTTAACTTTAAGCAGTTAAATTCACCATCCGCGAAAGGGTTAAACGACTTTATCGATTGTTTCGTAACCTCCGCCACGGCCTTCGACAAATTAGAAATATCGGATAAGAAAGAATTTATATTCTTATACTTAGCTTTAAAAAAAATCGATCCCGAAACCGGGCGTATGTTTGAAAACTCTGTACGTTCAGAGAAGTTGCCTAAATATGCTAGCTTTCTAACATTCGTTAAGGAACAGGCCAAAATATTGGAACGCCGCGGGGACCCGAGTCCTAGTGTAGCGGGTTCTAGCGCGACCGCGCGCCCAGCGAAGCAACAGAGTTCACAGCCGATCGCGAAGCGTACTCAGTCGTTTGTAACTACTATGGAAAACTCTGCTCCGTGCGATCTGTGCCATGATAAACACGATCATTTCTATCAATGCAAGGAATTTAAAAAGTTAAGTCCGCGCGAACGTTATAATACCGTTAAAAAATACGGTGCATGTGTAAGATGCCTTAGCCACAAACATAAAAGTGGGAACTGTCGTTCGAATCAAGTATGCGAGAGCTGTAATGCTCTAACACATCATTCATTACTACATTTCGTAGAAAATATATCAACATCGCTAGTTACAACTGAGGCATCTGTTCCATTGTTGGCTGTGACACAAGGCGACGCATTAGACGGCGGCCGCACGGACCCGGGTTGCCATTGTGGCGGCGGCGCCGCACGTGTTGCACCCACTGCTTCTTCTTGTTGTTTGTCTCAGCGCTCGAATTTAGACTCGCCCGTCGCCGCGAACTCGAACTCGACTGTTCATGCGCCTGTACCGATGGCGAATGCTACGAATATTACGCAGGTGTCGCATAATTATTTACAAGCAAATGTATCGCGCAAATTATCAACAGCAATGTTAGCTACCGCGAAAGTAAATGCCGTTGATAAAAATGGTAAAACACATGTTCTTCGTTGCATGATTGACAATGGCTCACAAGATCATTTTATAACTACCGCTACTTTTAACAAGTTGTCCTTAGATTATTCAACGGAAGAATTGCCCACTATAGTGAACGGCTTTGCAGGCGCTACTAATTTAACTAAAGGCATAGCACAACTTACTATTCGATCGCGTTATAAGAGCGATGTAACGTACGATATTATAGCACTTGTCGCGGATCGCATTACGCTTCCTTTACCTACCGCTCGAGTGGACCGCGCCAAGTTAGCTTTTCTCTCCGGAGTGCCTCTAGCAGATGACTCTTTTGATGTCCCCGGGGACATTGACCTGCTTATTGGGGTAGAATTGTTTGGAACCTTGCTTATGGCCGGTAGGGTTCAAGGTCCTCCCGGTTCACCGGACGTAGTGGAGTCTACGCTTGGCTTCTTGGTGATGGGGAGGACTCCCATTGCAGTAGCAACGTCTAGGCCAAGGTCAGTGGCATTATGTGCATTTACGGGGGCACCGCTAAATAAATTAGTGGAAAACTTCTTTCAATTAGAGGAAGTACCTGCCTGCACTTCCACGTGTATGAGCGCCGAGGAACAAGATTGTGAAGAAAATTATAAGAACACTACCACTCGGGATGACTCAGGTCGGTACTCTGTAACTTTACCTTTTAAGAGCAACCCCGAGGAACTTGGTAATTCACTAGTGACTGCGACAAAACGATTTTTATCTCTGGAAAGGAAATTTAGTTCATCTCCAGACTTGCGGGTCGCTTATAATGATATAGTGCGGGAGTACTTGGAAAAGGGTTACTTGACCCCTGTGACAGGGGCCAGAGAGGAGGAAGGGTACGTGATTCCCCACCACTGTGTGGTTCGAAACGACAAAGTGTCAACTAAATTTCGCTTGGTTCTGGACGCCAGTGCGCCGACGAACAGAAACATCTCGCTGAATTCAATTTTGAATCCAGGCCCTAATTTACAGTCTGATTTATTTTTGGTACTATTGAACTTTAGACTGTTCCCTGTTGCATTCTGTGCAGATGTTAAACAAATGTACCTTCAGATTCGAGTACACTCCGAATTTAGGAAATACCAACGAATCCTGTACAGGTTTAACCCAGGCGACCCTTTACAAATGTTTGAATTTGAGCGTGTTTGTTTTGGTTTGTCGGTGAGCCCGTATCTAGCCTTGAGGACGGTTCAACAATTAGCGATCGACGAGGGGCCCCGCTATCCGCGCGCGGCGGAACTTATTAAGCAAGGAGATTACTACATGGACGATGTTGCGTCCAGTGCACAGTCTGGACCAATGGCTGCCGATACCGTGGCGGAGCTCGTTGACATGTTCAAGGCAGGTGGTTTTGACTTAATGAAATGGTCGAGTAATTCGCCAGAGCTCCTCCAAGCTCTGCCTAAGGAGTATTTACACCCGAGCTGGGTTAAGTTTGATGATGGGTCCTCTCAGAAGGTTTTAGGAATTAAATGGGAGCCGCGATCGGATTCGTTCTCGTTTGAGGTAAACTCTAATCCAGAACGTTGCACCAAGCGTAATATTTTATCTGTGGTAGCGAGGTTATGGGATATTTTAGGGTTTGCTGCCCCAGTAATCTTGACCAGACCAGACTTCAAATTTCCAAAGCTTTTACACATACTGGAGTTGATTTATGCGGACCGTTTAATGTTACTATGGTTCGGAAACGCGGTGCTAAAAGTCAAAAGGTTTACGTTTGTATCTTCATTTGCCTAACCACGCGCGCTACTCATATGGAAATCTGCTTGGACTTAAGCTCGGAAACGTTTCTTAACGCGCTGAAGCGATTCGTATCTCGTCGGGGTCCGGTAGATACCATGTATTCCGACAATGCGACAAACTTCGTTGGAACTGTTTCGCATTTGAAAAATCTTCTTAAGCAGGGCTTTTCTGAAACATTTAGAAGCGAGCTTTTAGATAACCAAATAAAATGGAAATTTATCCCCCCAAACGCTCCACACTGGGGAGGCAGCTGGGAGGCAGCTGTAAAATCCTTCAAGACCCACCTGTATCGGGTAATTGGTGCCCAAATATTATCTTATGATGAGTTTTTTTCGCTTCTCTGTCAACTGGAAGCCGTTCTCAACTCTAGACCTTTAGGCTTACTAAGCGCTGACCCCTCCGAGCCCACGCCGCTCACACCGGCACATTTTTTGAACACAGTACCCTTGAGGTCGTTACCCGCCGCAGAAATAACTGAGGAGCGCACCCATCGACTATCGCGCTATAGCTTGCTCGAGAGTCTAGTGCAGTCATATTGGCGTCGTTGGTCCCTGGAATTCCTACACACGTTACAAGCTCGGGAGAAATGGAACACGGATTCGCGCCCTATATCTGTCGGGACAGTAGTTCTTATTATCACCGATAACGCTCCGCCGTTACATTGGCCAATAGGCATCGTTATAGAGACTTATTCGGGTAAAGATGGCGCGATAAGGGTAGTTTCAGTTAAAACAAAGAATGGCACGTATAAGCGTCCGGTGGTACGTCTATGTCCACTCCCTTCCAACATCCCTTAGTCAATTATTTCGTAATCTGTAGCTCAAGTAGGTTAAGTTATAGAAATAGTTTTCCGTCAGCTGCTTAAGCGGCTCTTCTAGTATTAGTTGTATGCATTTATTGTAAAAATCGTAGTTCTTTTTTTAAAGGGAACCTTTCAAGGCCGGGGCTATGTTTGAGCCAATGCGATAATCGCCTAGAAAACTAAGCATGACAGCGCCATCTAGGGGCAATACGGCGTCTACATGCGCGGCCATGATTAAAAGTTCAGTTTTCGCTCGAAACTCCTACGTGTGGAAGCAAATATTGCATCGTTCCCGTAGCACCGCCCGTATTACGCATCAAGTGTCTTTTTTGAGTTATCTTTCGCCCCGGGGTTGTCAGTTTATGAACGACATCGGATTTTGTGATCAAGACCAAGAGTGAGAGTGTTTTCGACCTGGAGCGGGCCACGAGGTGCCCTCCCATCAGCAAGGCCAGAGCACAGCCTGAAAGAAGAACGTGGACCATCAAGTAAGTCCCTAGATTAAGGCAAAGTCACGTCTTATGTTTTTGATCGGCGAAGATATCGCAAACCCGCCCCGCCTTCTATTCTCCGCTTTATTTTTTCTTTTTTCTTTTCGGAAAATATTACTTCTCGTTAAAATTCAATGAGACCAAGAGTGGCAGTAGTTTTACGTGCCGGTGGCTCATTCATCAGTCATTGTTGGACACTCAAGAATAAAATGATTATTTGAAAAAAGAATAAACGTATGTTGATTGTATTCCCGTTAAAATTATTCAAAATAATTTCGTCGGGACTAATTCATATGCGAGAAAATGTAATAATAATAATTATTTAATCATGCTTTTTATTTTAAATAATGTTCCGCGTATAAGAATGTATTCTGGGTTTTTCGGTGTAAGAAAACATCGTGTGGAAACTGGACCTAATCCCAATAAGGCGTAGTTTCCCTTATGCCCAGCAAAAAATATATCTGTTTTAAAATCCACGGTAGGCAGATATTACTCTTTTCACTTCTCATGCTCGTAAAGTTCGACTTTAAATCGTGCGTGGACGATATAAAATCGCATTTTAAGCTCTAGGGCATAAAGTAAAATTTTCTTCTAAGACCAAGAATGTGGCTCAACAGCCAAACAGAGTCAAAATATATTGCACAATTTAATTGAACAGTAAAATTTCGTAGAATACTGAAACTTGTTCTTTTATTATATTCTTGTACTCAGATAGAATAAGCTTTCTGGCCCAGACAATTCCTATTGGATAAGATTTTTTTTTGTATAGATCAAAGTGTCAGGAATGGATACCAATAAAATTTATAAGTGAATATTGGGCGCTAAGGTGCCAAAAAAATGGTAAAAATGGAAAAACCAGTTTTTCGCTTCTAGAGGAAAAACTACGGCTCCGACAAAAAATAGTTAAATGTAACAAATGTGCGAAATAAAAAAACAAAGAGAATAAGCCCCAGTAGAGCAAAATCTGTTTAGAGGATCGTCCGCAGTGTGAAAAAAATTAACCAGTGTAAGTTGACCGTTGTATAAGAATAATTACTAGGGCAGAAGAGGTCAGCTAAACATGGTTATTTAATTTTAAGAGAAATGAAGCATTATTTCAAATGGCATCTAAAATATGAGAATAGCAGAATTAAAATACTTAAATATAATTTAAGTTAATTATAATTTTTTTAGGTGCCATTTGTAATAATGCCTCATTTCTCTTAAAATAACAACCAAGTTTAGCTGACCTCTTCTGCCCTAGTAATTATTCTTATACAAAGGTCAACTTACACTGGTTAAAACACGTTTTTTTTTGTTGCAAATATTGTAAATTCAATAACTCGCGTTCCGAAAGTTCTGGAGAGCTGAAATTAGAATATGATGTCAGTTTTGTGGTCTTCTAACTACAGTTAAATGTTCAAATGAAAATGTTGTAAACTTTTTGCAAACTTTTTTCTATGCATTAAGGAGGAGTTGAACTACAAATTTCCAAGTTTACAAATCATTTGACAAAGAATAAAGTTGTTTAAATAATCTATGAAGTTCAAGCACTTTTTGCGCGCGCGGCGGCGACGCACTATGGCCCAAACGCCCGATCTAGCTGGACAAAATTATTTTACACTCATAGACTAAAATTGACTATTTTTATTATTATTTTGCTATAATTCATGTGAAAAAAAATTATCCAGTGTAAGTTGACCTTTCTATAAGAATAATTACTAGGGCAGAAGAGGTCAGCTAAACTTGGTTGTTAATTTTAAGAGAAATGGAGCATTATTACAAATGGCACCTATTTAAACTATTTAAACAAGTTTATTCCTTGTCAAATGATCTGTAAATTTAGAAATTTGTAGTTCAACTCCTCCTTAATGCATAGAAACCGAAATTATAACGTTTTTCGAAAATTAAAATACCCTCCCAATCGATTTAAAAAAAGGTCACTTTTTGCAAAAGTCGACGGTTTGCAAAAAGTTTACAATATTTTAATTTGAACAATTAACTGTAGTTAGAGGACCACAAAACTGACATCATATTCAAATTTCAGCTCTCCAGCACTTCCGGAACGCGAGTTATTGAATTTCCAATATTTGCAAAAAAAATGTATTTTTTTACGAATTGCGGACGATCCTCTGGACCGATTTTGCTCTACCGGGGCTCATTCTCTTTGTTTTATAATTGCGCACATTTGTTACATTTAACTATTTTTGGTCCGACCCGTAGTTTTTCCTCTAGAAGCGAAAAACTGGTTTTTACCATTTTTTTGGCACCTTAGCGCCCAATATTGATCACTTATAAATTTTATTGATATCAATTCCTGACACTTTGATCTATACAAACAATTTTTTTCCCGTCTAATAGGAATTGACTGTACTTTTTATGATTTTTCCGCTAATTCTATCTGAGTATTGCTATAATTATTTGAATTGCGTGTTTTCTATAATTAAATAAATGAAATCAAATAAAATAGGAGTTGATAATAGTTTAGAAATGCCCCGAAATGTTTTGATGACTTGGTAGAAAATTTCTAAATTCACATGTTAAAAATTCAAAAAAATATATTAAAAAATTAATTGGTTGGAACCATATTTGTTTTCATTGTAATATTTTTGTTAGAACTTGAAATTGTTTTACGATTACCGATAAATAATTTCCTCGCAAATGAAGTGAAAATTAGCGTGTAACCCTCGTCCATAAAACCCATTTTACACTCGACTTTTAAACCGCGTAAAATCGTACGTTTTATGCACTTGTTGTGCAATCAACTATTATAATAAGAACTAAAATAAAAACGAAAATAAAAACGAAACGAAAACGAAACGAAAGCGAAATGAAAGCGAAACGAAAGCGAAACGAAAGCGAAACGAACGCGAAACGAAAGCGAAACGAAAACGAAACGAAAACGAAACGAAAACGAAACGAAAACGAAACGAAAACGAAACGAAAACGAAACGAAAACGAAACGAAAACGAAACGAAAACGAAACGAAAACGAAACGAAAACGAAACGAAAACGAAACGAAAACGAAACGAAAACGAAACGAAAACGAAACGAAAACGAAACGAAAACGAAACGAAAACGAAACGAAAACGAAACGAAAACGAAACGAAAACGAAACGAAAACGAAACGAAAACGAAACGAAAACGAAACGAAAACGAAACGAAAACGAAACGAAAACGAAACGAAAACGAAACGAAAACGAAACGAAAACGAAACGAAAACGAAACGAAAACGAAACGAAAACGAAACGAAAACGAAACGAAAACGAAACGAAAACGAAACGAAAACGAAACGAAAACGAAACGAAATGTACTTATTTATTTTAATTGACAGTTTTACCAATAACATTTATGTTTTTATGTTCAAAAGCATTTTAAAAATCCGTCAAATGAAAAAAATTTTTTTTTTGCGAAATCGACCTCAATTCGTAAAACATTTATTACTCCTTATGACCTCAGGAATTTATGGTTGAAATCTTTCGGGTTACTCAGATTCACCGTGTATAATAATAATAATAAAAAAACCAGTCTGTCTTGAATTTTAAAACAGATATAATTTATACACCCCGAATAATTAACCGAAAAGAACTACCATGACTATTTTTCAGTAAAAGGTATATAACCTTCGATTATAATAATTTTAAACAAAAAAGAACCGACTTCACTAAGCATCCACCTTTCCAACACCAAATGCTCGATCTGCTGTAAAAAATACTCAAATCACCATAGGTGTGCCTATAATAGTTGAAGAGTTCCCTCGATTTCTCCAGGATCCCATCATCAGATCCTGACATGGTTACAATGGGACCAACTGTGAAGTATACGCTTTCAAACAAAAAAAGAATTTTCCAAATCGGTCCAGCCGTCTTCGAATAATCGGTGAACATACATAAAAAAATAAATAAATAAATAGCAAAAACAAAGATCCCGACGAATTGATAACCTCCTCCTTCGAAATCTTGAAGTCGGTTGAAAAAGAAATAATTTACGAAATTACATCCCCCAATTATAAATATTAATTATTTGAAACGGGGTATTTACCTTGCACCCGAAATATCGGGTGCCCAATAACGCTAATATACATGGTAAATACCCCTTTTCAAATAATATTTATAATGTGAATGACAATGTGAGCTTAAAAAATCGTATATCCCATAATTAGCTGAAAACGACTACCAATCCCTACGCCAATTCATGGGATTAGGTTGCCAAGCGGACCACAGGCTCAACTGAGCCGTGGCAAAAGCCGGGACAAACTCTAGGAGGATGAATATTGGTTTTTGTCAAATCGATTTGAATATGAATAAAAACTGTGTTTTTATTCTTATTCAAAATAATTATTGCCCATCTCATCAGTACGTGCGAACTATGCAAAAATAAACTGAACGTAAGACACATTTCTTTAACAGAAATTCTTTAATTGAAATTTGTGTACGTGAGCAGAGGACTGGACTGTGAGTGTGACTTTTCCAGAATGAATAAACGACAGCAAATCTTATATTTACTCAATTTGTTCCGCCGCCACCTCTCCTGTTCCATTTCAAATGAGAAAGATAGAACCGCCTGCCTGCGTGGAAAAGAGACAGGAAAAGGGTAGCCCTATGATAGGGTAAGCGGTAAATATTAAAGCTATCTTTACCCCATTCGACTCGGAAACCACATTGAAAAGGGTTAAGCCTATTCAAAATGATTTCCATATCGATAGGGTAACCCAATGATAGGGTAACCCTATCATTAGGGTAAGACTTTAATAGGGTTACCCTATCGAAACGATTAATCAAATGAAGGGGTTTTCCGGTCCCTGCCTAGAACTATACTCTATGTCTTTAGGTATTTAAATAAAAGTAAACAAACAATTTTACATTTTCGGGTAGTTATAACTTTTATTGGTTAACCAATCAAATACAAAACTGCCTGGATCTGTCACTTAACGACCTGGCTTTAACCAATATTATTTGATCGTGTAATGTTTTCATCTACCCTCAACTGGCTTAAGGAACCATTTGAGGGTAGATCTTATTTACTTTTATTTAAATACCTAAAGATACAGAGTATAGTGACCTTCGTTTGTCCGCATAACCCCTTACGACCTAGGTATTTATTCTCTGTTAGCTTTTCTCGCAAGAAATATTCTAAGCATGCCTTTTTCAGACGAGTCCCCCGTTTTTATAATAAACTTTTGTTTGATATTGATCCTTTTCATAATTCAATGTCTAGTTTAAAAAGACAAGTTAAATGTAAACTCTTTTAGTTCAGTACTTATAGCGGCTAAATTGTTTTTGTAAGTATAGTCTTGATGTTACTATTCTTCATATAATTCTTTGTAACTACCTAGTCTACCTACTTTTGTTGTTTATTTCTACCTACCATATTTTGTTAACTTTATGTACTTAAAACCTCCAGGTCTATTTGTACCCTCTCCTTGTTTTTGTACATTGTGTACGATATATGTTGTTTATTATTATGACTGTTTGTGTTCTAAAAAAAAAAAAACCCTTCATATGAAAAGTTTTAAGTATACGTATAAACAAATAAAATAGTTCATTAAGATTGAACGATTCCGATTTACCCGAGAGCAGCAATTTTAGGGTTCACGAGAGAAACATGTTTTATCTCGCTTTAACATCCGAATACAATGAAAAGGTTAGTCATAAATCTAACAAAGTATGTTTACCCTTTTTGTAAGACGTTTGGCGTTTGAGATTTGTCTGGTCACTGTCATGTTGCTACGACGTTCCGGGCCTGGGCTCTACGCGGTATTCCGCCTTTGATTGTCTAATACATTGGGATGGAGATAAGATACTTAGCACTTGAGTTTTGTCCAGTCCCTTTCATGCTGCTGCTGAAGCAATTCTCGCTGTGACTTTCCGAGCCTAGGCCCTATAAGGTACTCAGCCTTTGGCCTTCATATACACTGCCTCTCACCCTCGGAAATTCCGCCCTCGGATTCGCTAAGATCACTGAGTTCTGTCCAGTCACTGTCTTGCTGCTGCTGAAGCAATCCTCGCTGCTACGTGCATATGCACCTAAGCAGTAATCGGCCTTTGGCCTTTGCAGACATTGCCGCTCACCCTCGGGCCTTTGGCCCTCGGTTTCGCTTTTAAAACACTTGACCGTTGCGTTTGGCCTTCGCAGACATTGCCGCTCACCCTCGGCCTTCGGTCCTTGCTTTCGCTTTTAAGACACTTGGCCGTTGAGTTTATTCCGGTCCGAGTCATGCTGCTGCTGAACCAATAATCGCTGCGACGTTCCGGGACTGAGCCCTACGTAGTGGTACTCGGCCTTTGGCTTACGTATAAATTGCCACTCACTCTCAGAATTTCGGCCCTCGGATTTGCTAAGAAATTTGTTCACTGAGTTTTGTGAGGTCCCTGTCATGCTGCTGCTGCTGAAGCAGTTTACGCTGCGACGCGCCGGGCCTGGGTGCTACGAAATACTCGGCCTTTGACTTTCCCAGACATAGTGGTTCAAGAAACTTGACCATTGAGTTTTGTCCGGACCCTTAGTTACGCTGCCGCTGAAACAATTATCGCTTCCGTCGGCCGTAGTAGATTTGTCCTGCTGCAGGAGAAGTACTTTCCGCTGAGACGTTGTGCTCACACGCTTACCATACTACGGCGTTTGGACCTCTTTTCGAAGTATATTCTGCTGCAGGAACTCGGCCATTAGCATTCTCAGGTCTTGCCGCTCGCCTTGTAGTCGGTTATCTATACACGGCTGAACAATTTAGATTCAGTTACTAATTTGATGGACATTTACATTGTAAAAAGTAAAAGTATTACAATAATGTCCTGGATTTAGTAAATTAAAATAACAAATCTCCCATACGCACGCGAATGAAGCCGCGGGTACAGCTCGTAAATACTTAATTCTCTTTGTTTTCAACATTCTCATTTCTGTCAGACATTTTCGATAGGTGCAGTCTCAACAGCACCCTAAAAGCATTATTGTATTTAATGTATTAGACATATACAATTAAGGCATACCAATTCACTCAATAATATATATGAATCTTTAAAAAATTGCTTTAGCGTATCTAATATCTATCAATCCGGTGGACGTAAAACTAAATGAATGTGTTATTTTTCAGTGGAGCATTTTCCTGGGATACAGCGTGGCACTTTTATTGTCCTTACTGGCCTTCTTTACTCACCATCCGAGTATAAGGACCCTCTGGGAGAACTACGCAGTACTGATGGCTAAGATGTCGCTGGAACGTTCCTGCTGGGCGCTGGCGCTGGGCTGGCTGATACTAGCCTGTATTTACGGCTATGGAGGTAATTTTCACAGCTTGTATAGTGTTCAGGAGAGGTGTTGCTCCAACCGTTGCCAGTGTTTAATGAGATAAATTAGTACAGTGGCAGAGTGCCTCGTGCTTATATAGCTTTTTTGCTAACGCGTACTCATGACTATTATGCCTACCATTATTGTGCCGTGTGTATGAATCATTTATTGACCAATAATCTTGCGACTATTACATGGGTAGAGGAAAGCTTTATTTTATTTGGGAAGTAATTAAATGATTAGCAGTTTTGAAAACTGATTCGCAAAAAAAAAATTGCCATTAAATCATTTGGTAAGCATACAAAAATTTTGCTGGCAATAAATAAAAATGGTGCTACAACTCTTGTTCAGCAAAAAACTCACAAACGGACAACGTTATAACCTATATTGATCTGCTTTTGTTATAATTTATCTGCTCAATAAATTGTTGAGCTGCAAAATAATAACTTGGTCAACAAGATTAAAAAAATGGTGGGTAGAAAAACATGTCTGTAAGCAGTTTAATTGAAAGGTATGCATATTAAAGCAATGGTAATCTGATATAATAAAGTTGGTGGCGTTTGATCTGAAAAATCGGCAGAGTTGTAACCGGAGTGAAATTAGTCCTAATGACACGAGCAGCCAATCGTGTGCGTGCATTTTATTCTAAGGTTATTAGCAAATTTCTTTTTCGTATTTTTGTTATAGAACGAGCGAAGTGAGTTCTTACAAACAACTTCGGCTACTGGGACGTCTCGGCATTTGGATGACTTTTTGATTTTGAGAGTTTGTTCCGCGATAACTTTAGTAACGTTTTTCTGATCTCTATGAAAATTGTTGGGGTTGTAGCAGAGATACATATAATTTGTGAGTTCGTATATGAGCAGGATCGATCAAGGGGTTGTTGAGCTAGAAGGCGAAAAAAAAACTTCAGAAGGGTCTTGTTATATTGGTTACTTCGTTTGCAAGGAAATCGCGAGTTCTGAGTTCGAGGCGGACTACTAGTTTAGTATTAATTACAATTTTTGGATTAACTTGCCCGTTTAAGAACTAAAGCGGTCCAAAGTTGCGGATTCGGCGATAGAATTACTACGGAGCCAGGGACTTAATTTTTTTATATTATAGGTAAATTTAGCTACAAATAAAGTGGGTTAGGTTAGGTTTGAACTGTGACCCTCAACCGACCCGCACGGCTACAAGTAAAGTGGGTTAGGTTAGGTTAGAACTGTGTCCCTCAACCCACCAGGCAAAGACAGAAAAACGAGGGGGGGGGGGGCAATGTGAGACAAAAGAAAAATGTTACGATCCCTTATTTACATGGTTAGGTTCGTAACTTATCTTTTACCCCGTAGAGCGAAAGTAGAAGCCCCGCAAGAGCGGACGTCAATTCTGTCACGGAAGTAACCATTTTTTAAGTTTCGGCTTTATAACTCATAGGTGAAATTATGGCAGAATACCACAACTTTGAATCGCTCTAGTTCGTAAACTAACGTTTATGAAAAAAACTTCAATAAAAAAAAGATGCTTATTTTAGCATGTTCTACCTATATATGATCCAGTAATAAAATACACTAGATACCCGTTACGGCGTCAAAACGCCGCTAGAATATGGTAATTCCGATGTTGAAACTGAACAGTAACCACTTCTTTGATAAGGAGTTTAGAATTTAAGAAATATGTACGTTTTAGAAAGGTTTAATAAACATGTAAAAATCGACAAAATAGTACTTATCTTTAAAACTAGTGGCTTACCGTGATTATGGCTGTACAATACATTTATGGGATAATTATCTCAACTTTTTAGAAGGTTATGCTATGTTTAGTGTAGTTACACTTATTATTTCTATTATTCATGAAGGCGTATAGTGCTTATATTACTATGTTTTGGTTGCGTTTTCGCAAAACTACTACTGTAACTAAACACAGCTAAACCTTATAATTAAACATTATATCTAAACTAGACGGGCCCGCAGCTCCGCTCGCGTGAGTAAAATATATCTTATGTTTCTTACGCGTAAGTAAAATAAATCTTATGTTTCTTACGTGTAAGTAAAATATATCTTATCTTAATAGTATAACTAATGTTTACTCAAATACCGACACCTTATTATGTTATCTATCATTAGGCAAACTTCAGCATTCAACCCTGTCAGGGATCATAACTATCATACTTCTTATTTGTAACAGTTATATATGTAACTTAGTTCGCTTCTTTCTCAATAGCAAAGGAAAGATTATATTTTTTCATCCACATATTTAGTTATTGAACACTCAATAAAATTATGATTTATGGAAGCCGCTCCAATTTAATTTTACGTTTGTGTGTCAGCAATATGTGCCAGCATTGTCACTGCCTAACCAGACTTAAAATTATGTGAATTATACATTTTACATAAGATCCATTGATCCTAAATAAAATTCGTGTACCTACCCAAAAGTTAATTTTTCTAGGTTCTCAACCTTTAAATTTGCTCACGTTTGTATTTTTTGCATAAATTTGTTAAATTTATAAATGAATGTTATTTTTTTTCTATTTCAATTACAATAAGGTATTAATTTTAATGCTCTGAGACCAACCTCGGAGTATCACGGAGGATTTCTCGCCGCGGTATTGACGTTAGAGGATACCGCGGCGGGAGGTGCCGACATGCCACAGCATCCACCAATATGCGCCAGAGTCTCCCGAGTGTGCTGGTGAAGCGAAGCCTCAGGAAGGGAAGGCTTAGCGTAACTCAGCAGACGACGGGCAGATGCGGGTGTACCGCACGCTGGTGAGGAGAATCCCTTTTGATACCGTATACCATGGGTATAGCGCGTATGCCGGAGACCTCCCGACTCGCGAGCCCGAGCGCGCGTCAACGGCCGCCAGCCCAGCGCTGATGGGCGCGAGCGGTATCGTGGAGGATGTTCCCTTGTCACTGTCAGTGCGCGCTGCTCTTTGATAATCTCCGCTACCGTTCGCCGGTTTGCGCAGGTGTTTAAACTCAATCGCAAATTGAAATGATAAGTAAGTTATCCATGCCCGCCATGCTCTTGGCCGGTTTTTGTAATAAGATACACAATTTTAATTTATATCTGATTAAAAGTAAATTTCAACTTAAAATATAAAACTATACCTACTAACAGACTATTTTAAAAATATGTATAGGATACCCCGTCTTAAACGTCCGCCCGCGGCATGGACCCATTACGCTGGCGGCGTTACATCTCTGTGCAGCTAAGGAGCTATACGCTGGGAGAGGTGCGCGCCAGATCTATGTTCCCCTGTAATTTCGACCAGACCAGACGTGACAGTGGCCCAGTATCTCTAATAATAAGTTAATACTTACAATTCTTGGTATTTCCTCTATAATCACTTATTTTTGAAATAATTTCAGGCGGCCGGCAATATAGACATATTAAACCATCATCATAACAAAAAATAATTATGAATTGACATAAATATCCATTTATGTCCATTTTGACATTTGTCTCACAGAGGTTGACAATGGGTTTAAAGCACTTTTCATTTCATTTCGAGTAAAAAAACACTGATATAACTGTATACCAACATGACAAATATAATTAACTTACGTCAAATAATGGGCTACTTAAACTTACTTAAGTTTAGCGAAACGAACCGAGAGTTGCCGAAAATGACCGATGATCGTGAAATGAAGAAATATATGAAAATTTGTTTAGCTAATTGTAAAATAAATACGCAGCGCAAGCGGTAGTTTTTACGCTCTTGTTCTATTCTCATATTTAGACAATAGATTTGCATAGTTTTTTCCAATGATATGTGCGTTGTATTCGAGAAACGTGTCAAGGAAGTTCCTAAAATTTGGTAAGGCGCCATCTCGCTTCATGCCTCGTTTTTTATCCCGTTCTGGTTTTTCGTTTTTATATAAGTAGATACTTATATCCTATGGGAGAAAACATAAAAGAAAATTTTTCGAATTTACAACGTATTTACAAGTGACCAGCTGGCGTGCCGGCGAAATGACAGGCTAGCGAGCTGGTGAGGCAGCGAGCTGGAGGGCTGGCGAGGTGGCGAGCCGGTGAGCTGGCAGGCGGTTAAAGTCAGAGTAGGTGGCGAACCGGCGAACAAGCTGGGTTGAGTGATCCAGCTGTCGAAGTGGCGAGGTCAAGTGGCGAACTGGCGAACCGGCGAGCCGACGAACCGGCGAACCGGCGAGCCGACGAGGTGAGGTGGCGCAGATGGCGCAGATGGCGCAGGCGGCGAGGTGGCGCAGATGGCGCAGACGGCAAGGTTGGGTTGCGAGGGTGAGGTGGATGACCCAATGAGAGAGTAGGTGGTGAGTAGGTGGTGAGTAGGTGGCGAACTGGCAAACAAGCTGGGCTGGCGAACCAGCTTTCGAGGTGGCGAGGTCAAGTGGCGAACCGGCGAACAAGCCGAGGTGAATGAACCGGTGAGAGTGTAGGTGGCGAACTGGCGTACTGGCGAACAAGATGGGGTGAATTAACCGGCCGGCGAAGTGGCGAGGTCAAGTGGCGAACAAGCTGGGGTGAGTGAACCGGTGAGAGAGTAGGTGGCGAACAAACTGGGGTGAATGAACCAGCTGGCGTAGTGTCGAGGTCAAGTGGCGAACTGGCGACCAAGCTGGGGTGAATGAACCGGTGAGTGAGTAGGTGGCGAACTGGCGAACAAACTGGGGTGAATGAACCAGCTGGCGTAGTGTCGAGGTCAAGTGGCAAACTGGCGAACAAGCTGGGGTGAATGAACCGGTGAGAGAGTAGGTGGCGAACTGGCGAACTAGCGAACAAACTGGGGTGAATGAACCAGCTGGTGAAGTGGTGAACCAGCGAACAAGCTGGGGTGAATGAACCGGTCGGCGAAGTGGCGAGGTCAAGTGGCGAACTGGCGAACAACCCCAGTTGTGTAAAGTCTTTGTGTTTTGTTATATTTTAAAAACCAGAAACTGTCTTGACATCATAACTATTCGGGATATCCAGACCCGCTAATGTCTGCAGTAATTGGTGCCAGGTCTTGTTAAATATGTTTATATATTTCTATATATACACCGGATAGGGCCGAGTTACCATTCACCGCCCTGGCTGCGGCTATGAATGGGGGACTCATTAACACGAGCCTATAATTTTGCTATCTCGACTTCACCCATCGAACTGTACAGATTCCATAGGGATACATTATGTATATTTCAAAGTATTAAGCTGATGGTAAGAACGGCTGGTAATTTGAATGTACTTTCTGAGAAAGTAGGTAGGGTTTTCTTCCTCAGGTTTTCATGATTTTATTGAAATCAGGTGGTTCTTTAAAGCAATATATTTACTACTTATATGGATTTTCGACTTTTAAATCTATTGGTAAAGTAAATGAGATCATTGTTCTAAAAGCAACTCTTTGAAATTCTATATTTCTAGGTTCCTATTGCGAAGGCGAGGTACGTACCTCTGGAATATAGTGTCTGGTCACATTCATTTTAATTTCATTTATGTTTTGGGATAGTAAGTCAGTGCGAGATGGACGACTGACTTGCTCCTGACGCCAATCGATGCAGTGCGTTGGGAATACATCAAACTGATGCTATGAATGGCTGGTTTGACTCTTCTGTTTAGGTGACTACTTTAGTATTTTGCCTTTGTTTTAGATAATCCTAGAAATATCAGCTTTTAATATGTTGAGAATAAATATTGGGCATGTCAAAAAAGATTGACATTATTTAGTTTGTTTTAGCGTTTCTTCTCATTTAAAATTAGGATACGAAACGCTGATTATTTATGTTGTGGAGTTTAGGAATACCTAATAACAATAAGACAAAATAAATTGGGTAATAGGTTAGCGTGACCATTCTCCATCCGTGCATGTCAATGAGAATGCGTCTGCTATGCTAGTATTGTAAACAAAAGAATAATTTTGCCCAAAGAAATATATACATTTCCCTTTTAGCTAGCTAGTTAGATATGGGTTTCAGTAACGGAAATAATTATGCAGACTATAAGGGATTTCCTTGACATGTTACCCGGTTACCGGTAAGATTCGGTCGGAGATATTATTTTTTAAATAAATAATATTTTATAAGTCTACTAACTATCTTTTCTACTATACAATTTGTAAAATCGACTAATTTTATAATAAACTTGTAATTCCTCTGTTTACTCATCAATCTACTTTATTTCTTAAAATCTACACAACATTTACATTTTCATCGGATAACTCTTTTGTAAAATTAAGCTTTTAAAATTATGATTGTGTTTCGAGAGTTCGGAAGATACGCCAGTCTTTCATTAAAAGAATTTGGGTTGCACGGAGCATTTCGAAGAGTCCCTAATACCACTAGACAATTGATCACCAAGGCCATGTTAAGGGGATTCGCGCTCCTTACGTTTAGTTTATAAAGGGTGATGAGCGGGAGGTGACATAAATAAAGTATAATCCATACAAAATTATAAAATGCTACATGAAATGTATGGTGAAAATAAAGGAAAAAAAATATTTATAAACAGGAATATCGTTATTTCAAGCATCTACAAGTATATTTCGCGCCAGATATTAGAGCGGAATTCATCAAAACGGAAATTTGTCTATGGTAGCTGTTTTTTTAACTGAACTTTAAATTGAACTTTGCGGAAGCCCGCGTAGGTCCCTATTGCATTACAAAGCCACTCGGCTGTAGCCGTCGTTGGCGTCCATGCGACCAATTTTTGATGTCGGCAACAGCCGACTGTTGCGGTCAAAGGGTTAATGTAGATTGGACGATGCGATGTTTGCTACGGATTTTAACGTACTTTATATGAAGGACGAGTAGGATGAGTACAGAAATAATATCATTATTACTGACGGGCCTGTAGAAATTGTAGGTCACAGCTATCTAACCTAATAACTGTTCTACTTATATAATGGTTAGTAACAACCACTAGACCGGTAACTTTGTGACGTTTTCAAGTCAAAGGTACATCATTGTAGGTTGTTAATAGAGTTAATTTCTAAATGATTTTTTTATGGTAACGCCTTATTGACAACCGATAATGATGTACCTTTGACTTGAAAATATCACATTTTATCGTAGATTTATTTATCGTATCCCTACATGTCACTGGATATAGATAGGCATTTCTTCCCTAGGGTAGTGGGAAAGCAGATGATGAAGAAAATTCAGTGAGTGCTGCGAGGTCCAGGTAGGACAGTAGAGCTGCCAAGTTTGTAACTCTTAGCACCACCCAGGGATCACGTGTAGGGTTGTCTAAGGTGTTTCCTACGGACGCAGAGAAACATTGATCGTAGGTTAGTTATATCCGTTAACGGCCTCCTAGCCTAGTCGGTAGTGACTCTGCCTACGAAGCAGGAGGTCCCGGGTTCGAATCCTGGTCAGGGCAGTTATTTGTGTGTTTATCACAGATATTTGTTCCTGAGTTATGGATGTTTTCTATGTATTTAAGTATTTATCCATATTTATCTATTATATATATCGTCGTCTAGTACCCATAACACAAGCCTTATTAAGCTTACCGTGGGCCTAGGTAGATTTGTGTAAGATTGTCCTATAATATTTATTATTATAATGATTATTTATTATTATATATTTTTGTTGTCAGTCGCTATCTCGGCCGCGATCGTGTGCGCGTGTGCTTGTAGACGTGAGCTATTTTTCTGGTGAAAAATGTCGAAATCCACTACAGAATCGTTAGAAAAAGTGATCAAAACGTTCCTTCTACCGATAGACGAAAAAATTGGATGCGTCCTGGCTGATTTAAGGAAGCTTGAGGACAAAATAAGCAATTTAGAAAATATTCAACGGTCGTGCAAAAAATGCAACGACGCAACTGCACGCTATAATCACCCGAACGGTATCTAACTGTAGTGGTTGGCACCTAGATGTCGCTTACGGCTGCTATAAAGTCGATGTAAAAATAAATGCAAGAAGATGATTGAAGGCATTGAGAATTTCGTCAGCTCGGTAACTGAACCCATAGCTTAATTAGTAAAGCGATATCGAGCCCCGGTAAGGCGTATCGATGTTGGTTCAAGTCCAACTGGGTTGATTATTTTTTCAATGTTTTCAATGTTTGTATTTGATTGAATAACATACTAATGTATGAGTGGAATACCCACTTTAAAACATGTAAAATAATTATGAGTTGATAGCAGGCGCCATCTGTTATTTCCGTTGTGACACTTGTAAAAGAGTCGGCGGGAAGGGTATGTAACTCTAGTGGTTGGCACCTAGATGTCGCTTACGGCTGCTATAAAGTCGATGTAAAAATAAATGCAAAAAGATGATTGAAGGCATTGAGAATTTCGTCAGCTCGGTAACTGAACTCATAGCTTAATTGGTAAAGCGATATCGAGCCCCGGTAAGGCGTATCGATGTTGGTTCAAGTCCAACTGGGTTGATTATTTTTTCAATGTTTTCAATGTTTGTATTTGATTGAATAACATACTGTTAAATTAATTTAAAACACATATACTGTATATGTAAGCTGATGTTAATTTCAAACAAGATGTCTGTACATAAGTATATTGAGTGTGTGCATAAAGATGTTATATGAACTTAGTATTCTTGGTGTATCTGCAGATAGTGAGGCGAACGTGGATGCCTTGAGGAAGCAGATCCGCCAAGTCTTCAAACTGGCCAGAAGGGGAAGTATGAAAGCAGAACCAGCCGGAACGCCAGATGCAGCGTCGGAGCTCAAACTCTGTACCCCGAAAATCACTCGTTTAGAATCAGAGCTTCCGGAACCCAGCAAGGTAGGTGACCGAAGACTTTTTGTAAAGCTCTCACGACGTGCTAATTATCTCATAGATAGGTTGGCTAGGATATCGGTTAGTAGTACCGAATTAGACAGCTCGCGGAGCCGGTTAGTGAAAATTCTCAGCATGGTAGACCCTGATGATAGCGAGGCAGACAGTGAATATGAGGATACACAAGTGCCCCGCTCGACCGAGTGCGAAGAAAACAAAGTCATATACGTTAGGGAGAAGCCAGTTAACCTAAACACCCTTAATTTAAAATTTGACGGAACCACGTGTGTACGTGTATTTGTGGAACGGTTAGAAGAACTCAGACAGGCGAGAAACATAACTGAAAAGCAGATGCTTGTAGGTTTTTCAGATTTACTGGATAAATCTTGCATTGCCTTGTATTGGTACAGAAACAATAAAGGTGACTTTCCGACTTATAAACAGCTGTTAGAAAGCTTGCAAAGACATACCAGATTTAGACTACCAGTTAGGTAACGAAATAAGACAGCGCACCCAGTCTAAATCGGAGACAATAGTAGTTTATTTGTCAATTATGCAAGGAATGTTTTCTAGGCTTAATACTCCTTTATCTAGTGCTGAACAATTAGCGATACTGATGCATAATGTTCGTCCAGAATATATTAGACATATGGCCCTCCACGATATAACTACAATAGACGAGTTAAAACACTATTGTATACAACTAGAACTAGCACGCGCACGTGCGGATCATTTTAATGAACCCAATTTTAGCAACTTCCGAATTACATCAGATTTACATGGCAAGCCAGCGTCTAAGACGTTCAATAAACAAGTCTCGGCATTTAACGAACAGAATTCGTCAAATCAGTCGTTAAAAAAATGTTTTAGATGCAATGGACAAAATCATTTTACCAACCAATGTAAATCTAGGGAGGTAGTGTGTTTCAAGTGTGGGGAAAAAGGGGGTAAAGCGCCCGCAGTGTGAATGCAGCCTTAGTCCAAAAAACTAGTTAATTCAGGACTACTCAACGCAATCGAACTCAACGAATTCTCCTACGCGAAACGTGTTGAGGGAGTCCTGTTTAAAAAACATGTTAACGATAACAGACCGCACCTAAAACTCAAAATATTAGATTTAGAGGCTTTTGGATTACTTGATACAGGCGCGTTTTGTTCCGTATTAGGAGCAAACGCACACTTAAAGTTTTTGGAATACGGTTTTAAACTTAATCCCTCTAAAATCGAGGATAATGCTCATTCAGCCTGCGGTATGACCTTGAATTGCTTAGGCTTCGTGTCCCTCCCGATACAATTTAACAACATGATGAAGGTCATAAATTTTCATGTAATGCCTAATGTGATAACTCCAATCATATTAGGAGTGGATTTTTGGGTACAGTTTCATTTAGCAAATGACTTAATTGCAAAACTTAAATCGGACTTAGATTTCGAGCTCAGTGTTGATTCGTATATAAACTCAGTATCGATAAACAACGGGTTAGAAGAATACGAATGCTTGTCGTTAAAACAAAAAAAAATGATAGATGACTTAATATTGAAATTTGACTCGATTACGATACGGCCTTCGCATGGATCCCTCAAAGGTTGACATTATACTTAATTACCCAACCCCAACTTCAGGGCTTTCCCTGGTTAGGTTAGGTAGGTTAAGAGTTTTCTAGGTATGGCGGGTTGGTACAGGCGATTCATTAATGATTTTTCTATAATTGCTAGGCCGCTTAGTAAACTAACTAGTAAAAATATCAAGTTTGAATGGTCAGAGGAAGCTGAAGAGTCATTTAACCACTTAAAAACAGCCTTGATTAGTGCACCTATACTGAAATGTCCCAATTTTGACTTGCCGTTTACAATTCATAGTGATGCATCTTCTTTTGCCATAGGTGGAGTTCTTACTCAGACATATGATGATGTTGAACATCCAATTGCATATTGTAGTCGGACACTTAATAAAAACGAGGTTAACTACAGTACGTCTGAGCGTGAACTTCTCTCTGTTTTGTTCGCGTTGGAACAGTTCCGAGCATATGTTGAAGGTCAAAAATGCAAAATTGTTACCGACCACGCGTCCGTTCTATGGTTTTACAAACTTAATAATCCTACCGGACGACTGGCAAGGTGGAGCATGAGATTAAGCCAATTCCACTTTGACATAGAACACCGCAAAGGAAAACTTAATGTAATACCAGACGCACTAAGTCGTATAAAGATAGATGCAATAGGGTCAGTGACCTCGAGCAACAGCTGGTATAACCATATGTTCAGTAAATGTGAATCAAACCCGCGCGCATACCCTAACTTTCAAATTACTGAGGGTAAACTCTTTAGACACACTAAAGGTAAATATCAGCTGACGAGCGAGTACGACTGGAAGTTAGTCATACCTCAAGAGGATCGATTAGAAATCATAAAAAAGTACCATGACGATCCTACTAGTGCACACTTAGGGATATTTAAAACTCACAAACGACTCACTCTCCACTATTACTGGCCACACATGTACAATGACGTTAAAACTTATGTTGCGAACTGTGAGATATGTAAAACATATAAACCCGTCAATAGGGCGAGACCAGGCTTAATGGGCAATCCCAAAGAAGTAAGTAAACCCTGGGAAGCTATATGTACGAGTATAGACTTAAATACTTGGTCCTTTTCCGCTCTCAAGAAACGGAAATACCTACTCAATAGTATGTATTGACTACTTCAGTAAGTATGTCATGTTGCATCCTATAAGGAGAGCAACAGGTGCTTCTGTGGCCCAGTACATGGAAAATAAGGTATTTTTAGTACATGGTGTTTGTAAATCTATATATTTTGACAATGGTCCGCAATTTATAAGCTCTCAATTTAGGCAATTGCTACACCGTTACGAGATTCCAAATATATATGCGAATCCTAGGTATCATGCCCAAGTAAACGCCGCCGAAAGAGCGATAAGGAATGTGGTATGTGGAATCGCGTGCTATGTAGGTAACGATCACCGAATGTGGGATGAAAATATAACTAAGTTACAATGTGCAATTAATACTGCGTCAAGCGAGACCACTAAACACACACCTTATTTTCTCGTTCACGGCAGACAATACATTAGCAATGGGAATTTACACCACTTAAATAATGAACAGCCCATCCTTAGGTCAGAAGTTACTGTGGGAGATCCCGATGCATATGGTAAAAAATTGAATGAACTAGAAATTATATTCAAAAAGGTGCAGAAGTACATGCATGAATCCCATGTCAAAAATGCTAAACATTACAACCTTAGAAAACGTCATGTGGAATATAAAATAGGTCAAATTGTCTATAAACGTACCTACTATCTATCGAATGCATCAAAAAACTTTACTTCTAAATTAGCGCCTAAATTTCAAAAATGTGTAATTACTGCAAAGCTATCGCCACTAGTATACACTTTAAAAACACTGGATGGTAAAAATCTGGAAAATTATCATGTAAAAGATATACTGAAACAGGACGATATTTCATAATTAGAGTATGATAACAGGTATAGAATGAAAGATAGAATGTATGAATGTATTTTTCTAAATTAATCACATGTGAACCCTTTGGTTGGTAGTAAGCTGTGACAGAGATAAGAATGGAATGCGACTTGTTATTGTAGAAAAATAATACTGATCCAGGTGATTTAAGACATTAACATGCCACATCTGTGCGTGTACTAGGTTTGCTTAATTATGTCAAATAATAAACTTAAATGTAGGTCACATGATTTACAAAGCGATTGCGTAATAGTACCGAGAATGAAGTAGGTAGGTACTTTACGATGGATCTGGACTTAGAGAGTAGGTATCTAAAGGAATGGTTACTGAATCGTACTTAATTAAAAATACGTATTTTACTTAGCTAGACGACTTAAATTGTTGGATCCAACTAAAAAAAACTTAATTCATCACTTAAAAAAATAGATTAGTCATGGTATATACATACACACTTTGATAGGGTGTGTACGTAGCAAGCCAGCCGTAGATTGTAGTTTCATGCACAATTAATTAGTGCACGAAATTGGTTTACACGAGTCCAACCACTCAAAATGGGTTGGTACTCATCATAAGTACATAGTAGATAAATAGGTAGTTAATAATGTTAGTATACTCGTATTAAAATAGGTTTAACGTTTAGGCGGATGGCATAGCATGTTTACTGTCTGCCAAACATATCATAGGGTTATATCAAACTTATAGTGATAATTTTAGAAAATAAATAGTATAGTAGTTTGAACAAAATATTTACCTATAGTATTGGAAAAATAGGTTTACGGATGAAAGGTGAAAAAGTTTATTCATTATGAAAAACTTTTTAACCCAAGTGGAACGGATGTGTAACATGGTTATTTTAATTCTCTTAAAGTTAGTTAAATTATAAAAGGAAATTTATTAAAGAGTAGTGATTAATGATAACGCCATCTCTGAGCGCGGTGAGGAACTAGGAGGCATATCCAGTAAGTCAATTCACTCACGTTATCAGTTAGCGAGGTAGGAAAATAGTTCCGAACTTGACCGCCACCATAGTTAGGGCGCTTGAAGGAAAGAGCTTTTTGGTATCGGACTGCCACGAGGAAGACGCGCTCAAAGATAAATCTTGGAAAATGGATTTGTGCCAGAATCCGCAGCCAAGCTGGCGTATTAAAATGAAGCCACGTATATAATAGATAAGAAAAAGTAAAAACAATGGAGAAAGTCGTCGCTTAAATGAACTCTTAACATCCCGAAATGTAAGTACTGTCAATAACCTCAAATACCTAGCACGTGTTAGCTTTGCAAGATTTCTTTGGTTCTACAGCTGGGTTTGCCTTGTTGTAGGGGTCCTTAGTTTGACTTTAACGTCTGAAGAAGAACGAGTCACTGGCGGTGCCATGAGCACCGATCTGCATCTGGGGTTCGTGCTGGGCTGACAGCCCACGCCACTACTTGACCAGGGATTGCTTCCTGAAGGCATCTGCGTCTGCGTGTAGGATCCAGTATGCGTAAGAATGTGTAACCGCGAGTGATTTGTGACAAATAAGGTTAGTTACCTCTTTAATGTGAACTTTAATTTAACGTCGATGGACCTGAAGCGAAGGAACTGTGTGTTAAAGTCTGAAGAACTGTTTGATATGATGCCCACGGCAGCTTTTTATCACCGCACCGCTCGCCGCCGGCAGGGTATTCATCCTCACACCCTGGAGCCTAATGGGTCGCGCACTGTACGGTTTAAGAGGAATTTCCTCCCACGAACGCTGCGACTGTGGAATGAACTCCCTGCCGAGGTTTTCCCAGCGGGCTACAGTACGAGGTTCTTCAAAAAAGGAGTGTATAGGTTCTTAAAGGGTAGGCAACGCGCATGTGAATCCTCTGGGGTTACAGGCGTCCATAGGCTACGGTAACTGCTTACCATCAGGCGGGCCGTATGCTTGTTTGCCACGGTCGTGGTATAGAAAAAAAAAACAAAGATAAGAAATGATAACTTTACCAGCTAGCTGCTTAAAAAAAAACATAAATGTTTTAATTATACGTGTACAGATAAAAGCTATTTGAAACAAAGCTATTCAAATATAAAATTTATTGTAATAAGAAAAAGAATTATATGATTGTTCATTGAACGTAAATATAAACGTAATATATAAATTACATTAATTGAAAGAAATTAATTTAGGATTTAACAATTACTAATGTTTTAAATAACATAATGTTCTAGTGTAATTTTAATGTTCTAATACACAGTAAATGTATATATATAACAATTACATATAACAATACGTAATTATAAAATAAGCAATTAATAATTAGCATAATTTAATACATTGTAATCCTTATCCTTATCCTTACCTTATCATTCCTATTACAACCACCATACATAAGAGAGGAAAACGCAACTTTTTATCACCCGAGGAATAAGAGATAAAACTATTCCATTCAGTATGGCACAATAGCGTTGTGATTATTTAGTGAAATAAAATAATCTCACAATTTTTCCTTATGATTGGCGTACATCATACAACGAAGGAGGACGAAGAAAAAAATTGACAATTAAATATGTGACAAAACGAAGTGAAGTGATAAAAAAAGGGCAATAAAGTGAAAAAGTGACGTTCAGGTGTGTTGAAAAGAAAAAGGAAAGACAATGAAAAGTGTATATAAATATAAGTTTAATGTAACTAAATTTAAAAATTATTGTTTTAAATTTAAAATATTGTAATTAATTTGTAAAGTTACTCTACGAGTAAAATTATCTTTCAGATATTCTCCAGATAATTTCACTCTAATGAGGGAGGAGATAAGTATGCATATAGCATAAGGCTACTATATATTATATTTTTATAGTTTTATAAATGTCAGACTGAGCAACTTCCTATTTTCCATAACTTAATCAGTAACCCTATGCATGATTTCTACAATGTTACACAAAGTTATTAATCTTATTATTTTACGACCGACCCTAATCCAGTTGTCACACTGATTTCGTTATCACAATACCCCTACCAACAGAAGATGGGTATAAATACCATGGCTCATCCTTAGAAGCTCATTCTGTTCTCATTCGGTTCATTCTGACTCTAGCAGTTAGTATCGCCAAATTGAGCATTAATTATTGAAGACTTCCAACAACGAGTAATTCCCGACACCGAAGACGTAGACCTCCCCCTCGGTCGAAACCATCACTACGTTCAATACAAATACAAATACAAAATTATTTATTTGCATGAATACGGTACAATAAAATGTACAAGTTTACCAAAATATATATTTTTTATTTTTGTGTCGTAACCTAGCAAAGCACGTTGCCCCAAGTTTTGTTTTGGAAGTCTTATTATAACGCTTCATAATTAGTATCATCCTAAAGTCATCTGCTAAGTCTTCCTATCGTAAAAGATAATAAGTGTCCTAAAAGTTGATTCACGCACATACCTACTAGCGATCATTTAGGACCTTTAAGATTTATGTTTTCTCGATCTCCAAGATATCCTCTACAAAGCTAAATGGAAGCCAACGGGTAGGAATTTTGATAAATTTATAGTATGGCCGGCTCCAGTACAAAAACAAAATTCACACGAAAGTATGCGAAAATTAATTAGTAAATAACATTAATTTATTTATTAATAGGATAACATTTAGATTTATTTGCACGGTTAATTGATTATATATGTATATATATATATATATATACTCGTACTTACCTAATCTACAATCCATCGAAAGAACTCTTAAGAAGTTATTCAGACATATTTTCTTTCACTTCTACCTATATAAATAAGCGACTTCTAGTCTACAACAGGCCAACCGCGAATTTCGAATATCAACATTTCGTTATGTCCGTTTTCATCGCTCTTGCATATTCAAAAGAGAGTGATGCAAATAGTCGATTCGACGAACGAAGTGCTTCGCGGTTTGTTCGGCTAGCTAACTTTCTAAAATCTCAATAACTCATTTCAAAAATCATTTAATATTTTATAATCAAACATAATACATCATGTGACATAAACAGGATAGACAAGGAAAGCAATATAAAATATGTTATTTCTCTGTCTTCTTACAAAGGAAAACATTACAGTTTAAATTTCTCAATGGAGGTGTGATTAGTATGAAATTAATAATAGCAACCTGTAAAAAAGTATATGCGGTCAACGACCTGTCCCCCAAAAGTGTGGTAGTGTGCGTGAAGTCTGGTTGTGTGTGAATCAGGGTATTTTGACAGAATCTGAAAATTCTCCCACCTATACCCGGCCCTTAATGTGTTCAAAACAGGGATTGCACAACCGGTTTTATTAAATACCTGTAAACAAACTGTCAAACTAATAGCAGTTTAAATTGTATACCTGTATTCAAATTAGAGGTATTATTTTAATATTGCTATCATCATTATGACAATTCAAGTCCTCATTTCAGTATTCTTTACCGGTATTCAATTACTTATATTCAATGAATGACAATTTTATAACTAGTGCGAGTGAGACATCTGTATCTAAGTTACGGTCTCTATCGGGCCGAATTTATACCTAACCGTCTCATAAACCTCTATAAGTGGAGTACGCTTCGCCTCATCTTTCCAAACAAAAAAGTCTGCCAAAATCTGAGGGGGGCGAGGTAGCACGCATGTGACGTTTTCAAGTCAAAGGTAAACTTAACAACCGTTAATACAGTTTATTTCTAAATGATTTTTTATGGCAGCAACGCTTTGTTGACAACCGACAAAAATGTACCTTTGACTTGAAAACACCAAACATATTTGACATATTATTTTTATACTTCATAACACTAAATGGAGCAATAGATAGTCGACTGTACAAATTTTAACATATGGTTCATTATTGGATGCAGTCTTTGCAAATGTCAAACAAAAAAGCTAAGAATCATTTTTGATTGTATTTTCAAACAACATATAGAAGACAGCAATCCTTAAGCGCGTTAAATATGGAGAAGTGTCAAAGGTCAAATAGTTACTGTCCGTCAGAAAGAAAACGATTGTCTTTGAATCGATTCTGTAAACGAAGCTTGATTTTCGATTTAGGTTAAATCTTTTATTACGAAAGTAATGATAAATAAAGTAAAACTGTACTTACATGTGAAATGGTATTTGATCTTTTTATAAACTAGACGAAATACGAGTATAACATTTTTTACTTCCAAAAATGGCGCATAAGGGCATTTTCACGGAGCTTGTTATCCATTGACAACGATGACGAAAATGCGTGTCTTCGATTATTGAAATAGTTTTTATAGATGTACTAGATTTTTCTGCCAATACTTTTGACAGATGGGAAATGATACCTAAGGCCTCTTCTGGTTTAAAATTCTCTGAACCGACTAGTTCGACGACAGACGACATAACTGCTAAGGCGTTCCTATTTAAAATTTTCTAGAAATAAACCAACTAAATGAAGTAGTAGTAAAAAGTATCGTGTTTCACAAATTAATTTCGAACTTTTTGAGTCTTATGCCTTTTAGGTGTTTGTCTTTTGACTTCTTATACCGCTAATAAAATCGATTACAGGTAAACATGTAATTTCTACTGTACTATACTTTTCTCAATAAATTATTTGTATTTGTAATGTTTGTATGCCTATGACTTCAGATGCCCTTTTTCCACCACCAGTGCCAGAAATGAACTTTTGTGGTAAGTCCAAATTGAGTACATTTAATTTTTAACCTAAAGTACAAAAAAGTACACTTTTTTCCGTGAATTTGTACCGCAAAAGAAATAACAAAATGCTCCGTTGTCGTTGTCGTTAGTATCACGTTTCCCTGACGTCTCTCGTACAAGTCTGGAACCCGATTTGTATTACACGGCTTATAATTAACAGTAACAAGTGGCTCCAAGTGGTGGTGACTGTAACTAAAGAAGGTGGTGTGAGTAGGGATTGCCAGCTTCGTTTGTGAGTATGTATTTAACTAGGTACATGCTCCACAGTCCCTCTCTTTCCGGCCTCTCGGCATCTGTAGATCATGCTATAGTATGCATAATTTGTTCGCGTATTGGGCAGGTACATGCAAGTAGGTGGTGATGTACTCACGTGATTTGGGCTTGGTGTACATGAGCAGCAAGCCGCTAAGTACGAAAAACGAGTCCACGGCGTATTCTCCGTTTGAAATCCACAAATAATTTTGCAGGTTGATTGCCTGCAAACAACAAGACGTTTTTAGGGTTCCGTAGCAAAAATGGCAAAAACGGAACCCTTATAGTTTCGTCATGTCCGAACTGTCCGTCCGTCGACGTCCGTGTGAGCCATTTTACTCGGAAGCTATAAAAAGTACCTAACTTACTAAAATTTAAACATAAGGTGTATTGTTTGGTCCTTAATCCTACTAAATCCAAATACATGGTCCTAGGATCATTAAAACAAACCAACACCATTATTTCAAAACAGCCAAACATTAGGATTGACGATGTGAAAGTGGATCGTGTCGATGTGGCGAGAAATCTTGGACTTTGGCTGGATACAAATTTGCGTTTTGAAAAGCATGTGATAGACGTTGTCCGAAATTGTTTTTACCGTTTAAAGGTTCTATATCATATTCAAAATTTTCTTACTGTGGCTCTAAGAGTGAGACTCTGTGAAGCTCTGGTTTTATCTAAACTTAATTACTGCCTTGCTGCGTATGGTTCGTGCCTTCTTGCGCGATCGTGGCGTCTTATACAAAGAGTTCAGAATGCTTGTGCCAGATTTTGTTTCAGGATCCCTCCTCGTACTTTCATCACACCATTCTTGAATAATGCGGGTATACTGAAAATGGCGGCGCGTCATAAACTCATGTTTGCTTGTCTGCTATTTGATACAATTACAACAAAGCAGCCATCTTATCTCTATAAGAAACTCATGTGGTTTACGAAAAGTAGTGCCCACCACCAAATGAGACCCTCACGTGCAATAGTGTTACAGGTCCCCCAGCACACGTCTGCCGCATTTAAAGGGAGTTTTAGATACCTCGCAACTAAATGTTGGAATAATATACCACCACCAATTCGTCAGATAAAGAGTAAAGCAACATTTAAAGTAAAATATCGACTTCATCTTTTTAACCAACAAAAACAAAACAATTAAATCTATAAATTCCCTTAATTCTATGCTTCAGCGAAGAGAAGGAAAAAAAATACTGGCATCCGCGCACACATTACATTACACTCAAACATACCTACATACGCACAGACACACTATAATAGGTACGCTCGCTTCACGCACAATTTAGCATATTACTGTGTTATTTTTTATAGTCTAGTCTATTTATAATTCCTTTTTTAAAGCGTTGCACGACCATTTTGTAAATAAGGTACTGGCAGAATACCAGCGATGTGGCTTGCTGCATCACCATGCTGAGCCAGCGCCGTTTCTCTGCCATGACACATGGCTTCCTGTTGACGTGCATAAAAGTTATTAAGTTGCATGCCTTTTTAGTTTCTTTTTGTAATTTTACTTTGTGTTGATGTTTATGCCATGTATGTTGTGGGTATGAATAAAGAAATTATCTATCTATCTATCTATCTATCTTCGTAAGCCGCTGCTACTTAGTTTTGTAGTTAAGTAAATTGCTGAAAAAAAACTAGTACGGTGGAGCACTGTACATAAACATATACCTAACAAAAATTTTTTTCACCAACTATCAAAATATCATCGATTGATTGGCCATTGTCATTAAAAATAACATTGTGGTTCATTTCATTTGATCATTTTTTGATTAAGCGAATAGTTTAAGAAAATCATCGCGTAGAAAAAACAACCGCCCCCCTCCCCCTCTCACTTTTGAACCGATAGTCCAAAAATATGAAAAAAATTAAGAAAATATATAAAATATAGATACCTAACCTGCCTAGGCAGATACCTTAACTATGTCTTAACGGTTAACACCTTCTTTCTACGAAAATTGTATTGATAATTATCGGATCAGACATTTTTGCGTTGTCTCCAAAAAACTTCTTCCATAGCAAATCTTGAGAAGGGGAATATTACGAGCGACCAGAAAGTTGTTGCCGAGCTTTTTACTCATCAATTTGAGAAATCCTTTGTTTGCGAACCAGCAGACATGAACATTCCAGACGTTCAGATGCCACGTGTAGAAAATTCAATCGAGTCAGTATGCTTCACGCCTGAAAACGTGGCAAAAATGCTAACATCATTTAGTGACTCCACCTCAATGGGTCCAGATGCTCTACCCTCTGTTTTTCTTAAAAAATGCAGTAGTGTGCTTGTCCAAGAATTTACTTTCATAATGAATTTATCCCTCAAGAATGGAACACTTCCTCGAGACTGGAAGGAAGCCCAAGTCACTCCCATACATAAAAAGGTGATAAGTTTGTTGCTGCTAACTATCGTCCAATCAGCCTCACGAGTATAGTCTGCAAAACCATGAAGAAAGTTATAGCCACTGAATTGCGAAATTTCGTAAGTAAGGAAAATGTAATTATCGATGAGCAGCATGGTTTCATACCGAAGAGATCCACAGTGACGAATCTTCTTTTATGTCTTGATAAGTGGACACGTGACTGGGACGATCATCAGACTACGAACGTTATATACTTGGACTACGAAAAGGCATTCGACCGTGTACCTATTCGAAGGCTTATTGCTAAATTGGAGCACTTTGGGATTCGTGGTCAGCTCTTTAAATGGATATCGGACTTTTTAACGCATAGGATATTTAAAGTAAGAGTAGGGGAAACTCTATCGGATGCACACAACGTCTATGGAGGTGTCCCGCAGGGATCAGTGCTTGGACCGATCCTGTTCGGCATATTTATAACGGATCTGAAGAGTGTAGTACAGTCAGAACTGTCAATATTTGCTGATGACACTAAAGTTATGGGTAATCCATTGATAATAAATAATACTATCCAGAATTCTTAATTTTATTAAGGTACGTCTTATAGTTTCCGAGTAAAGTGGCTGTGACATACGGATGGGCGGATGGATGGACGGACGGACGGAAGCACGGACAGACGGGCATGACGAAACTATAAGGGTTCCGTTTTTGCCATTTTGGCTACGGAACCCTAAAAATGTAACAAGTTCTTATTAAATTTAAATAAAATTCAATTGAGTATTTATACAGACGACCAATACGAGCCGGCCAGTGAAATAAAAATCAAAGATTCATCTTGGAAAATAGACAAAATATTTTGTGATTATATACAACTTTTTTTTAAGAATACAAGGTTACATTTCATTATTTCCACGAATACCCTATAAATATCGCTAAAGACGAATTTGAAAAAGTTATGGCTTTCGGACGAGTTTTAATCGGAAGGATATATGCAGTTTAGATTATGTATACAGGTATGTATGACTGTATGTATAGTATGTAATTTATATGTAGGTTAGATTATTCTTATAATATTTTTACTACCTATTTTTTTTTATTCTTTGCCGTTTTGTACCTATAGTATGTATGTATTATGTATGTCTAAAGGGATAAGTTCGCTTTTGTACAATGTTATGTATTTTTTATTTGTTGTACAATAAATTGTTTTATTACTACTACTAAATATTTTGTCCTAAAAATATTACACTTCAAAGGACACTTTTTGTAAGAATTGTATTTTTGGGTACTTAATAATAGTAAACGTATAAGTAGGTATGTATTGGGCACGCTACTCCCCTTCGCTCGCTCGCTCTCTTCGTGGAACGCGCGCCCAATACATACGAATGATTTGATGTAGTGTGCTGAACCCGTTATAAACACCACAGCCCCCGCGTCGACGATGCTATTGTAATGGGTTCAACTCGATTTTTCATTTATATAAAGTCTTTCAAGTTTGATGCACGTGGCTATTGGTAAAATGAAGTTTGTAAAACAACCTCAGAGATTTCAGTTGGATATTGTTTGTTCTTCGCATAGTAAACGTCTTTTTCGACATGGTTTGCTTTTACCAGATACTATTCGCTCTATAATATGTGGGCCATCTAACTGTGGAAAAACGAATTTAATTGTGGTTTGCTGCTACATGAACAAGGTTTACGCTTTCAGAATGTTTACGTTTACTCTAAAACCTTATTCCAACCTATGTATCAATTTCTAGAGCAAGTTTTACAGTTGGTTCCATCAGTTTCATTTCAAAAATATAGTAAAAAAGATGAAATACTAAGTCCTCATGCAGCTAACAATAATTCAATAATGATATTTGATGATGTTGCATGTGAAAATCAAAATAATATACGAGATTACTTTGCAATGGGAAGACATACAAATATAGATAGCTTCTATCTGAATCAAACGTATAGTAAAATACCTAAACAGTTGATAAGAGACAATGCGAATTTAATTATAATTTTTAAACAAGATGATGTTAATTTACGCCATGTTTATGATGAACACGTAGGAAGTGATATGTCGTGGTCTCAGTTTCTTGAAATGTGCGCGCAAGTTTGGAATGAACCTTTTAATTACTTAGTTATAAATAAAGATTGTAATAGAAATTCTGGATGTTATAGAAAAGGTTTTGATACATTTATCATGCTAGATTAACGGAATGCATAAAGAATAGTATTCATATATGGAACTTATTACTTAAAATGAAACCATCTAGATCGGACATGAATCTTAAAATGAAATAGGAGAAATTATTTAAACGAAAAGTACTCCGATCCGCTGAAGCAGTAAGAAAAAAAGTTAAGCTCATTCGTGATGTTAAATCTAGCAATAATATGATGCTGGAAACAATGTTAAAACCAATTACAGATCCTCTCAATGAAATGGTTAAAAATAATGATAACAACTTGAATGTTAGTGACGCAGGTTTTGATGACGATGGATTTAAATGGAATAAGTCAATAAAAACTAAAATATAGTCCTTCTGAAGATGGGAAGAAAGAAAACTCAGCAAATAAAACACTAGTGAGAAAATCATCTGAATCTGATTTAAATAATAGTGAGTGCGAATCAAACGATAGCAACTCTAGTCAAGATAGATCTTTGTCTCATGAAAGTGAGAACCAAAATGATTCTGATACAACAAATAATGCTTCATTTAAAACGATTGAGTCATATGCTTCTCCTCGTGAAGATCCTGCTTACCAAAGACAATATTTAAACATAAACATTCCTTTTGGTGTACGAACGGAAAGTGGTAAGCTGATGCTTGGATCTTATCCGATTTCTGTGTATGATGAACAACTAATAATGGGAGGAGAAAGTTATTGTTTAACGACAGGTTTAAACGATTTATTGTTTAAGAAAGTGCCTGATTTAAATGTGATAACTGAAGACGATAAACGTTCATACAAGACCTTATTATTAAAAACAAACGCGTATAGACGAGACTTTGATCCAAATAAGCCTATAAAGAGCAACAAGGGCATGAAATATTTATACATCATAAAACCTCTTTTCAAATTAACCAAACAACGTACAGTAAGTGTGGAAATATATGTATCTGGTGATGGTTTACCATCAATGAAAACAGTAAAAAGAGACATCTCTTATGTGTATTGGGATGATCCAAACGAAATAGTAGAAAGATTAAAACTGCTTATAGCATCACGTGATGCTGGCAATACAGGGTTAGATAACGAAATAATATCTATCATTGAAGAATTACGCGAAGCAGGGTTAGTAAATAATATATAAATGAAATCATCTTTTATTTTTAACAGTTGTATTTTGACTCGCAACAATACAATATAAAAACGAATATTGACAAATTCGGTCACCATGTTCATACACGCTTGCGTGCTAACGAGATTTCTGACCTCAAGTACAAGGCTTTGCTTCGAACAGACGTAGGATATTTTGAAGGGAGCTTACAATTAAAGGGAGTTGCGAAACCTTTATCACCTAATGATGCAGTAAACAAGCAGTACGTTGATCAATATATTCAAAACATGTACGATAAGAAGTATAGACTCTTTGTATGATACTATAAATAATCAAATTCAACAACTTAACTCTCAGTTAAAACTTAACTTTTATACAAAGAAGGAGATAGATAATATCTTTAGAAATTTAAATAATGGCAAAACAACAAATAGTGAACGAGATCCATCGGTCAGCACGAAAAAATTATAAGCGACGATCAGTTCTATTAAAAGGTATTGATGATTTATGGCAAGCTGATTTGATCGATTTACAAAAATTGCATACGTTTAACAAAGGAAATAAATATATATTAACTGTTATTGATACATTTTCAAAGTATGCATGGTGTACACCTATTAAGTCTAAAACTAAAACGGAAGTCAAGAAAGCTTTCGATCTAATTATAAAAATAGCTAAACGAATACCTAGAAACTTAAAGACTGACTTAGGAAAAGAATTCTACAATAGTGAATTTGATTGCTACTTAAAATCCATGAAAATAAATAATTACTCAACGTATTCAATTAAGAAGGCATCTATTGTTGAAAGACTGATAAAAACACTTAAATCCAAGCTCTACAAATATTTTAGCTTAGCGGGTAACTATAAATGGATTGGTAAACCGTTAGACGATATAGTTAAATCGTATAATCAAACTGTACATCGCACAACAAAATTTAAACCTATTGATATAAAGTTAGATAATGAAAGCAAGGTAAAACAAAACATTCAAAAATCACAATTCAATGTGAACCATAAATTGAATAAATTCAAGATTGGAGAGCGAGTACGTTTAAGCAAGTATAAAAGTGACCTTTGTAAGGGTTATACACCGAATTGGTCTACAGAACTTTTTACAATCAAACATGTGGATCATACTCAACCTGTAACATACCATATTGAAGACCAACGCAAAAACTCTATACTTGGTACATTTTACGAAGAAGAACTTCAAAAAACGAAGTATCCCGATGTTTGTCTGATAGAGAAGGTAATTAAAAAAAGGGCAGAAAACTGTATGTGAAGTGGTTAGGGCTTGCTGATAGCGAAAATAGTTGGATTGATAGAAATGCAGTTGTATAATTATATTATTATACCTTCTCTAAATTGAATTTCTCATTATCATACTGGTTATGGAAGGAAGAGGACTTTTAAATGGTGCTATTAATAATTTACCTTTTGAATTACATTTACCTGGATATAATTATTGTGGCCCAGGCACTAAGTTGCACAAAAGTTTTCAAAGAGGTCATAAAGGAATTAATGCGTTAGATAACGCTTGTATGAAACACGATATAGCTTATGATCGATATTCTGATTTAGCGGATAGACATCGTGCAGATTTAGAACTTTACAAGATGGCTAAACTGAGAAAAAAGTCAAAAGATGCAAGTAGAGGAGAAAAAATTGCTTCATGGTTAGTTAGTAAAGTGATGAAATCTAAAATAAAGGCTGGCGCGGGAATAAAACCATTCAAACGTTATGTGTCTAAGATACGCACTGAAATAAAAAAGAAACCTAAAATAAAAAGTAATATCATTGATCGAACACTTATTGCAGCAAAAAAGGTATTTGGTAACAAAACTAAGATACGGATACCGCGCTTAATACCGATTCCAAAAACTGGAGGTTTGTTACCGCTGATACCTATCTTTGCTGGACTTTCTGCGTTAGGATCATTAGCAGGAGGAGCTGCAGGAATTGCTAAAGCTGTAGGTGATTATAAAGCTGCAAGAAAAAACTTTGCTGAATCAGATCGACATAACCGAATGATGGAATCTATTGCATTAGGAAAAGGGTTGCATATATAAACCATATAAAAATGGTAAAGGATTATGTATAAAAACTTCAAAAGACTAAATGAGAGGTTACCCATACGCGCTCTTTCTAATATTGACATTTTAAAACACTCAACTGATATCCCACATTTTCGTGGAGTTTTCATGAGAGACAGTTTACCAAAGCGTCCTAAAAGAGTAGAATGCGGAATTGTTAACTTAGATAGTTCTAAAAACAATGGAACTCACTGGGTAGCCTATGTCAAAGATAACTGTTATTGCGAATATTTTAATAGTTATGGTGATCTTCCACCTCCAACAGAATTAAAAAGGTATATAATTATGATATTTACTATAATTATGTTACTTACCAAAAGTTTGACACTGTAAATTGCGGTCATTTATGTCTAAAATACTTAAAAAAATATTGGTATAACCGTTTAAATACCTGTTTGGGATGTTTGTAAGAATAAAAACTATAATTCAAACATTTACCATTCTTTACTTAAATATGCAAGTACAAATATATATATATGTAGTCTCGGACACGCGCGGTTTCGTTGGCGGATTAGAGGCAAGAGAGAGTGCCCGCGGCGCTTCCTGAGCGACGTGGTGTATGCGTTAAACTTCGGCGCTGGCGTCGCGAGCCCTCATTGGTCGTCTAGTATCCCTGCGGTTGGCACAGGGCACTTCAGTGTTGCGAGCGCAAACATACTCCGGGCCGCTGAAAGAATATCTTTCAGGCTTCCTTTTCCTGCGTAGGCAGCGGGCATATTCGGTTGAGTGCTCGCTTGACTAGCCCTCTAGCGGTATTTATGTCTGCAACTCGTGGCACGCCATCTTTCCCGTAGTACAGTTTGACAACTCTGCCCATGCGCCAAAGCATCGGCGGCAGGCCTTCCTCCTTAATGAGTACGAGTTCTCCCAGCTGTAGGTCACGTTGTCTCTCGCGCCACTTGAATCGTTGCTGTAGTAGGGACACGAACTCCGACGACCAGCGCTTCCAGAAGTGTTGGCGCAGCTGTTCGAGTCTCAGGTAGCGATCCAGGCGGTTCGGGTTCCGATCTTGAAGTGGCGGAGCCGGTAGCGACGTCAGCGGCCTAAAAATGAGAAAGTGCCCGGGAGTAAGGGGGTAAAAGTCATTAGGGGAGGAGGAGAGCTGACAGAGAGGTCTACTGTTCAAAATAGATTCCACAGAACAAAACAGAGATGCCAGTTCCTCAAAGGTGAGATGGGTAGTGCCTAAGATTCGTTTGAGATGAAATTTTGCGCTTTTAATACCGGCCTCTGCATAGCCGTTGAAGTTAGGAGCATAAGCTGGCGCAAATTTAAATTTTATACCTTGACCAGCTGCAAAATCAGATATATCATTCTCATATAATTTAAAAAAGTCATTTACCTCTTTAGCTGCAGCTACTAGATTTCTACCATTATCACAGAACAACTCCGCAGGCTTACCGCGCCGGGCGATAAATCTGCGAAGTGCAAGTACAAATGCATCTTTAGACAAGTCGCTCACAGCTTCTAAATGAACACATTTATATCTTAGACATATAAATAGACACATATAGCATTTGGTGATCTTGCATCCACGTCCTCGGCGATCTGTTATTAAATAAGGACCGGCTAGGTCTACAGCTGTTGACGTGAATGGAAAATCAGCCTTTATGCGTTGTTCGGGCAGGTTGCCCATAATATTTTTTAAAGTGTGACCGGCGGTGCGCCTACAAGTGACACAATTGTGGGCCGTGCTTCTCGCAAGGTTCCTGCCCCCGACCGGCCATATCGTATCTCGTACCGAACATAACAGCAACAGTGGTCCTGCATGTAAGAGACGTCTGTGTTCATGTGTAAAAATGAGTTTGGTTAGTGGGTGTTTAGCACGTAATAACATGGGATGCTTCTTTTCATAACTACAATCAGAAGCATCCAGTCTCCCCCCGACTCTCAAAGTACCTTGAGAGTCTATGAAAGGAGTAAGTGTAGCAATATGCGACTTAGGGCTCAACTTGTGGCCTTTGCTCATCGCTTCAAGCTCAGACGTAAATGATTGCTGTTGTGCAATCTTAACTAATGTGTGCAAAGAGTCTTTAAGTTCCTGTTCAGATAATGAACCAGTTAATTTAGGCAGCCTAGTTTTACAGTTGTTTATGAAGCGACGAACATAAGCCATAGCACGTAGTAACCTGTTATATTTTGAAAATCTACTAAAATCTATAACAGGCGGTTCAGGGTCTACGCTTGTAAGCATAGACGTTACCTTAATTTCAGGCAAGACGTCCGGTGCCTCAGAGTTCAATTCTGGCCATTCAGATTCAGGTTTCAGTAAAAACTCAGGGCCATGCCACCACAGAGCTACACCAGAGACATGTTGTGGATCGACGCCACGTGTAGCGAGGTCGCTTGGATTTTGTTTTGTAGGCACATGTCTCCAGACAGCTCCCGGAGCAAGTTTAGCTATGGCAGCAACTCTGTTTGCCACGAACGTCTTGAGCTTAGAAATATCTGTTTTTAGCCATGCTAGACAGCAGCTAGAGTCTGTCCAAAATATAGTGCGAGAGACAGGGCGTCTCCAGGCCCTTACCACTGCGGCATACGTCTGGGCTGCTAATAAGCATCCTGCCAACTCTAATCGTGGAATTGTGGTTCGCCGTATAGGAGCTACTCTGTCTCTCGCACACAGTAAGTGTACTTGTTGCTCGCCTGAGCCTGAAATGGTTTTTACATAAACACAAGCTGCGTACGCAGTCTCTGCTGCGTCAGAAAAGCAGTGTAATTCAATTGTGGAAGGAGACTCACATAAAACGTACCTAGGTATGTTTAGACTTTTAATGTGATGTAAGTTTTTAATAAACCGCGACCATATTCGCTGTATTTCAGGAGAAACAGTTTCGTCCCATGATTTGCCTTCCTTCCACAAAGTCTGAAGTAGTATTTTAGGCTTAACGGTGCATAGACTTAATAGGCCTAAAGGATCAAAAACTTGGAACGTTTTAGACAAAATCGTTCTTTTAGTAACCTTTTCATCAGAGTCGTCAGTTTTAATTGAGAAATTTAACATATCTTGGCTGGGTTGCCAGCCCAGTCCAAGTGTTTGACAAGATTGACTCAAAGCTAAATGATCATCTTGATTAATAAGATCAGACTGTAATAACGCATTTGAATTTGAGCGGTATTTACGTAAGTTAAAACAACCAGCAGCTAAAGCCTGTGAGACGCCAGATTGTATGCGTAGCAGCTCAGTTTCAGAGTCAGCGCCCACTAGTAAATCGTCACAATAAAAGTTGTTCTGTATAATATTTGTAACCAGCGGGTCCCTGCTCTCAGCTCCCAACTGCCACAAGCAGCGAGCCGCTAGCCAGCTTGCCGAGGCGAAGCCATAAGTAACAGTGTTCAAGGTAAGCGAGCGTATAGGCAGGTGCTCATCTTCGCGCCACAAAATGACTTGTAAATTTCTGTCTGCTTCATTCATTAAAATTTGCCTATACTGTTTTTCTATGTCACCAGAGAGCACATACCTATACTGGCGGAATCTAAGCAATATGTCAAACAGCGAGTTTTGTATGTTTGGACCTACCATCTGGATATCATTTATTGAATAACCAGACGAGGTTGGACAGCTAGCGTTAAACACCGTTCTCAGACGAGTAGACTCACTCTCCTTCATCACAGGATGATGAGGAAGGTGGTTGGCCATGTAGCATTGCTTAGACTCCGATAGATGACCTAAACGCTCATATTCGTTTATAAAATCAACATACATTGTTTTAAGGTCAGGTTGTTTGCTGAAACGTTTTTCTAAGTTAAGTAGGCGTTTTTTAGCTATGTTAAATGTGTTGCCTAGGCAGTCTGGAGAGTCCTTTAGAGGCATTCGAACTACAAACCTGCCGTCAGATTGGCGATAAGTATTTTCAACAAAGTGTTGTTCTATAGGGAGACACTCCAGCTCACTTCCGGATATGAAATCCGCTTCAGACGGCAGCTCTTCTGTCTCCCAAAACTTAGTCATCTGGGCAGACAGATCAGACAAACAAAAATAGCTGCGAGTTGTTACTGAATTTACATGAGTGGAGGCTCCTTGTACTGGGCCCGCTACAAGCCAACCAAGTTTAGAGGGGATAAGGTAAGTGCACTTGCTGCTTGGCAGTTTGTTTGCAATCCAAGTTATAATTTCCCAAAAAGTGGAGACTCCCAAAAGAACATCGATTTGTGATGGGACATTAAAAGTTGGGTCAGCAAGGCTGGTAGACGCGGGTAAGTTAAGGTGACTTATGTCAACATATTTCTTTGGAAAGCGATCAGTTATTTCATTTAGTACTAGAAAGTCGAGATTGGCATTAAAGTCGCTTAGTCTAGATTTGATTTGAGCTGCACAACGTACAGGTTTGTAGGTCAGAGGCGTATTTCCTATTCCTGTAACACTTGAGGCAGTTAGAGGCTGAATATCAAGTTGCAAACGCTGCCTTAATGATTCAGTAAGATAGTTAGATTGTGAGCAGTTATCTACAAGACATTTGACAGTTTCTTTCTTATTATTGTGAGGATTAATTATTTCAATTAGCGCTGTCGATAACAATGCTTCACTGCTAGTGAGTACAGTATTAGCAGTAAAGGTGCCTTGCACCTCGGCACTGTCAGAAGTTAGCATAGTGGATGATGAGGCTACTGCATCCTTATCACTATCGTTAGGTTGGACGCTGTGATCCTGGGCTGACTCGCTAGATGGCTTATTTGTTAGTTGTGTATTGTGTAAATATGTATTGTGACGTCTCTTACATACACGACAGCCGTTGAGCTTGCACTGACGAGTCTCGTGGTCCGGACGGAGGCAGACGTGGCACAGCTTTAGACTAGAAGCCCGCGACCAGCGCTCGTCGACTGACATTTTTCTGAAGGTAGGGCAGTCGTATACTCGATGATCGGACTGGCACACGAAGCACGGCCGACCCTTGTCACTTTGTTTTTCTGAAATTATGAAGGTTTTTATGTTTTTATCATGTTTAAATGGAGTTTTATTAGCCACAGGCTCTGGCTTGTGGTTAGCTTGCCTATCTCTTTTAGATCGATACAGATTTTCTAAGATATCTGCACGGTTTGTTAGAAATTCCCTAAAATCTTCAAGCGTTGGCCACTCTTTAAGAGTGTTTCTATGTTCTTCCCACTTTGCATTAGTATTAGAGTCTAACTTTGCTGCTAATAGATGAACTAAGATGGTATCCCAGTGCTCCGTTGGCTGACCCAATGTTTTCAGCGCCCGAAGATTTTTAGTTACATGATCACCTAAAAATCTTAGAGCCTTATCAGACTCTCGCTGTAAGGAATCCATATTAAACAAAGCATTTAAATGGTTAGTGATTAGTAGCCTTTTGTTACTGAACCTGTCACACAGCAGCTTCCAGGCTTCAGCATAATTGACAGCGGACACTTCTAAATTTGCTATCACTCGGGCCGCCTCGCCTTCAAGGTATGAGCTCAAATAATGGAACTTATGTATTGGCTTGATATGCTCATTGTTATGAATTAAAGATTCATAAAGATCCTTAAATTCCATCCATTTATAGTAAGATCCATCAAATTTAGAGATTTTAATTTGAGGAAGCTTGAAGCCGAGGTGCTCCGAATGACAGCCGCCTGATGAGCAGGTTTTGACAGAGTCTTCCGTTGATGCCTTTTGAACCTGTGAGCGCTCAAGTATAGTTTGAGCAGTAGCTATAGCTTTATTAATGTGGCTCTCATTAGAATCCCTTTCGTTAAGCTCGTTGTGAAAATTGTCAGCATTAGCTACTTCTATTGAAGTTTGCAGCTCGTCAAGGCGCGTGGATAACTCAATAACTTTATTCAATCTTAAAGTCAGCTCATTAAATTTAACACCGGTCAGCACTTCATCATCTGCGATTGTATTTAAATAACCACGGAATTTAGAGACTTGTCCTTTTATTGAGCCACGTTTAATACGCAGCTCCGCTAGAAAAGCTTCTCGTTTCGTCTCTTCAGACATGCTGAGTTGTGTTTAATTGAGCAGAGAAGTCAAGCAAATAGAATCGTATTAATTTTAATAAGAAGTAAAGAGTTATCCACGTAAGTAAATAAAATTGGCAAAACAGCTCACGCCCCTTGTAAACTTCAACAGCTACGCAGTGCAGGCTCGGTGCGCAGCTTGCGGCTTCACCACGCAGCAGCCCAGCACGTGCTCGCAGGCGTAGACGTGACACGTGGTGCACGAATCGGCAGGTTTTCCACTGAAATTGCGCAAGCGAAAGTGTACATATGCGAACACAAACCAAGATGCCAGCGGGTGAGAAGTTAAAAGATAAAGAGACGTTTAGGTCAGCGAAAGTGAAACAAAAAAAAGGTGCAATTTAATTTTAAATGCAAATGAAATATTTAACTGAAATCTTGAATGCAAATGAATTAAGCGTGAATGCGTGGTCAGAAAATCAAAAATGGTTTCGTCACGAAATAACAAGGCACGTGCAGCTTCACAAAGGTTTGAAATATTAAGTTTTTAAATTAAAAAAAGAACAAAATGAACACTGCACCGCTTAGCTAAAAGCCTTAGTTGACGTTGAAATGCGTTGAAACGAAAATAAGTAAGTAACAAACACGTGGTAAGGTTAGGTCACACTAAGGTCAAAGGTCACGCACTCATCTCACTTTGAAGACACTGGCTGAAAGTAAAACAAAATGAAGCAATAGCACACAGTAGGCACTCAGATTAAAGTTAAGTTAGAATGGGATTCGTTTAAGTTTAAGTTTAAAGTAAATTGTCAAGTTAGGTACGTTACGTAAGTTCAATGCAATAAAAAGGTTATTTAAGTTCGACGGGGTTTTTGTAATAAGAATTTAAAGGGAATTGCAAATTGGGTAGCTACTAAATTAGAAGGGTAAGATTAAGGAATGTGGGTAAGATTAGGTATAAGGAGTGTGGTAAGTATATTGGAATGCGGGTAAGAAATAGGGGCGGCACTTTCTCACGGTACTCTCCTCGTTTGGCTAGCTGCCACGCGCTGCCGCCTCGCTACCGGCCGTCGATGCCCTGCTCTGCAGTCTTGGCGCCTCGTATCTTGCGCGCCTACTCGCCGCAGCCGTCCCTCTTCGTTCCTCCTCTTCGGGCACGTTGATCTGGGCTTGCGGCGAAGGCAGGCAAAGTTGACCTGCTCGGCTCGGGTCTTGCGGCGGCGTCTGCTCCAAGCCCACGCTCCAAAATGGCCGACCTCTCGGCTTCGGCACTAAAAAATATAATAAAATGCCTATGCCGCGCGTGTCCTGTCACGGTCGCCAGTTATGTTTGGGATGTTTGTTAGAATGAAAACTATAACTCAAACAGTTACCATTCTTTACTTAAATATGCAAGTACAAATATATATATATGTAGTCTAGGACACGCGCGGTTTCGTTGGCGGATTAGAGGCAAGAGAGAGTGCCCGCGGCGCTTCCTGAGCGACGTGGTGTATGCGTTAAACTTCGGCGCTGGCGTCGCGAGCCCTCATTGGTCGTCTAGTATCCCTGCGGTTGGCACAGGGCACTTCAGTGTTGCGAGCGCAAACTCGGTTCGGGTTTAAGGTCAGGTTGTTTGCTGAAACGTTTTTCTAAGTTAAGTAGGCGTTTTTTAGCTATGTTAAATGTGTTGCCTAGGCAGTCTGGAGAGTCGTTTAGAGGCATTCGAACTACAAACCTGCCGTCAGATTGGCGATAAGTATTTTCAACAAAGTGTTGTTCTATAGGGAGACACTCCAGCTCACTTCCGGATATGAAATCCGCTTCAGACGGCAGCTCTTCTGTCTCCCAAAACTTAGTCATCTGGGCAGACAGATCAGACAAACAAAAATAGCTGCGAGTTGTTACTGAATTTACATGAGTGGAGGCTCCTTGTACTGGGCCCGCTACAAGCCAACCAAGTTTAGAGGGGATAAGGTAAGTGCACTTGCTGCTTGGCAGTTTGTTTGCAATCCCAGTTATAATTTCCCAAAAAGTGGAGACTCCCAAAAGAACATCGATTTGTGATGGGACATTAAAAGTTGGGTCAGCAAGGCTGGTAGACGCGGGTAAGTTAAGGTGACTTATGTCAACATATTTCTTTGGAAAGCGATCAGTTATTTCATTTAGTACTAGAAAGTCGAGATTGGCATTAAAGTCGCTTAGTCTAGATTTGATTTGAGCTGCACAACGTACAGGTTTGTAGGTCAGAGGCGTATTTCCTATTCCTGTAACACTTGAGGCAGTTAGAGGCTGAATATCAAGTTGCAAACGCTGCCTTAATGATTCAGTAAGATAGTTAGATTGTGAGCAGTTATCTACAAGACATTTGACAGTTTCTTTCTTATTATTGTGAGGATTAATTATTTCAATTAGCGCTGTCGATAACAATGCTTCACTGCTAGCGAGTACAGTATTAGCAGTAAAGGTGCCTTGCACCTCGGCACTGTCAGAAGTTAGCATAGTCGATGAGGAGGCTACTGCATCCTTATCACTATCGTTAGGTTGGACGCTGTGATCCTGGGCTGACTCGCTAGATAGCTTATTTGTTAGTTGTGTATTGTGTAAATATGTATTGTGACGTCTCTTACATACACGACAGCCGTTGAGCTTGCACTGACGAGTCTCGTGGTCCGGACGGAGGCAGACGTGGCACAGCTTTAGACTAGAAGCCCGCGACCAGCGCTCGTCGACTGACATTTTTCTGAAGGTAGGGCAGTCGTATACTTGATGATCGGACTGGCACACGAAGCACGGCCGACCCTTGTCACCTTGTTTTTCTGAAATTATGAAGGTTTTTATGTTTTTATCATGTTTAAATGGAGTTTTATTAGCCACAGGCTCTGGCTTGTGGTTAGTTTGCCTATCTCTTTTAGATCGATACAGATTTTCTAAGATATCTGCACGGTTTGTTAGAAATTCCCTAAAATCTTCAAGCGTCGGCCACTCTTTAAGAGTGTTTCTATGTTCTTCCCACTTTGCATTAGTATTAGAGTCTAACTTTGCTGCTAATAGATGAACTAAGATGGTATCCCAGTGCTCCGTTGGCTGCCCTAATGTTTTCAGCGCCCGAAGATTTTTAGTTACATGATCACCTAAAAATCTTAGAGCCTTATCAGACTCTCGCTGTAAGGAATCCATATTAAACAAAGCATTTAAATGGTTAGTGATTAGTTGCCTTTTGTTACTGAACCTGTCACACAGCAGCTTCCAGGCTTCAGCATAATTGACAGCGGACACTTCTAAATTTGCTATCACTCGGGCCGCCTCGCCTTCAAGGTATGAGCTTAAATAATGGAACTTATGTATTGGCTTGATATGCTCATTGTTATGAATTAAAGATTCATAAAGATCCTTAAATTCCATCCATTTATAGTAAGATCCATCAAATTTAGAGATTTTAATTTGAGGAAGCTTGAAGCCGAGGTGCTCCGAATGACAGCCGCCTGATGAGCAGGTTTTGACAGAGTCTTCCGTTGATGCCTTTTGAACCTGTGAGCGCTCAAGTATAGTTTGAGCAGTAGCTATAGCTTTATTAATGTGGCTCTCATTAGAATCCCTTTCGTTAAGCTCGTTGTGAAAATTGTCAGCATTAGCTACTTCTATTGAAGTTTGCAGCTCGTCAAGGCGCGTGGATAACTCAATAACTTTATTCAATCTTAAAGTCAGCTCATTAAATTTAACACCGGTCAGCACTTCATCATCTGCGATTGTATTTAAATAACCACGGAATTTAGAGACTTGTCCTTTTATTGAGCCACGTTTAATACGCAGCTCCGCTAGAAGAGCTTCTCGTTTCGTCTCTTCAGACATGCTGAGTTGTGTTTAATTGAGCAGAGAAGTCAAGCAAATAGAATCGTATTAATTTCAATAAGAAGTAAAGAGTTATCCACGTAAGTAAATAAAATTGGCAAAACAGCTCACGCCCCTTGTAAACTTCAACAGCTACGCAGTGTAGGCTCGGTGCGCAGCTTGCGGCTTCACCACGCAGCAGCCCAGCACGTGCTCGCAGGCGTAGACGTGACACGTGGTGCACGAATCGGCAGGTTTTCCACTGAAATTGCGCAAGCGAAAAATGTGCATATGCGAACACAAACCAAGATGCCAGCGGGTGAGAAGTTAAAAGATAAAGAGACGTTTAGGTCAGCGAAAGTGAACCGAAAAAAGGTGCAATTTAATTTTAAATACAAATGAAATATTTAACTGAAATCTTGAATGCAAATGAATTAAGCGTGAATGCGTGGTCAGAAAATCAAAAATGGTTTCGTCACGAAATAACAAGGCACGTGCAGCTTCACAAAGGTTTGAAATATTAAGTTTTTAAATTAAAAAAAGAACAAAATGAACACTGCACCGCTTAGCTAAAAGCCTTAGTTGACGTTGAAATGCGTTGAAACGAAAATAAGTAAGTAACAAACACGTGGTAAGGTTAGGTCACACTAAGGTCAAAGGTCACGCACTCATCTCACTTTGAAGACACTGGCTGAAAGTAAAACAAAATGAAGCAATAGCACACAGTAGGCACTCAGATTAAAGTTAGAATGGGATTCGTTTAAGTTTAAGTTTAAAGTAAATTGTCAAGTTAGGTACGTTACGGCCTCCTAGCCCAGTCGGTAGTGACCCGGCCTATGAAGCAGGAGGTCCCGGGTTCAAATCCTGGTAAGGGCATTTATTTGTGTGTTTATCACGAATATTTGTTCCTGAGTTATGGGTGCCTCCTATGTATCCAAGCATATATTTATCTATATAAGTATGTATATCGTCGCCTAGTACCCATAGTACAAGCTTTGCTTAGCTTGGGACTAGGTTGATTTGTGTAAGATTGTCCCCAAATATTTATTTATTATTATTATTTATTACGTAAGTTCAATGCAATAAAAAGGTTATTTAAGTTCGACGGGGTTTTTGTAATAAGAATTTAAAGGGAATTGCAAATTGGGTAGCTACTAAATTAGAAGGGTAAGATTAAGGAATGTGGGTAAGATTAGGTATAAGGAGTGTGGTAAGTATATTGGAATGCGGGTAAGAAATAGGGGCGGCACTTTCTCACGGTACTCTCCTCGTTTGGCTAGCTGCCACGCGCTGCCGCCTCGCTACCGGCCGTCGATGCCCTGCTCTGCAGTCTTGGCGCCTCGTATCTTGCGCGCCTACTCGCCGCAGCCGTCCCTCTTCGTTCCTCCTCTTCGGGCACGTTGATCTGGGCTTGCGGCGAAGGCAGGCAAAGTTGACCTGCTCGGCTCGGGTCTTGCGGCGGCGTCTGCTCCAAGCCCACGCTCCAAAATGGCCGACCTCTCGGCTTCGGCACTAAAAAATATAATAAAATGCCTATGCCGCGCGTGTCCTGTCACGGTCGCCAATTATGTTTGGGATGTTTGTTAGAATAAAAACTATAATTCAAACATTTACCATTCTTTACTTAAATATGCAAGTACAAATATATATATATGTAGTCTCGGACACGCGCGGTTTCGTTGGCGGATTAGAGGCAAGAGAGAGTGCCCGCGGCGCTTCCTGAGCGACGTGGTGTATGCGTTAAACTTCGGCGCTGGCGTCGCGAGCCCTCATTGGTCGTCTAGTATCCCTGCGGTTGGCACAGGGCACTTCAGTGTTGCGAGCGCAAACAATACCTTTGTACAATAAAAAGCTTAACATTCACATGATGTCTTTCACTTTGTCGATAACTGAAACATCTTCCACACTGATAACAAACCATTCACCAGCTCTTGAACTAGATGGTGAATATGAATGTGGACTGTTGTATATATCAACTTTTAATTCAATACCTAATGTAGACTATAGAAATAATAAGTTACATTATGGAAAAAACAAAGTAATTCAAATTCCTGAAGGATCATACGAACTTCAAGATATTGATGATTACCTTAAAGAACACCTTCAAGAATGTACGTTTACACTAACTTGTAATAATAATACCTTAAAAACATCTATTTTGTGCTCTCAAAACATTTATTTTGATAAAGAGAGATCTATTGGTAGGTTACTCGGTTTCGGTGCTGAATCTATTCAAGCAAATATATTAACAGAATCTCCTTATCCTGTTTCCATTCTGTCTACAACTATAGTCCGCATTGAATGTGACATAGTGTGCGGTTCATTTGTTAATGGAAAACCTAGTCATATAATTCACGAATTTGTGCCTAATGTACCTCCTGGTTATCGGATTATAGAAACACCAAAAAACGTTATCTATTTCCCTTTTACTCAAAACAGTTTAAGTTCAATTATAATAAGAATATTAGACGTTAACAATAATTTGGTTAATTTACGAGGCGAAGAGATTCAGATATATTTACACCTTAGAAAAAAATTATAGACTTCAATAAAACTTCAGTCCTGCTTAAAAACAGTACTAGTACTCATCAAGCAATCAAGAAAAGAAGACTTAAAGTGCAACTTACAAAACAAAACAATCAGTTTCTCAAAAGCATAGGTCTCTTAAAATGAGTATATTAAATCTAACGGAATCTTTCACCACAGACAACGGTTCATTTGTTAATGGAAAACCTAGTCATATAATTCACGAATTTGTGCCTAATGTACCTCCTGGTTATCGGATTATAGAAACACCAAAAAACGTTATCTATTTCCCTTTTACTCAAAACAGTTTAAGTTCAATTATAATAAGAATATTAGACGTTAACAATAATTTGGTTAATTTACGAGGCGAAGAGATTCAGATATATTTACACCTTAGAAAAAAATTATAGACTTCAATAAAACTTCAGTCCTGCTTAAAAACAGTACTAGTACTCATCAAGCAATCAAGAAAAGAAGACTTAAAGTGCAACTTACAAAACAAAACAAACAGTTTCTCAAAAGCATAGGTCTCTTAAAATGAGTATATTAAATCTAACGGAATCTTTCACCACAGACAACTCTATCGAGAGCTTTGAATATCATTCGTATAAGCCCTATGTAACAAGCTTTAATTTCAACGATGAAATACGTATACCTATTAACCAACAAGATCTTTACGTACTACCATCAGCAAGTACTTTATACATAGAAGGTACTATAACCGCATTTAATAGAGACACAAAAGCAGAGGTAAAGAGCATCCTTTTTACAAATAACCCCATACTCCATCTATTTCAAGATATTCGATACGAACTTAATGGAATCGAAATTGATAAAATCAAAAATGCAGGAGTGACAACAACTATGAAATCTCTTGTATCCATGAATGAACTCGAAGCATCGACGTCTAAGTTATGGGGATGGGATATCAACGGTAAAAAAATTCGCATGGAACATTTTCTGTGTCTATACCTTTGCATAAAATTCTTGGGTTTGCTGAGATTATAACAAAATAATTATTAATTGCAAGCATGAACTTATTCTTTTACGATCTAATACTAATTTAAATAGCGTTAAATTAAATACGAATGAGTACATAGACAACATTACTATAACTAAAATAGTATGGCGTATGCCTCATATTAAGGTGTCTGATCGACAAAGATTGAGCTTACTTAAATATTTGGAAAGAGATCGTGCTATTCATATAGCTTTTAGGAACTGGAATTTGTATGAATATCCCCTCTTGCCTGAAACGTCAAAACATTCTTGGGCTATCAAAACTTCATCTCAAATTGAAAAACCTCGATATATTATAATTGGATTGAAAAGAGCTCGAAAAAATGTATCCGATAAAGATATGACACATTTAGATAACTGTAACTTGAGAGATGTTAAAGTTTTTTTAAATTCAAGCTACTTTCCGTATGAAAGTTTTGATGTCAGTTTTTCGGCTGAAAAATTTGCTATATTATATGAACAGTATGCAAAATTTCAACAGTCTTATTATAACCGTGTTCAAGCACCCTTGCTTAGCCCACAAGATTTTAAAAAGATAGCTCCTCTATTTGTTATCGACTGTTCTCGTCAAAACGAAACCTTGAAAACCGGTTCGGTAGATGTGCGAGTTGAATTAGAGTGTGAATCAACTATATCCAAACAAACCTCAGCTTATTGCCTAATTTTGAATGATAGTATTGTGGAATATAAGCCTTTGAGTAATATTACGAAAAAAATATCATAATGTATGACTATATATTCGTAGATCTTCAAGGATTTATAACAGACAAAAACGATTTTATTGTTAAAGAGTTTGCGTACAGCACGTTAGATTACACCCAAGTTTTTTTAATAAAACCACCTTTTCCGTTTTCTAAACTAACGGAAAATGAAAAGAGACAAACAAGATGGATAGAAAAATATTTAGGCATACGTTGGCAAGATGGTTACGTGGACTGTAGGGAGTTCAAAAGACTTATTGGTAACCACGTAAAAGATAAGACGATCTATGTGAAGGGTATGGAAAAAATTCAATGGAATAAAACAATTAAAAATGGATTTTATCGCGTGTTCTGAGCTTAAATTACATCCCGACGTTTCGAACACTTTACAGCGTTCGTGGTCAACGGGTCGACTGAGAAAAAAATGTACAATTACCTCCGTTCAAAAATCTATCACAATATGCAAACCTACCCACATATTAAATATTGAACAAATTTTGTGTTTGCACATGCCAGAGGGGCTTTTATAAAAACGAATTTTTTATTATTACAAAATTTGTTTTGTAATGCGTAACGTTTATTGCCTAGTTCAACGACTTCATCAAAATCACTACTGGTCAATGTTATTTGTAACTCACCGGTACTGTCCTTAATCTGTTGCTCAAGTTTGTAAGCCGTATAACGGTTATTGTGGATGAGTTTGCACAGTAATTTCCTGCTTGCTTTGCAGTACCGGTGAGTTACAAATAACATTGACCAGTAGTGATTTTGATGAAGTCGTTGAACTAGGCAATAAACGTTACGCATTCACGTATGAACAGTGCAGAAAGCGACAGGTTGCTAAGTGTGACAGATTAAAATCGAAGCGCAGTGATAACGGATTGCTTGAGAATAATCACCGCGGGAACGGAACGTCGCTGTCAGTGTCAAACCGGTCTGTTGTAAACATGTCAAGTAAACAGTTGACAGATTCGCAGCATTTGGTCTTGCAGAAAGGATTCAATTATGTTGTGGCACCACGGAAGATTCCTTTTGAAGACATTATTGTCAGTGTAGAAGATTGTCTGGTGAAAAATCAGGTGAAAAAGGAAGATTCGGAGGCTATACGCCAAGATGTCTCGTCATTATTGCGAAGGGCGAAGCCGCCGAAAACAAACTTACCTAAGGAAGAGATAAGCGCCTTGAGGACCTTGCGTGAAGATCCAGACCTTACCATACTTCGAGCTGATAAGGGTAATGCGACGGTTGTACTTGACACCACCGCTTACAACCAGAAAATTGAGAATCTGTTGGCGGACAGCACAACCTATAAACATGTCAAAAAAGATCCTACTGCGAAAGTCTTAAAATGTACTAAATACCTAATTGGTGAATACTGCGAATCCCTTAATCTAGATGTTGCAAGTTTGGTTCCTGATTGCCCGGTGCCTCCTAAATTGTATGGGTCACCGAAAATACATAAGGCGGGTGCCCCGCTACGTCCAATAGTGAGTCAAATTGATGCTCCAACTTACAAATTGGCTCAATACTTAGCAGGAGTCCTTTCATCTTTACGGGGTAATACTAGAACATAAACAAAGGATTCTTACCATTTCATCAGTGACATTAGAGACCTTACATTAACTGATGACGAGATCATGGTCAGTTTCGATGTCCAGTCACTCTTTACGAGTCTACCGGTACAAGACTGCATTGAAATTGTGAAGAAGAGGTTGCGTGAGCAGAACATGTCTGAAGAATATGCTAAGCTCTTGGAACACTGCCTTACATCAGGATATCTACTATGGAACAATGAATTCTTCCTGTAAGTCGACGGTGTAGCCATGGGGTCCCCGGTATCTCCAGTAGTCGCTGACATCTTTATGGAGGATTTCGAGGAGAGGGCGCTCTCATTGGCTCCCGTGCAGCCGAAGATTTTCAAAAGATATGTAGATGATACTTTTACTATATTACCTAAAAATAGTGTTTTAGTTTTCCTTGACCACCTCAATTCCATTCATAGTAAGATTAAGTTTACCATGGAATTGGAAAATAATTGAAGGAATGTTTACAAAAAGAACATAACTACACCCGACATGTTTTCTCAGGAAACGAATAAAACTTAGTAACTCTTCAAGAATTACCCGATACGGTTAGATTCTTGTTAATAATGTTTGTTTATGATGACACACATTGAAATATTACATTAATTTAATTTAATGATCATTGGTTATTGAAAAAAGCACGTAAATAACTTCGCCAGTTACGTTGTTTTTGTAAAATATTTGTTAGTTGTGTTGTTTTTGTACGAAAACACAGCAGTTTTGCCTACAAGGCTACTGTATACTTTTTTGCATTTTGTATCTTTTTGCATGCAAACTGTATCTTAGCTTTGTTTACGTACCACTTCACTTCTATATTATCAAATTGTGTTAAATTTGAATAGCGTTATCTTAAAAAAAAATTGTTTGGGCTGATACTCGGACGAAACGTGTCATTTTTTTAAATTTTATTTGACTAATCTGTAGCCCTATCATATACGAACACAATGATACCCATAACTCAAATCTGAAAAAAATGTTAGTTATGTTGTTTTTGTAAACATCCTTTCAATTGTTCACTGCCTTTCTTAGATGTACTAGTATTGAGAAACCCCGCTAATACCTTAGGCCGCACTCTATATAGGAAACCTACACATACAAATAGATATTTGAATGGTAGATCACACCACCACCCCAATCAGCTAGCTACTGTAGGCAAGTCTTTGTTTCAGAGAGCCCAGAGGATATGTTATGAGCAGCACCTGGCGGCGGAGCTCCGGCATGCCAAGGATGCACTTCAAGCGAACGGGCTCAAGATTCCACGGCTCAATCAGAAGACTCGGATGAAGATTCCTACAGTTGAGCGCCGGCCCGCCATCTTGCCTTTTGTCCGAGGAGTCACTGACAGGATTGGCAACATCATGAAACGTGCTTCTATAAAAACTTACTTTAAGCCAATGAAGAAGATGTCACAGTTCCTGAGGTCAGTGAAGTCGGCTACTCCTCTACAGAGTGCAGGGGTCTACAGGCTGGAATGTGAATGTGGTCTATCATATGTAGGCCAGACTAAGCGGAGCATCTGTAGACATAGGACTGTGAAACCATAATGGTGGACAGTGTGGACACTAATAATAATTTAATACTAATTTAAAAAATTTAAAAATAAAAATAAAAATAATAATTAATAATAATAAAATAATTTGTTTAATAATTTGTTTTGTAATAATAAATAATTTGTTTTTATAAAGGCCCCTCTGGCATGTGCAAACACTAAATTTGTTTAATATTTAATATGTGGGTAGGTTTGCATATTGTGATAGTTTTTTGAACGAAGGTAATTGTACATTTTTTCCTCAGTCGACCCGTTGACCACGAACGCTGTAAAGTGTTCGAAACGTCGGGATGTAATTTAAGCTCAGTACACGCGATAAAATCCGTTTTTAATTGTTTTATTCCATGAATAACTATCGCGGCAACCGAAGACAATATTAAAATTAAATGGGTTAAAAATTTATACCCAGACTGTACTGTTATAGATTTAGGTGAAAAAGATGTACCTAATGTACAAGAACTGTGTAAAATATATTGTTTCCCTGAGTGTATTTTTAATTGTGTTTATCATAAGAAAAGTTATGCATTAAAAAATGTTATATGTATCAAAAAATGGTATTTACGACTCTAATCTTAATTTGTATTTCTTTAAATAAATGTTTGTAAATATTAATGGAAATTTTCATTTTATAACCTTTTTAAAATATAAATAGCTACTAACTAGTTTTTTATTGCAGATGTTTAATTGTTATAATTTTAAATTCATATTTTACTGTATAATAAAACTAATTAGTTGTTATAAACATAAGGAAAGGAATTAAACGTGCAATTACTTATATATAATTTATTACAAAGAAAACTCTATAAATTAAGACTATAACCACACTATTTCTTGGATATCTTATTTATCACACCTTCTGTGCACTCAATAATTTCATCGTAGCCATAATTCGCTACATACTGTGCACTAAGTAGCACGTTTTCATTTTGCTCATCATTTTGGTGCGGTACGTCGTCTTTGATGTTGATTATCTGAATTTTAATTAGCTTACTACCTTTGCCTGCTTCATTATTTATTACAAAAGATGGTGGGTGTCCAAGACTCCTTTTTATTATTTTATTATTAACGTTAACTTTACGTTTCTTCACTTTCGGGTTGTCGATGGTTTTCTTGATTTTTTTTATACAATTCACTATCATCAAATTCTTGAGGCAGTTCGAACGGATCTTGAGCGTAACGTGAAAATGCGATTTGGATGTCTTCCGTATCAGCCATTTTCTAAAAATCTGAAACATTAACACAGAAAATTTAGTACCTTATTGTAATTAAAGACGATACGATGACGGATTAAAAGTAGGCCACATCTGTTTAATTTTAATGTTTATTTAATTAGTAAAATATCTTTTTGCAGTCACAGGTCACAAGTGAAAATAAACTTTTATTTTATCTTAATTAATAAAAATAAAATAAATATAATATAGCAAAAGTTTAAAAATCAACTTACCAGGTCTATGCTCGTGATCAATGTTTGATGCTATTCAAATGTAAGCAAGTTAAAATAAAATGCGCTTATAAAGGTTTGCTGCTGTTTGGTTAGCAAAATGTAAATGCGCAATAATGTAATATGATAACTTTAACTTTACACGTGTCTGCGACTTATAAAGGTTAGCTACTGTTTGGTCAGCAAAATGTAAATGCATAATAATGTAATATGATAACTTTAACTTTACACATGTCTGCGATTCAGTATATATCTAAAAACAAGTCACAACTCGTTTATAATTAACAGATTGTGTAGGCAATTAAGGAAAAATTAATTTATTAACTAATATATAATTAAGAACCTATAATTGAATATATGCTATATATGTACATCTCTCTTGACAAATAAAATTTAAACTGGTGTATATATTTTGAGACGATGACATTTTTAAGGGGTTTTAGGTTGAAAGGAAAACACAACATTCTAAGATCATATTTATTTCTTAAAATTCACATAGGTTCGAGTGTAAACATATAAGGTTGTCACAGTTTGTAATACAATACTTAATTGTATACTATGATATAATAAAATACAACAACATTACAATAACAATTGGATTTAATTTATATCTTTTATTACTATTTAAGAATATTTATGAGTTTACTAAGGGGGCGTCCATTAATCGCGTCATATTGTTTAGGGGGGGAGGGGGTCAAGAAAAAATCACCAATGATCACCACAGGGGGGAGGGGGGTCTGGACACATATCACGTGTAATTTTATTGTTCCTTGTGCTATACTGTATTATGGTCAATAAAATAAAAATTATCAACTTTTAAATGAATCAATCGGTCAAAAGCAGAGTAAAATTTCACTGTCACTATGAGTGTAAATAATGTTTAATGGCATTTGACATATTATTTTGTGAAGTAGGTTTTTAGGGTTCCGTAGCTAAAGTGGCAAAAACGTAACCCTTATAGTTTCGTTATGTCCGTCTGTCCGTCCGTCCGTCCGTATATCACAGCCATTATACTCGGAAACTATAAAACGTATATCTTAATAAATATTTAAATATAAGGTGTGTTTTTGTATGCCGCTACTTAGTTTTGTAGTAAAATTGCTGAAAAAGATATTTTAAGGAGGGGCACTACTCCATACATGTAATTATTTGTCAAAAAATTATTTTTTTACCAAATATCGACATGATGCACATCACTCGACAGGTCTTTCAAAATAACTCTTGTCTTGTTGTCCTGAACATCAATAAAAAAAGAAAAACATTAAGGTCCGTTTGAATTTTTATTTATTTAGTGAATATCTTAAGAAAAAATCACCCCGTAACTCTAAAAAACTTGAGTCCCCCCTGTCACTTTTGAACCGGAGATCCAAAAAATTGAGAACATTATCGGTTTAGGAATTATTGAGTTATCTCCTAAAAACTCATTTCATACGCAGATACGACCTTTTGATATTACTTTTTCGATAGTAGGTACGAAACCGCGTGGTCCGACACGCACTTGGCCGGTTTTTTTCTATTAAAGATAATTTTATTTTATATGTATACATGTAGTTTCTTTCACGTGTTAGAAAACTGTATTTACTTTAGTTTGCAAAAAATTACACGTCATATTGGACAGGGGGGGGAGGGGTCCTGAAAATATCACCAAAGATCACCATGGGGGAGGGGGGGGTCTTAACTCTAAAAAACTTGAGTCCCCCCTGTCACTTTTGAACCGGAGATCCAAAAAATTGAGAACATTATCGGTTTCGGAATTATTGAGTTATCTCCTAAAAACTCATTTCATACGCAGATACGACCTTTTGATATTACTTTTTCGATAGTAGGTACGAAACCGCGTGGTCCGACACGCACTTGGCCGGTTTTTTTCTATTAAAGATAATTTTATTTTATATGTATACATGTAGTTTCTTTCACGTGTTAGAAAACTGTACTTACTTTAGTTTGCAAAAAATTACACGTCATATTGGACAGGGGGGGGGGAGGGGTCCTGAAAATATCACCAAAGATCACCATGGGGGAGGGGGGGGTCTAAAACAAGCCAAAAACGTATGACGCGATTAATGGACGCCCCCTAACAAACAACCACAACACACAAACATTCAAAATCAGATAAGATTGATATTTTGCTCACGCATAGGTATAGCACAACCATAGCCAGTCAGCCGTAGAGAAAAAGAACCCCTCAGTCATACATGCAAGTACGACAGAGGGGTACCTTTTCTTTACAGCTGACCATACCTATGTTGTTAATGGAAACATTATAGCACAGTCTATAAAAACGTATATCTTAAGATAATTTCACAAAAATATGGTGTTTTCTAGAAAGCGTTCTAACAAAGCTTTTAGATTTTTAAAGATTAAGTATCGTGCTGTGTCCCCAAGCTCGTGTGGATATTTTATCGGCAGAAATCAATCGTTTGTCGTCATCAGCAGATAATATAATTTTATTAACACTTTGTGTAAATATTTCATGTTTTATCGATCTGAATAAAATGTTTTTCTTTTTAATAACGTCACCTCTAATCAATGATTTCTCGTAATGCCTAATATCAAATTCTCGTATAACTGACTTTTTCACCCCTTTAGCTTTTCGTATTATATCTTTGTTAGTTTTAACACAGTAAAGCTTCTATCGAAGCCCTACGAATTCGATAATATACTTCCCTTCCATTTCGTCCTTGAAAAGACCTGGTACTTTTTTGTTTTGAATAGGTAAGCGATGTACATTATCGATACTATAATTACTAGTGTCAAAATAAGGTAATAGAGATGTTTTTAAATCTTTGTAATAGGTTTTGGGCTGTATATGGTAAATGTAACTATCTGTATCCGTATAGCACATCTGTAATCGATTTCCATACATGGGTTTGAACACTGAGTAGTGAAAGTCATACATATGACTTTTCGATAATTCTAGCACCGTGAAACCGATATATATTGGTTTATCCAAGATAATGCAATCATTGTTCATCTGTACCGCAACCAAATTTTCACTAAAAATCGATACGCTGTGGAAATTAGGACGTGCGATTAATTCCTCAGCTGAGGTTTTCTTTTTAGTTAAATTCGTAATATCATTCCACTGATTGACTAATCGAACGTCAACTTTTTTATAATTGTTTTCTAATGTTTTACCAAACAGAGAGTTAATCATAACCTTAAATAGGTCTTGTTCAAACTTTGAGCTAGCTTCCTGGCGTAAATTTGTATTAAGATCGATGTATTGTTTTAAATAAGAATCTTGTAAAAATGTGATCACTCTATGTACTTTTTTAAATTTTAATCCATGTTTTAGACAGGTTTTTAGATGCACATAATGAATAACATAAAAGTATTTGTCATACAAATTAGGTACAAGTTTGCTAGATTTTCCTCCTGGTGGTATACATTTTTCTGGACAAAAAGGTAAGTCATTACGTTCTTTGTGCAGATTTTTCGGGTAAATCAAGTCGACTTCTAGCATAAAACCATACTGAGCTTCGTTATGGACTAGTGTTATATCTAACGCATCTATTTCATGTTGTTCTAAAAACCTAAAATTTGACAACGGTAAGTACTGACACATGCTATAGCCATATAAGTTGTTGCAATTTATGTAAATAACGTACGATTCAGGTTGTAATGGGTCGTAGTCTGCTATGTATTTGTTATTAGCTTTTGCATGTCTGTGAGGACACAAACAAACACCACCCCTAATGCCGTTCTGTATCATTGATAACATATTAAAATCACTAATCAGCTCCAATTCAACACCAGTTGTTAACAACATTGCATCAAATGTTAAGCTCGGCGCTGTCGGATAATAAGCAGGATCCAAACTATAGTTTTTTTTACAAGTTTCTCTAAATTTTTCAAAAATATCTGCTAACAGAAGGACATCAGTTTTGAGGTACAAATCAGTGTATTCTCCTAAATTAACTATGTTAAACTCTTTCCAAACTAAACATGCATTATAGTCCTCATTAGAAATATTTTCGTTCGAAAGAGAACTGTAAAAACATTTTTTAGGTGGAAGACATTGTTCATTAAAACGCTCCCAATTATTCATGTATTCGTAAGGATAAACACCTTTACGTGTAAGCAATTGAAATTGAGTTGAATTTGGAAAAAAACGCAGCAGACGATCAAAACCTTCCTTTTTTATAGTCTTTACTAATTTTTCTAAACTGGTACCCAAAAATTTAAACGAGTCTACAAAACGGAGCTGAAAAAATTCACCCTCAATTGGAATAAACTTTGTGAAGGAAACATAGTTTTCCTTAGTTTTGGCAATTAATTTCATTGTACCACGCGCCTCGCCTAACTTTTTTATAAATAAATGTGCATCGTACCCAGACAAATTGTAAAAATATATCGGCACAAAAGATGGACGTTTAAATCGTAAATTGCAATAACTGTGAGCTGCACCTCGGTAACAACCGGAAATGTCACAATGGTCTCTAACTTTGGTCGGAAAACAAGAAATTATTGCATATATGACATCGTGTGGCCCTAGCAAAATTTATTTCATCGTTAAGATTGAATTGCATCGGGGTATTTACATCCAATACTTTTTTGATTTCTGCAACATCTTTATAGATCAAATCTACAAACTTATCTACACATTCAAAACCGCGGTATGAAACATAGCGATTATAAGCTGAATCAACAGAACACACAACATAGTACGCAAACGCAGCAGGCGTGTGATGATGTAAAGTGTCTGTATTGTCACTGTTATGCGTAGTACAGTCAGTGCCACAATCGCATTCACTTGTTCGCGGTAATATTTATTCAAAATCGGCATAAATTACAAACGGCATATTTTGCTTGCGCTCATAATTTTTTAATTTAATGACTGATCCCTTTTCTGGTAGCTCAGTGACTATGCCCCACATAAATGATTATCAAGTTGTTCTTCTTTAGAGAAAAATAATAAACACGTTTCACAAAAGTATAATTTAGCGTGATGAGCAGTTATTTGACTCCTAACTAGTCGACACAAGTCCTTGATCAAACAAAAATGCGAACTGATTCCGTTTTCTAATAACAACAAGTGTATAGTTTTCTTTTTAGTCTGGTTATCATTTTCCGATTTATAAAGGGGACCTACTATTTTGTTATTTTTTAACCCAAAAACAATAAATGCAAGGGTTGGATTGTATTTCTCAAATATTTTTATTTCAGATAATGTTAATGGAAAAGACAGACCTTGGGTAGACATTAAAATCAGGATACGACGATACTCTTTCAGGATGTTTTTTAGCAGGGAATAAAGCCGCAGTTATGCACCAAGCAAAACAACATTGGTCTTTGTTCTGAATATTAAGACATGCTTTTTTATTTCGAATAACTTTTGGTAGTTCAATAAAGCTCGAACCACGCAACGGTTGAAATTTATTTATATTAATTTCCAAATGTGAATTGCTTAAAAAAGCCCAGCCGCTGTCACGCTCTTGAAACTCCTCGACTTTTTTTTTCAAACTATTTATAACTTCTGCATAATAACGTTCGAAATCATAACTTCGGTATAAAATTTTATTTTTTGTGCCAAAAGATTTCATAGATTGACTATTATTTTTAAATAACATAAAAATTCCAAATAGTTCAACATTTACTTTTATGCAGGTATGCTTCTGAAGCGATTTATTCAAAAGCGTATTAATTTTATCTCGAATCTAATTCATAAATATGTCTACAGAACACGAGATTAGCTCATTATCAGCTGAAATTCTATAAGTTTCAATGCGATTACGGAATGCTGACTGAATCAATTCTACACCATCACTGATTTCTTGAATGGAATTATTTCTTGTTTTATGTTCGTTACTACGCAGATGACCTACCCATGATTTTTTCTCTACAGATGTGCTACACGATATACAAAAAGGCATTATGAAGAACAACAACAACTGATTAAAACTATGACAAACCTAACACTGCTTTTATGCACCTAGTACCTATTTTTTTACACGTGTTTTTATAATAAGTTGTCTCAGAGTCTTTTCAAAATCCAAAAGCAGTACTAAGGAATATCTGAACCTGCTCCCACTCCGTAGACTTTTCTTCGCATTGCAGTCTGACTACTACCAAAGCCTTCTTGTAACGTTCTAGAGCATCCGTCTCGTTTAGCAAATCTTCTACTTTATAGATCTTGATGTCAATTAAGAAGTCACCTGATCTGATGGCGGTGCGACGTGATGTACTGGAAGACACGCGGCTAGCGAACGATGATGTAGTAGATTGAGAGGATGAAGTGGGTGCACATTTTTCCTCCTGCTGGATGGTTTGAAATAGATTCGAAGCACTCTTCTTGCTCGCGCTGTTAACAAAAATAATTTAAATATTTAAATTCAGAGATTGCATATACATGAGAAAATTTGTCAAGTTCCGCCGTGACCGGGTGGTCTAGTGGTCAGGACGTCAGCCGCGAAAGCTAAAGACGCCAGTTCAAATCTGGCCTCGGACACCGGAGGGTTTGGTCACTTTTTCTGAAGTATATGACATCTATTTTCAAAAATAATTTATTTTAAGAAACGTAACTCAATATCATTTAATAGAGATTCACATATACACCGCATCATATAAAACTGTTGTGCACCAGTTGTTAAGACGTTCAACTTTAAATTCAAAAATTACACGTTCTAACTATTAGTGTTTAACTTTGTTACTTCTAAGTATGACATTCTAATGAAATAAAAATAAAACAAAATAAATAAATAATCCATGCTCATGTGATTAGTTTTTCGTCACCAAATGTTCATAAAGAAAATAAATAAACCTCGTAATTGTAATAACTAAATGTACGCTCAGCTGCAGAGGAAAGGAACCCCCTCTATCATACAATCGTGTATAAGTTTCTCTACAACTGACTTTACATTGATGGTCAAAGTTAAGTATGTACATACCTTGTTGATTTTTTCGTACGCTTTGTTGATTTTGATGGTTCTTTCGTGCTAACGTCACTCTCATTTCGTTTCTTAGGCGCAGCTGCTTGTGGTTGCGGTGTAGCTCGATCAGAATCGTACATGTAACATTAAGTAAAAAAAATCAATACAAATCTCACATTTTAGTCTCAGTAGCAGTTCAGTGATAAAAATAAGGAATAATTACCATGAAGATTGGGTAGTAATCTTTTTGTTATCTTTTGACGTCTTTTTTTCGGCAGCGGTGATGGGCTTCGTGAACGGAACGATAGCTCAGAGTCTGATCTAAAAACACTATCAGTTATAATTTTGGTTAAGAAAAGAAAATATATGGATTATTGTTAGGCACAAAATAAATCAATACTCACATTTTAAGTGTATGTAACGTCACTTCACAGCGCGATCGACGAGTAATAACACGAGTAATTACGGCGTCTAAAACAACAGCTATTTAACCACAAAAATATACTGAGTTGACTGTTTTATACCCAATTTTCTATGTTTCAACTACAAAGTTAAGTTATACTATTTTGTGACATATAACCTTAACCACGCATGCGCTTAAAAAAAACGATTTGATATAATATTAAACTAATTACGTTTTTATAAAAACACTATAAAATATGTTTAAAATAACAAGTATCAATTAAAATGTGCTGATTATGTATTAGCTAACGCTCGGTATTTTACATTGAAAGTAAATAGTGGATACGATTCATATTAAATATCATTTACATGAAGGTAGCCAATTAAGTAAGCACGTTATGAAATTGATATTAAGAAAGCTTGTACAGTTACTGTAAGTACCTAAAGGAACCTTTCTAAGCATGTATATCATCTATATTTATTCACGTATTGTCACTGTTCAAAGCAAAATATTTAAATTTTCATACTCAAAATTAATAATTTAGTATAATGATTATGAGAGAATTTCTTTGTTAAAATAAGTTTGTTATTATTATTAAGTACATAGTTTCTAAAGGTTCTATACTAGTCATATCCATATGTAGAATATCATGGGCTAACTAAACTGCATCGACAGCTGTCTTTCATTTATGCATAAACAACTAATGATAGAGTAGGAAACTGTCCCAGAGCTTACTAGAGTACAAAAAATCTCACTATAAAGTAAACAATGAAACTAAAAATCAAAACTATAAGAATGCACTAGTTGTCTTTGTGAGCGATTTATAATTAGAATTAACTTTGTATGAAAACTTAAAACGGTTTGTAAGCTAGCGTGAAAATACATATTTGTGTCATGTAAATTTACGAAAACCAACGCATAAATTGATCAATTTCGTTGATTTTGAATAGCTTGATTTATTTTTAGATTGATTAGAGTAAAATAATTTATTTAATACTTCACAATTTATTTGTTGTGTAAAAAGCATATGTTACAAACTTCCTACTCTGTGTAATCGTTCGAAGAACAGAATGTAACCTAATAGTCTAGACTAACTAATCAGAAGCGACATCTCAACTAATAGTTTATACGTCGAGCGTGACAAACAAGCATACGTCCCGCCTGATGGTAACCGGATACATCTCCTTGTAACAGACCGACATCTGAAAACATCCAACTACGCTGTAAGCATTAAATTATTTTGAACTATACCTTGTCTTTGACTTCGAAATAAAATCAATTTGCTACAATACGAAAATGAAGTGAGGGTAGCTTACAAAATTATGTTCCTTGATAGGTGAACTTTTTAATTTAGTCGTTGCCAGAGTCGTTCAGTTTCTGTATGGACAGATCTAAGCCTATTTTATACACAAAATAAATGATTATTTACTTTTTTTATTGAAACGTAAAATAATAAAATTAACATAATTTTAGATTTTTTTAAATGTTGGTTTTTTTAAGTTTGTTTTAGATTTTTCTTTAATCTATGGTTCACGATAGATTATAGAATAGCTCGGTAAAACACGCGGGAAAAATGGGAACCAATCAGAACCAAGCTGAGTTGGTTGGACCAATCAAAATAAGAGTTGTTGAATGGATTGAGGAACGTTTGGATTAGCGGGGGTTCTCATCTGAAGATATGAAAAGTCTATATAAGGTTGTGGAAGGAAATATCTGGGCTTTTTCTTCAGCAGAGCGTTGCGGTTAACGGAGATCAGTGAGTTTAGGCTGTAAGGTGCAAATAGTGTTTGAGTTTGTTCACAGATCGATTATCAAGAGAAATCCACGGCCCGCGCGCTTCTATGGTAACGAAGATGAGGGACCTTGCTGGAGCGCTGAAGACCATTGCATGAAGAATCTCGTGTTCCACGTGGCTCGCAAGCATCAGTCACTACTAACTGTCTCGGTAAGAAATTTAGATTTATTCGGGTTTTAATAGCAAGTGCGTATGACGGACCGTCGCGTTAATATTTACAGAATAGTGGGTAGTTTCGGGTTGAAACGTGTTGAGATTTTAAGTTCGTTATTCAGCAGATAATCTGATAGTCTTATCGAGGCGTGTTTATTTAACCAAAATAAAAGGTAAAATCATTGGTTTATGTGTAGATTGCAGTTGGCGAGAAGTTCAGTTCGTTATTAAGTACGTCTATCTATTTTGTTGTATTTCGCCAATTAATTGAGTGAGTTAGTGGTTAGTCAAATGTAAAACAAAAGAATGGTGATTACGAGCATAGATTTGATAGAAACCGGAAAAAGACTTAAAAACCTACAGGTATCTATAAAGGGCGTGCAAAGTGGATATAGTTGAAGATTATAATTAAAATGTATGATAACAGTTTACTCGTATTGCATAGCATAGTGTCATTGAATTGGTGGTTGAATTACTTATAAAATTTGTAATCAGTTTTATTAGTATGAGTGGTTGTCCTTGTCATTTAACCAACTAAATAGGATGCATAATAGGAAGGTTAAATAATTCTAAGTGTATTGTGTGTCGGTGTGTATACGTCAATATTTTATGTGCAATTTTAAATTCATTGTAATGAAGTCATCAAAGTATTGATTCACGGGTTTTATTTATTCGTCGTTGCGCATTTATGTTAATATTTCGTATATGGTAAATAAAGGGGAAGGTATACGTTATCTAAATTATTGTTATTAGAAACAGTTGGATGAGTAAATACAATTGTAGGTCTTAATCATTAGCGGGTTCAGTTGAGCTTGAAGGATTCACCGCGTCGAGCAGAATTCGAACTTGCGACCTTTCGGAACACTGGTCCGATCGCTCTGACCGGCTGAGCCATCGACGCTTGCTCAGCCTCAGTGAATCTTTCAATCAAGTTCCGTCCTTGCTTACGTCAGAGGGTTACGTATTTATCTAGTGCTCTTTAGAGTACGGTTTCTGAGTAGACAATTTATTAGGTTTCTCTAATTTAATATGATTTCCTATCATATTTAATCCATTTATTTATTCTAGATAATTAACCGTCATTCATTCTCGAATTATATGCTTCAAGTAAATTAGTAGTTACCTTTGCATTAGTTTATTTTATAACGTTAACAATATTTATTCGTCGTTGTAGTTAAAGTTTTAGTTTCAGTCTTGATAAATGAGTAATTCTACATGTTTCACAATAGGGCGTAAAATTAGTAAGCCAACTATGGTAAATACGTTTTGTTAATCCTTGGTTATTTCTCAAATTCCCGGTTACATCGGCTGAGAGGGCGCCTTCACCGTAAACTTCTGAAGGATCGTTGCCGCAGTGAGTGAGTGAGTGAGTGCTTCGGTGGAGGGATGCAGCTTCGGGCGTACAGATCTTCGGCCTGTCCAGTTGGACCCATCTTGAAGCCTTGACGAGCACTTCAGGGAGCTGTCAGCAGAGCTAAGGCAATCTACTGCGAGAATTCGGTCGCCATTGCGAAGAGTCAATCCATCCAGCAGAAGTCAGTCCTCCAGGTGTGTTGTTTTTGATTTATTGCTTTATGCTCATTTTCATTTGTGCCGTATTACATTTCAGTGAAACTAGTATTCACCAGCATATTTGAACATTAGTGTGCGTTATGCCGCCGTAATAAAATTCTACTTAGGTTCGATAAATTGAATATGATGGTATATGCATTGATTTCGTTTAATCACTATAATAGGAAATTACATTATCTAGCTAGTCATGGTGGTGGCTTGCAGGTGCACATGGAAGCTAGTACCATGTTAGTTGTGTAACATATTGGTTAATCAATGTTTTCTATGTCTTGCATGCAAATACCATTGTACATTTCCAAGTAATGATTACGTTAAAGGTTTCTACAGCTTATTCAAATAAATAAACATTATTGAGCAGTTTGTTGCTCAATATACGGCAAAATAATTTAAGTGGTTAAATCCACGTAATTATAAACAGTAAATTATTAAGATATTTACTTTATCTTTTCTTGACGGTGTTTGTTAGACACTGATTGAGAAACCTTTATTACTTATAGAGTCAAATAGTGAAAATTATAATTAGGTTGCCCAATAAATAAATGTAGATACTTTGAAAAGTTCAATATTTAGTACAATTGGCTACCTACCTAAAAAAATATATATATATATATATATATAAGACGATAGTTATGTCTATTTTTGTAGTAGGAATTGTATTCTTTAAATAAACAATGTAGTTGCTCTGAAATCAAAGATTTTTATTTAGTAAGGTTACATAGCTATGTAAAGTTACATCTTAAACTAAAACAAACAGTATTTCTTACCTGAAATCAAAGAAACGACATTTAAAGTCTATTTCTAACAATTCCGATTTATTATAATTATTGTATGACGAAATGCACAATCATGGTAAGTAATTCGTTCCTTGATCTTTTTGACAGTCCCTACTTTACCGACAGCGTAGGCCGCCATTACTGACAGCGCCACCTGTGGCATATTGTGTATAATCAGTCACTGCTTATCGACCGTCAAGCATTGTACATTTGTACAATGGATTAAAAAGAAATATATTTTCTTTACATCTCCCTCCACCAGAAAGAAAATTTATTCAAAATTTTCTCCTCTAAAAGCGAGTCCCTTTAAATGTTGAATTACTACTATTTTATTAAGCCTTATTTTATTCATTATTATCTAGGTATTGGTATAAGTTTACTGATATGAAAAAGATTTGACTCTGACTTTTTGTGGCCTGTATTTATTTTATATATTGTATTTGATATCTTTTCAACTATTTCGTAGGGTCCAATCTTCAGCTCATCCAATTTTTTTCTATTTAGTTTATTGCCATTTTCTACATAGACCATATCACCCATATTTAAGTTTATTTTAGATCTGTTTTTATCGTATATTTGTTTATTATAATTATGGGATTTCATTGATTTTTCAAAAGCTACTTTTCTATCAGTATTCCACTCTACTTGTGTTTTACTTGTTTTTAGCTCATTCGGCAAAATTGAAACATTGGTACCATCCAATAAATATTTTGGTGCAAACCCTGTGACTGTATGTTCTGTGCTATTATATTTTTCTACACACTCATGAGCAATAGTTGTCCATGCTAGTTTATTATTTTTTTTTTCATTTATCCTACATCTAATCTTGTTTACAAGGGTTTGATTGAGTCTCTCGTTTAAGCCGTTAGAAAACGGGGCGTTGACAGCAGTAAAGATCATTTTTATTGATTTTCCATTTAGAAAGGTTTTGAAGTCCTTTGAGTTAATTCCTGGATATTGATCAGTAAGAAGAATTTCTATTGTATCAGAATCTACCACTTTATTTATTAATTTAATAAAATCATTTGCATTTTGTGTTTTCGAAGTGATAATATAGGCATAACGTGTATAGTGGTCCACTAGTAGATGAAGATATCTTTTTGTTGATCGTGAGCCTCCAAAACCCCCAATCGTGTCTATCGAAACTATTTGGAACGGTTTTGTGGCAGGACCTAAATGGGACATCAGACCATATTTTTCGTGTCCTCTTGTTTTATTTTTTATGCATGTTTCACAATTCTTACAATGTTTGTTTATATTTGTAGTCAAATTTTTTGCTGTATATAATGTACTAATTTTTTTTTGCATTTGTTTTACACCTAAATGACACATTTTTTCATGTACATGCTGGATAAGTCTTTTACTAAAATCTTCAGTTAAAATAATTTTTTTATGCTTATTGTATTGTTTATAGTAAATGTTTTGTTTTGATATTAATTTAGTTTTATTTTTTTGTATGTCCTCATTATTTTCCTGATCTGTAACAATATCATTTAATGTTATCATGTTAACTGTTTTTAATTGATCTCCCATATTTTCCTCTGCATCCAAGACTGGGTTCCTACTTAAACAATCTGCCTCTACATTGTCCTTCCCCGGAGCGTATTTTATTTGGAAATCATATTGTGACAAATAATATGTTAGGTCTCCTAGTTCATCATCTGTTCTAGACCTAATATTTAAATTTTCCAAAGGTTTATGATCCGAAAATACAGTAAATGACCTTCCTAGAAGCCAATACTGCCAATACTTTATTGCTTCTTTGATAGCCAGACATTCTAAATATACCGCCTTTTTCTTTTTTAGTGATTGATTTAATTTCTTTGAGAAATATGCTACTGGTTTTTCTTCTCCGTTTGGTTGCGTCTGTTTTAGTATAGCTCCGAGACCTTGTAAAGATGCATCCGTGTAAATATTTATCGGTAAATTCTGATCGAATATTTCTAAAACTGGTTTTGAGCACAGTAAGTCTTTTATTTGTTGAAATGATTGTTGGCAATCTTCAGACCAAATAAATTTCTGACCTTTTCTAAGTAAATTATGAAGAGGTTCTAAGGTTATGGCACTATTTTGTACATAATTGTGATAAAAGTTAATTTTCCCCAAAAATTGTCTGATGTTTCTTTGAGACCTTGGTGTTGGGAAGTTTTTTATTGAAATTAAATTATCTCTTACTGGGCGTACAGTATTATTTTGAATTATATGTCCAAGATATTTTACAGAGTCTGAAGCAAATGTACACTTAGTGAACTTTAATCTAAAACCCTCTCTTTTTATAGCTTCTAATAACTGTGTTAAATGATTAATGTGTTCTGAGAAAGTCTTAGAAAATATGAGTATATCATCTATGTAGTTAACTGCAAAATCAGTAAGCTTATACTTGCGCAAGATGTTACTAAGTATCCTCTGGAAAATGGCCGATGATGTCTTCAAACCATAAGGTAAACATGTCCACTGATAGTGACCTTCCTGTGTGACAAATCCGGTCTTCTTCCTATCTTCAACCCGTAACGGAATAGACCAGAAAGCTGAATTAACATCCAGTGTCGTGAAATACGCTGAGTTTCTTGTCTTAACTACCAGGTCGTCGATCAAGGGAAATGGTTGAGATTGAGGTACCACTATTTTGTTTAGGTCTCTGAAGTCTATACATAGCCTCGATTTCCTGTTGTCTTCTTTTTTGAAAGCTAATGTTACTGGCGCCGCAAATGGACTATAGGATTCTTCTATAAGCTTTTTATCGAGTAGCTTTGCTACTTGTTCCTCAATTTCCTTTTTGTCTTCAATTGAACATCTATACGGCCTTTTTGTGCAGTATTTGTCCACGAGTAGATCAATTCGTGCTTCATATTCTCTGACTGTTCCGATGTCATATTTGTCCTTAGCAAAAATTGTCTTGTAATTCTCTATCAGTCTATCTATTTCAGCTTTTTGCTGAATGTTTAAGTTATCCATACTTATCTGAAAATCATCTTGTTTTATATGCTCATTAAAATTTATTGAGCAATTGTTCATTTCATATTTCATCTCGTCTGAATAATTGATTTCACTAGTATCAATATTCATTGGATTCTTTTTTTCTTCAGTAATTTCTTTTCTTTTTTGACTGATCTGCAAGTTTTCATCTTGAGCCAGCTTGAATTTTTTATAGTGTCGAGTCCCATTAGAAAGTCGTGCTTAAATTCTTCTCCATCGACTATATAAACATCCGCTTTTTCTTCAGTATCAAAACATTTTATGTCAATAGTTGTCAAACCTTTAGCTTTTTTAACACCATTAATTGTGGTTAGATTATCATTTCTCAAATTTTCTTCTCCTTTCACTCTTACCAATTTTGAGTGTATCAAAGAAACATTTGAACCGGTATCATATACCCCTTGAGTTTCTAACTGTGAATTTAATAGAAGGTCGACTTTAATTAATGGTGTTGTTATTCGTTTTTTTCGTCATTGTTGAGTTCGACATCAATCACTGCATTGTTAATGGATTTATTATAGTTTCTTTTATTATAATTTTTTTCTTCTGGTTGTTTGAACCAACACTTTTCTTCCGGATGGAACCTGGTGCCCTTATTTAAATTTTCACATGTTCTACATGGTTTTATCTTATCTGACTTGCCTTTAAGTTCATATGTATTTTTTTTTAATAAAATTTTTCTTGCTTGCCGTGTGTTCATATCTACCAATTTTATTGTAGAGACTGGAGGTTGAATTTACATCTTCTTTATCAATTTTATCAATAATATAGTCAGGTAATCCTACCACAATAAGATTTATCATTGTTTGGGTATCAATGTGTTTGTTAACTTCTAACAACAATCTTTCTTTTTTTGTAGCATATTCCAGTAATGACCCACTTTGAAATCTAAATGTAAAAGCATATTTGACTTGGGACCAACCTTTATGTCCATATGTTTCACAAAAATTTTCTCTCCAAACTGCCCACTCGGAGTTCACCGTCAGTTTTATTAACATACTGCTATACCAATCTAGGCACTGTTTTTCCAAGAGATGTTTTAAAATCCCTATTTTCTCTTGATCCTGTATTATCTCGAATCTATCACATTCACTTTCAAATTCACTAATCCACTGGTCTGCACTTGATGTTTTGTTTGAAAATTTTTCTATCAAAAACTTTTCTGCTGTTTTCCCTATATTCTTTTTTCCAGGAATACTATTGCTTTCGTTATTCTCTGAGCAAGTCGTCTTTCCTGTTATTTCATTTAAATACTGGTCACCAAATTGAACATTTTCACCTTCATCTAGGTATATTTTTTTTAAGTCTAAACTTAGCGGGATCCATATAGAACGTGTTTGATGCCTTTTTTTTAGTGATGATCTTATTTTAGTAAATACATCTGTAGACAGTATAGCCGTGTGCTTACTTGCAGGCTTCAACTCATCTGGAATCTCAAAAACACATCCGTCCGGTGTCTCAATTGAGGTTATGCATATCACGTTTGTTTTGCTGTCCGTCGATGCCAATACCACAAATTTGAAGCGAAGCTTTTCTATCATTTTTGATTTTAACCAAAATGTCGTTTTATAAGACGATAGTTATGTCTATTTTTGTAGTAGGAATTGTATTCTTTAAATAAACAATGTAGTTGCTCTGAAATCAAAGATTTTTATTTAGTAAGGTTACATAGCTATGTAAAGTTACATCTTAAACTAAAACAAACAGTATTTCTTACCTGAAATCAAAGAAACGACATTTAAAGTCTATTTCTAACAATTCCGATTTATTATAATTATTGTATGACGAAATGCACAATCATGGTAAGTAATTCGTTCCTTGATCTTTTTGACAGTCCCTACTTTACCGACAGCGTAGGCCGCCATTACTGACAGCGCCACCTGTGGCATATTGTGTATAATCAGTCACTGCTTATCGACCGTCAAGCATTGTACATTTGTACAATGGATTAAAAAGAAATATATTTTCTTTACATATATATACCATAGTACGGAGAAACACCTTTACTATTACAGTTATAAACTTGTACATGTATGTGTTTTCCGGTACACGAGCATCGGACGTACTACTGCTGCACGTGGCACGGTGCTCGCTGACATCGTGAGTACATCACTGCCAGAACAACGGCGGCTATCCTGAGCAAACTCCAGAGGCCAGAAGCAGCAGCCCGTGATGATGCTTCTCCACGTTGCCACGTATGGTGATATACGAAAAGCGTTCTTGTGAGTTAGTTCCATACTTCTCTTTATTACACCGACGGGTGACAAAATAGGTCTAACGTTAAGCGTTAGCGAGGTTCCATGCTAGTACGGTTTCTATATACTTAGTACAGTTGCAAATTATCCGACTTTGGAGGTTACTTAAATAAGGGATTGATATTTATAAATGTAGACGTTCTATACCAATAAATAAGGCTTTATTATGTTTGATTCAACCATATCTGAATAACTTGCAACTTACCTAGTAATTTATATCCGATTGTCGTGATTTCATAATGTGAGGATACACGAGTACGAAGGACTTATAATATATACATACTTCATGTTGACGTTTACTCTTATCATCTAGATTTAACAATACATTTTATTTAAGTATTAACGCTATTGTTTACGAAGTTGACATCTTCAATAAACTATTGATAGTATATATAAGTCCTAAGTTACTCGTAATTCCTTCCACTGATTTAGTTCGGCTGTTGGTTATTTGTAAATCACACGATCTTTCCACTGAAGGAATAGATAATACTTTATGTTGCACTAGTTAAATGATACTTGAAGTCAAAATGGTTTTGATCATCGTAGATGCCTTGATTTTGGTATGTAGCTCGGATTGCGTGAATTGCAAATGATTTGTGATAGCTGACATCTCATGGATATCATTTACAGAATGCTATTGTTGACATATATATAGATTGGTCATACAAGTAAATTTAATATCTATATATAGATAGACCGATAGTAATATAGTCAACAGCACCTTTCCATTTATATACTAAAATGTGTATATATATATATATATATAAATTATACACTATATTTATTTATAAAATCGTAATCGTTGGGAACCTGTCACAATGGATATTATTTCAATAGTGATTGTTCCAACGATGAGGTAGTTGTAATTGGAAGTGTTTACAAGTTATAAGGACTCCTTCCAGTTATGACAAAAGGTACTTGGTAACAAAGGTAACGGTATTACCCAAAACTATTTATTAATAATTTATGCTAAGCAATGGTTTTGTTCCAAGTTGATGGAGTACGCACCTGTGTTTTATTATAGGGCCTGACCGTGCTTTCAACAGTAGTCTTTTGCTTAGTAGAGAGTCACTATAGTGAACTTTGAAAAGGGCAATCTTTGTGGCTGGGATCTTTTTCCCACCAAAATAGACCACTTGAATAGATCTTGTATGTATGATTCATACAAGTGGTATGTTTTACATAAGAGGGTGTGCCTTTTAATTAAATCCAGAGAGATAGACTTCTTAAATGAGTCTTGTTAGATTTATATGAGAAGTATATTTACAACAGGGTTATAACTATCACTCGCAGCCTCCCACCTACGAGACGTCTGTGTTGTTGTTTGCCGAATGTAAGCTGTTAAAGACTCCAATATATTTAAATATATAAAGATTTATCTAACATATTATATGGATGAGATGGTTTACATTGGAGTCAACAACGACCTAGACTGACTGCTTGATTCTACTGTGAGAGGACTAGTCATTGCTGGGTTTTTCTAATGTTAAGCTCAGTTATGCGGTCAATCTAGTTTATAAGTACAAACTATTAGTATGATTCAACTTGGACATAAACCCTTATTGTAAACGCTAAGCAATTTGATTACATTATTGGGTAAAAGGTAACAAACCCTAATCCAACTGGCTTATAAAATGAAATAATAGTTGTGTTCATACTTCTTTCGAATAACAAATACAATAGAATGGCTGGTTTCATAATATTAGAGGCTGCCCTCACATAATTGACGTGTTTATGGCCGTGCTGGGTGCTATTGTCTATCAACTAACTAGAATAAGCCTCTGTGTCTGAACATACTCGTAATTCTTATCCACACGTGAGATGTTCCAATATGCAAGTCGGGCTGGTTGGTTGTGCATGTATGCTTGATAGGGCCGGGTTAACCTAAGATAATGTAGACGAATGCAAGTCCAATTTATAAAGGGCTAACCCATTAGGGTATGCATGTCCAATGATAGGGCCTACCTGAGGGATTTGCTAATCAGCATTCCCATTAGGGTCTGCATGTTCGTCACCTGAGGGTTACGCATACGTATACAAGTCTAAAAGACGTTTATCTTATGGTTCTGCATGGAATAACTCACGTTGGGACCTTTTGCGTAGACATAGCTTAGCCTATAGTATCGGCGTATGCTCGGTAATTTTATGAGGTATAAAAAGTAGCCTTATAGTTGACTGCAATCATCTATTCTATTTTAATGATAATCTTGATTAATGAATCTTGAAGCAAATCAAATTATTTTTGTTCAATATTTTTTTGATTTGCAATTTTTAAGTAGTTACACTACTATATATAAATTGAAAATAGATGTCATATACTTCAGAAAAGGTGACCAAACCCACCGGTGTCCGAGGCCAGATTTGAACTGGCGTCTTCAGCTTTCGCGGCTGACGTCCTGACCACTAGACCACCCGGTCACACCACCACCCGACCGTCCGGTCCGGTGTGACCACCCGGTCACGGGTGGTCTAGTGGTCAGGACGTCAGCCGCGAAAGCTGAAGACGCCAGTTCAAATCTGGCCTCGGACACCGGTGGGTTTGGTCACCTTTTCTGAAGTATATGACATCTATTTTCAATCTCGATTAATATTAATATTTTAAATGAGCCAGAGTTCCATTATCCTATTCCCATATATCTATATTATGACATATGATATTATGATCACATTATTAATATTACAATCTTTTAATAAAATTACACCAATCATTATAACATAACATAATTACCTTTTATGTTTAACTTATTACAATTACAGGGTTTACTGCATATAGGAAAATCCTTCTGTTTTATCGTATATACGGTAGTATACAGTGTATACAGTAAATTCAATATTTTGCTTTATTAAATTCTTATGTAAGATTTTACATAGTCAACAATAGCATTATGTAGGGAGTAGGTATGTTTCACAATAGCAGTTGGTATATGATTGTGATGTTAAATATTGAGGAGGTTATAATACTTGTTTTAAAAGTTTGTAGGTTAATGTAGGATATTTTAAACCAAATTTTATTTAATCCTTTTAATTTCTGGTTCTCTGTATTTGTTTGAGCATTGTTCAGATTTAATTCTGTTGTTTAGCGTTTCTCACACCTCAGGAGACCTAGGTTATTACTTATCATAATGTCGTCCAATATGTACCACTAGACAATCATGCCATTATTTTATAATTTTTATAAATTGTGTGTCTTTAATCTTTACAAAATTTATTATGTATGTGTACAGGTTAAACTTGGGCGTCAGAGTTTTTTTTTCACCGCTATCGTTTTTCTCTGGCATATTTTGGATCTTGAACTGTAGCGGTATATCTAATGTGACCTAACGGTTACATTAGATATAATAGTTTCTAGAGACATTAAATTTTCCATTAACAGTAATTTCTTATTACTTGAATAAATTTTCTTATTAACTTATATGTTGTTTAAATCTTACTATTTCCCTTAGTGATAAGATCCTCGCTTTCAAAGAAAAGTTTCAGTTAAAGCTTTAGGTAGATTCAGCTTTAAAATATTACTGGTTAGTATAGGTGAGTTTTTACATCCTGAGGTGTCACAAGAGCGTTGCCGACCCTTGCCTCGCTTTGTAGATATTGTTTCGTAAAAAAAAAAAACTCGTATGGAAATATACTGTAGAATAGTACTTTAATTCATAGGTTAATTTTGATCATCACTTTTTGAACGCAAACTTCAAAAAAATAAAATATTATTCATAAGGTATCCTTATAGTATAAAACTGGATATCAATATTATTCCATAAATCAAAGTAGATTCATTCTTCTCTTATGAACTAGAGTACCGTACGATTTTTGATTCGCAAGTCTTAGTCTTAGTTCATAGTTAAGTTAAAGAGTGTTATTTGCATAAGGTTTATGTATATTTAGCAAAATTTTGCAAATTTAAGTTATTACATATTTTGTTAAAAATTAATAGCATTCTGTCTGTCTCGGTAAGAAATTTAGATTTATTCGGGTTTTAATAGCAAGTGCGTATGACGGACCGTCGCGTTAATATTTACAGAATAGTGGGTAGTTTCGGGTTGAAACGTGTTGAGATTTTAAGTTCGTTATTCAGCAGATAATCTGATAGTCTTATCGAGGCGTGTTTATTTAACCAAAATAAAAGGTAAAATCATTGGTTTATGTGTAGATTGCAGTTGGCGAGAAGTTCAGTTCGTTATTAAGTACGTCTATCTATTTTGTTGTATTTCGCCAATTAATTGAGTGAGTTAGTGGTTAGTCAAATGTAAAACAAAAGAATGGTGATTACGAGCATAGATTTGATAGAAACCGGAAAAAGACTTAAAAACCTACAGGTATCTATAAAGGGCGTGCAAAGTGGATATAGTTGAAGATTATAATTAAAATGTATGATAACAGTTTACTCGTATTGCATAGCATAGTGTCATTGAATTGGTGGTTGAATTACTTATAAAATTTGTAATCAGTTTTATTAGTATGAGTGGTTGTCCTTGTCATTTAACCAACTAAATAGGATGCATAATAGGAAGGTTAAATAATTCTAAGTGTATTGTGTGTCGGTGTGTATACGTCAATATTTTATGTGCAATTTTAAATTCATTGTAATGAAGTCATCAAAGTATTGATTCACGGGTTTTATTTATTCGTCGTTGCGCATTTATGTTAATATTTCGTATATGGTAAATAAAGGGGAAGGTATACGTTATCTAAATTATTGTTATTAGAAACAGTTGGATGAGTAAATACAATTGTAGGTCTTAATCATTAGCGGGTTCAGTTGAGCTTGAAGGATTCACCGCGTCGAGCAGAATTCGAACTTGCGACCTTTCGGAACACTGGTCCGATCGCTCTGACCGGCTGAGCCATCGACGCTTGCTCAGCCTCAGTGAATCTTTCAATCAAGTTCCGTCCTTGCTTACGTCAGAGGGTTACGTATTTATCTAGTGCTCTTTAGAGTACGGTTTCTGAGTAGACAATTTATTAGGTTTCTCTAATTTAATATGATTTCCTATCATATTTAATCCATTTATTTATTCTAGATAATTAACCGTCATTCATTCTCGAATTATATGCTTCAAGTAAATTAGTAGTTACCTTTGCATTAGTTTATTTTATAACGTTAACAATATTTATTCGTCGTTGTAGTTAAAGTTTTAGTTTCAGTATTGATAAATGAGTAATTCTACATGTTTCACAATAGGGCGTAAAATTAGTAAGCCAACTATGGTAAATACGTTTTGTTAATCCTTGGTTATTTCTCAAATTCCCGGTTACATCGGCTGAGAGGGCGCCTTCACCGTAAACTTCTGAAGGATCGTTGCCGCAGTGAGTGAGTGAGTGAGTGCTTCGGTGGAGGGATGCAGCTTCGGGCGTACAGATCTTCGGCCTGTCCAGTTGGACCCATCTTGAAGCCTTGACGAGCACTTCAGGGAGCTGTCAGCAGAGCTAAGGCAATCTACTGCGAGAATTCGGTCGCCATTGCGAAGAGTCAATCCATCCAGCAGAAGTCAGTCCTCCAGGTGTGTTGTTTTTGATTTATTGCTTTATGCTCATTTTCATTTGTGCCGTATTACATTTCAGTGAAACTAGTATTCACCAGCATATTTGAACATTAGTGTGCGTTATGCCGCCGTAATAAAATTCTACTTAGGTTCGATAAATTGAATATGATGGTATATGCATTGATTTCGTTTAATCACTATAATAGGAAATTACATTATCTAGCTAGTCATGGTGGTGGCTTGCAGGTGCACATGGAAGCTAGTACCATGTTAGTTGTGTAACATATTGGTTAATCAATGTTTTCTATGTCTTGCATGCAAATACCATTGTACATTTCCAAGTAATGATTACGTTAAAGGTTTCTACAGCTTATTCAAATAAATAAACATTATTGAGCAGTTTGTTGCTCAATATACGGCAAAATAATTTAAGTGGTTAAATCCACGTAATTATAAACAGTAAATTATTAAGATATTTACTTTATCTTTTCTTGACGGTGTTTGTTAGACACTGATTGAGAAACCTTTATTACTTATAGAGTCAAATAGTGAAAATTATAATTAGGTTGCCCAATAAATAAATGTAGATACTTTGAAAAGTTCAATATTTAGTACAATTGGCTACCTACCTAAAAAAATATATATATATATATATATATAAGACGATAGTTATGTCTATTTTTGTAGTAGGAATTGTATTCTTTAAATAAACAATGTAGTTGCTCTGAAATCAAAGATTTTTATTTAGTAAGGTTACATAGCTATGTAAAGTTACATCTTAAACTAAAACAAACAGTATTTCTTACCTGAAATCAAAGAAACGACATTTAAAGTCTATTTCTAACAATTCCGATTTATTATAATTATTGTATGACGAAATGCACAATCATGGTAAGTAATTCGTTCCTTGATCTTTTTGACAGTCCCTACTTTACCGACAGCGTAGGCCGCCATTACTGACAGCGCCACCTGTGGCATATTGTGTATAATCAGTCACTGCTTATCGACCGTCAAGCATTGTACATTTGTACAATGGATTAAAAAGAAATATATTTTCTTTACATCTCCCTCCACCAGAAAGAAAATTTATTCAAAATGTTCTCCTCTAAAAGCGAGTCCCTTTAAATGTTGAATTACTACTATTTTATTAAGCCTTATTTTATTCATTATTATCTAGGTATTGGTATAAGTTTACTGATATGAAAAATATTTGACTCTGACTTTTTGTGGCCTGTATTTATTTTATATATTGTATTTGATATCTTTTCAACTATTTCGTAGGGTCCAATCTTCAGCTCATCCAATTTTTTTCTATTTAGTTTATTGCCATTTTCTACATAGACCATATCACCCATATTTAAGTTTATTTTAGATCTGTTTTTATCGTATATTTGTTTATTATAATTATGGGATTTCATTGATTTTTCAAAAGCTACTTTTCTATCAGTATTCCACTCTACTTGTGTTTTACTTGTTTTTAGCTCATTCGGCAAAATTGAAACATTGGTACCATCCAATAAATATTTTGGTGCAAACCCTGTGACTGTATGTTCTGTGCTATTATATTTTTCTACACACTCATGAGCAATAGTTGTCCATGCTAGTTTATTATTTTTTTTTTCATTTATCCTACATCTAATCTTGTTTACAAGGGTTTGATTGAGTCTCTCGTTTAAGCCGTTAGAAAACGGGGCGTTGACAGCAGTAAAGATCATTTTTATTGATTTTCCATTTAGAAAGGTTTTGAAGTCCTTTGAGTTAATTCCTGGATATTGATCAGTAAGAAGAATTTCTATTGTATCAGAATCTACCACTTTATTTATTAATTTAATAAAATCATTTGCATTTTGTGTTTTCGAAGTGATAATATAGGCATAACGTGTATAGTGTTCCACTAGTAGATGAAGATATCTTTTTGTTGATCGTGAGCCTCCAAAACCCCCAATCGTGTCTATCGAAACTATTTGGAACGGTTTTGTGGCAGGACCTAAATGGGACATCAGACCATATTTTTCGTGTCCTCTTGTTTTATTTTTTATGCATGTTTCACAATTCTTACAATGTTTGTTTATATTTGTAGTCAAATTTTTTGCTGTATATAATATACTAATTTTTTTTTGCATTTGTTTTACACCTAAATGACACATTTTTTCATGTACATGCTGGATAAGTCTTTTACTAAAATCTTCAGTTAAAATAATTTTTTTATGCTTATTGTATTGTTTATAGTAAATGTTTTGTTTTGATATTAATTTAGTTTTATTTTTTTGTATGTCCTCATTATTTTCCTGATCTGTAACAATATCATTTAATGTTATCATGTTAACTGTTTTTAATTGATCTCCCATATTTTCCTCTGCATCCAAGACTGGGTTCCTACTTAAACAATCTGCCTCTACATTGTCCTTCCCCGGAGCGTATTTTATTTGGAAATCATATTGTGACAAATAATATGTTAGGTCTCCTAGTTCATCATCTGTTCTAGACCTAATATTTAAATTTTCCAAAGGTTTATGATCCGAAAATACAGTAAATGACCTTCCTAGAAGCCAATACTGCCAATACTTTATTGCTTCTTTGATAGCCAGACATTCTAAATATACCGCCTTTTTCTTTTTTTGTGATTGATTTAATTTCTTTGAGAAATATGCTACTGGTTTTTCTTCTCCGTTTGGTTGCGTCTGTTTTAGTATAGCTCCGAGACCTTGTAAAGATGCATCCGTGTAAATATTTATCGGTAAATTCTGATCGAATATTTCTAAAACTGGTTTTGAGCACAGTAAGTCTTTTATTTGTTGAAATGATTGTTGGCAATCTTCAGACCAAATAAATTTCTGACCTTTTCTAAGTAAATTATGAAGAGGTTCTAAGGTTATGGCACTATTTTGTACATAATTGTGATAAAAGTTAATTTTCCCCAAAAATTGTCTGATGTTTCTTTGAGACCTTGGTGTTGGGAAGTTTTTTATTGAAATTAAATTATCTCTTACTGGGCGTACAGTATTATTTTGAATTATATGTCCAAGATATTTTACAGAGTCTGAAGCAAATGTACACTTAGTGAACTTTAATCTAAAACCCTCTCTTTTTATAGCTTCTAATAACTGTGTTAAATGATTAATGTGTTCTGAGAAAGTCTTAGAAAATATGAGTATATCATCTATGTAGTTAACTGCAAAATCAGTAAGCTTATACTTGCGCAAGATGTTACTAAGTATCCTCTGGAAAATGGCCGATGATGTCTTCAAACCATAAGGTAAACATGTCCACTGATAGTGACCTTCCTGTGTGACAAATCCGGTCTTCTTCCTATCTTCAACCCGTAACGGAATAGACCAGAAAGCTGAATTAACATCCAGTGTCGTGAAATACGCTGAGTTTCTTGTCTTAACTACCAGGTCGTCGATCAAGGGAAATGGTTGAGATTGAGGTACCACTATTTTGTTTAGGTCTCTGAAGTCTATACATAGCCTCGATTTCCTGTTGTCTTCTTTTTTGAAAGCTAATGTTACTGGCGCCGCAAATGGACTATAGGATTCTTCTATAAGCTTTTTATCGAGTAGCTTTGCTACTTGTTCCTCAATTTCCTTTTTGTCTTCAATTGAACATCTATACGGCCTTTTTGTGCAGTATTTGTCCACGAGTAGATCAATTCGTGCTTCATATTCTCTGACTGTTCCGATGTCATATTTGTCCTTAGCAAAAATTGTCTTGTAATTCTCTATCAGTCTATCTATTTCAGCTTTTTGCTGAATGTTTAAGTTATCCATACTTATCTGAAAATCATCTTGTTTTATATGCTCATTAAAATTTATTGAGCAATTGTTCATTTCATATTTCATCTCGTCTGAATAATTGATTTCACTAGTATCAATATTCATTGGATTCTTTTTTTCTTCAGTAATTTCTTTTCTTTTTTGACTGATCTGCAAGTTTTCATCTTGAGCCAGCTTGAATTTTTTATAGTGTCGAGTCCCATTAGAAAGTCGTGCTTAAATTCTTCTCCATCGACTATATAAACATCCGCTTTTTCTTCAGTATCAAAACATTTTATGTCAATAGTTGTCAAACCTTTAGCTTTTTTAACACCATTAATTGTGGTTAGATTATCATTTCTCAAATTTTCTTCTCCTTTCACTCTTACCAATTTTGAGTGTATCAAAGAAACATTTGAACCGGTATCATATACCCCTTGAGTTTCTAACTGTGAATTTAATAGAAGGTCGACTTTAATTAATGGTGTTGTTATTCGTTTTTTTCGTCATTGTTGAGTTCGACATCAATCACTGCATTGTTAATGGATTTATTATAGTTTCTTTTATTATAATTTTTTTCTTCTGGTTGTTTGAACCAACACTTTTCTTCCGGATGGAACCTGGTGCCCTTATTTAAATTTTCACATGTTCTACATGGTTTTATCTTATCTGACTTGCCTTTAAGTTCATATGTATTTTTTTTTAATAAAATTTTTCTTGCTTGCCGTGTGTTCATATCTACCAATTTTATTGTAGAGACTGGAGGTTGAATTTACATCTTCTTTATCAATTTTATCAATAATATAGTCAGGTAATCCTACCACAATAAGATTTATCATTGTTTGGGTATCAATGTGTTTGTTAACTTCTAACAACAATCTTTCTTTTTTTGTAGCATATTCCAGTAATGACCCACTTTGAAATCTAAATGTAAAAGCATATTTGACTTGGGACCAACCTTTATGTCCATATGTTTCACAAAAATTTTCTCTCCAAACTGCCCACTCGGAGTTCACCGTCAGTTTTATTAACATACTGCTATACCAATCTAGGCACTGTTTTTCCAAGAGATGTTTTAAAATCCCTATTTTCTCTTGATCCTGTATTATCTCGAATCTATCACATTCACTTTCAAATTCACTAATCCACTGGTCTGCACTTGATGTTTTGTTTGAAAATTTTTCTATCAAAAACTTTTCTGCTGTTTTCCCTATATTCTTTTTTCCAGGAATACTATTGCTTTCGTTATTCTCTGAGCAAGTCGTCTTTCCTGTTATTTCATTTAAATACTGGTCACCAAATTGAACATTTTCACCTTCATCTAGGTATATTTTTTTTAAGTCTAAACTTAGCGGGATCCATATAGAACGTGTTTGATGCCTTTTTTTTAGTGATGATCTTATTTTAGTAAATACATCTGTAGACAGTATAGCCGTGTGCTTACTTGCAGGCTTCAACTCATCTGGAATCTCAAAAACACATCCGTCCGGTGTCTCAATTGAGGTTATGCATATCACGTTTGTTTTGCTGTCCGTCGATGCCAATACCACAAATTTGAAGCGAAGCTTTTCTATCATTTTTGATTTTAACCAAAATGTCGTTTTATAAGACGATAGTTATGTCTATTTTTGTAGTAGGAATTGTATTCTTTAAATAAACAATGTAGTTGCTCTGAAATCAAAGATTTTTATTTAGTAAGGTTACATAGCTATGTAAAGTTACATCTTAAACTAAAACAAACAGTATTTCTTACCTGAAATCAAAGAAACGACATTTAAAGTCTATTTCTAACAATTCCGATTTATTATAATTATTGTATGACGAAATGCACAATCATGGTAAGTAATTCGTTCCTTGATCTTTTTGACAGTCCCTACTTTACCGACAGCGTAGGCCGCCATTACTGACAGCGCCACCTGTGGCATATTGTGTATAATCAGTCACTGCTTATCGACCGTCAAGCATTGTACATTTGTACAATGGATTAAAAAGAAATATATTTTCTTTACATATATATACCATAGTACGGAGAAACACCTTTACTATTACAGTTATAAACTTGTACATGTATGTGTTTTCCGGTACACGAGCATCGGACGTACTACTGCTGCACGTGGCACGGTGCTCGCTGACATCGTGAGTACATCACTGCCAGAACAACGGCGGCTATCCTGAGCAAACTCCAGAGGCCAGAAGCAGCAGCCCGTGATGATGCTTCTCCACGTTGCCACGTATGGTGATATACGAAAAGCGTTCTAGTGAGTTAGTTCCATACTTCTCTTTATTACACCGACGGGTGACAAAATAGGTCTAACGTTAAGCGTTAGCGAGGTTCCATGCTAGTACGGTTTCTATATACTTAGTACAGTTGCAAATTATCCGACTTTGGAGGTTACTTAAATAAGGGATTGATATTTATAAATGTAGACGTTCTATACCAATAAATAAGGCTTTATTATGTTTGATTCAACCATATCTGAATAACTTGCAACTTACCTAGTAATTTATATCCGATTGTCGTGATTTCATAATGTGAGGATACACGAGTACGAAGGACTTATAATATATACATACTTCATGTTGACGTTTACTCTTATCATCTAGATTTAACAATACATTTTATTTAAGTATTAACGCTATTGTTTACGAAGTTGACATCTTCAATAAACTATTGATAGTATATATAAGTCCTAAGTTACTCGTAATTCCTTCCACTGATTTAGTTCGGCTGTTGGTTATTTGTAAATCACACGATCTTTCCACTGAAGGAATAGATAATACTTTATGTTGCACTAGTTAAATGATACTTGAAGTCAAAATGGTTTTGATCATCGTAGATGCCTTGATTTTGGTATGTAGCTCGGATTGCGTGAATTGCAAATGATTTGTGATAGCTGACATCTCATGGATATCATTTACAGAATGCTATTGTTGACATATATATAGATTGGTCATACAAGTAAATTTAATATCTATATATAGATAGACCGATAGTAATATAGTCAACAGCACCTTTCCATTTATATACTAAAATGTGTATATATATATATATATATAAATTATACACTATATTTATTTATAAAATCGTAATCGTTGGGAACCTGTCACAATGGATATTATTTCAATAGTGATTGTTCCAACGATGAGGTAGTTGTAATTGGAAGTGTTTACAAGTTATAAGGACTCCTTCCAGTTATGACAAAAGGTACTTGGTAACAAAGGTAACGGTATTACCCAAAACTATTTATTAATAATTTATGCTAAGCAATGGTTTTGTTCCAAGTTGATGGAGTACGCACCTGTGTTTTATTATAGGGCCTGACCGTGCTTTCAACAGTAGTCTTTTGCTTAGTAGAGAGTCACTATAGTGAACTTTGAAAAGGGCAATCTTTGTGGCTGGGATCTTTTTCCCACCAAAATAGACCACTTGAATAGATCTTGTATGTATGATTCATACAAGTGGTATGTTTTACATAAGAGGGTGTGCCTTTTAATTAAATCCAGAGAGATAGACTTCTTAAATGAGTCTTGTTAGATTTATATGAGAAGTATATTTACAACAGGGTTATAACTATCACTCGCAGCCTCCCACCTACGAGACGTCTGTGTTGTTGTTTGCCGAATGTAAGCTGTTAAAGACTCCAATATATTTAAATATATAAAGATTTATCTAACATATTATATGGATGAGATGGTTTACATTGGAGTCAACAACGACCTAGACTGACTGCTTGATTCTACTGTGAGAGGACTAGTCATTGCTGGGTTTTTCTAATGTTAAGCTCAGTTATGCGGTCAATCTAGTTTATAAGTACAAACTATTAGTATGATTCAACTTGGACATAAACCCTTATTGTAAACGCTAAGCAATTTGATTACATTATTGGGTAAAAGGTAACAAACCCTAATCCAACTGGCTTATAAAATGAAATAATAGTTGTGTTCATACTTCTTTCGAATAACAAATACAATAGAATGGCTGGTTTCATAATATTAGAGGCTGCCCTCACATAATTGACGTGTTTATGGCCGTGCTGGGTGCTATTGTCTATCAACTAACTAGAATAAGCCTCTGTGTCTGAACATACTCGTAATTCTTATCCACACGTGAGATGTTCCAATATGCAAGTCGGGCTGGTTGGTTGTGCATGTATGCTTGATAGGGCCGGGTTAACCTAAGATAATGTAGACGAATGCAAGTCCAATTTATAAAGGGCTAACCCATTAGGGTATGCATGTCCAATGATAGGGCCTACCTGAGGGATTTGCTAATCAGCATTCCCATTAGGGTCTGCATGTTCGTCACCTGAGGGTTACGCATACGTATACAAGTCTAAAAGACGTTTATCTTATGGTTCTGCATGGAATAACTCACGTTGGGACCTTTTGCGTAGACATAGCTTAGCCTATAGTATCGGCGTATGCTCGGTAATTTTATGAGGTATAAAAAGTAGCCTTATAGTTGACTGCAATCATCTATTCTATTTTAATGATAATCTTGATTAATGAATCTTGAAGCAAATCAAATTATTTTTGTTCAATATTTTTTTGATTTGCAATTTTTAAGTAGTTACACTACTATATATAAATTGAAAATAGATGTCATATACTTCAGAAAAGGTGACCAAACCCACCGGTGTCCGAGGCCAGATTTGAACTGGCGTCTTCAGCTTTCGCGGCTGACGTCCTGACCACTAGACCACCCGGTCACACCACCACCCGACCGTCCGGTCCGGTGTGACCACCCGGTCACGGGTGGTCTAGTGGTCAGGACGTCAGCCGCGAAAGCTGAAGACGCCAGTTCAAATCTGGCCTCGGACACCGGTGGGTTTGGTCACCTTTTCTGAAGTATATGACATCTATTTTCAATCTCGATTAATATTAATATTTTAAATGAGCCAGAGTTCCATTATCCTATTCCCATATATCTATATTATGACATATGATATTATGATCACATTATTAATATTACAATCTTTTAATAAAATTACACCAATCATTATAACATAACATAATTACCTTTTATGTTTAACTTATTACAATTACAGGGTTTACTGCATATAGGAAAATCCTTCTGTTTTATCGTATATACGGTAGTATACAGTGTATACAGTAAATTCAATATTTTGCTTTATTAAATTCTTATGTAAGATTTTACATAGTCAACAATAGCATTATGAAGGGAGTAGGTATGTTTCACAATAGCAGTTGGTATATGATTGTGATGTTAAATATTGAGGAGGTTATAATACTTGTTTTAAAAGTTTGTAGGTTAATGTAGGATATTTTAAACCAAATTTTATTTAATCCTTTTAATTTCTGGTTCTCTGTATTTGTTTGAGCATTGTTCAGATTTAATTCTGTTGCTTAGCGTTTCTCACACCTCAGGAGACCTAGGTTATTACTTATCATAATGTCGTCCAATATGTACCACTAGACAATCATGCCATTATTTTATAATTTTTATAAATTGTGTGTCTTTAATCTTTACAAAATTTATTATGTATGTGTACAGGTTAAACTTGGGCGTCAGAGTTTTTTTTTCACCGCTATAGTTTTTCTCTGGCATATTTTGGATCTTGAACTGTAGCGGTATATCTAATGTGACCTAACGGTTACATTAGATATAATAGTTTCTAGAGACATTAAATTTTCCATTAACAGTAATTTCTTATTACTTGAATAAATTTTCTTATTAACTTATATGTTGTTTAAATCTTACTATTTCCCTTAGTGATAAGATCCTCGCTTTCAAAGAAAAGTTTCAGTTAAAGCTTTAGGTAGATTCAGCTTTAAAATATTACTGGTTAGTATAGGTGAGTTTTTACATCCTGAGGTGTCACAAGAGCGTTGCCGACCCTTGCCTCGCTTTGTAGATATTGTTTCGTAAAAAAAAAAAAACTCGTATGGAAATATACTGTAGAATAGTACTTTAATTCATAGGTTAATTTTGATCATCACTTTTTGAACGCAAACTTCAAAAAAATAAAATATTATTCATAAGGTATCCTTATAGTATAAAACTGGATATCAATATTATTCCATAAATCAAAGTAGATTCATTCTTCTCTTATGAACTAGAGTACCGTACGATTTTTGATTCGCAAGTCTTAGTCTTAGTTCATAGTTAAGTTAAAGAGTGTTATTTGCATAAGGTTTATGTATATTTAGCAAAATTTTGCTAATTTAAGTTATTACATATTTTGTTAAAAATTAATAGCATTAAGAAATATAAATGTTCTTTGACAAAATAAAATTATTTCAAAATAATAGTTAATTTTCTGAGGTTTGACTCACGTAGGTATAAACAGTATCCACCCCGTTTGTTTTTATTCTTTAATAAGTAATAGCATATATTATCACTCATTCAACACGTGGGTCAGCATATCGTATCGTATACTCTGTCCTTGTTTATTTATATTATATTCTTGAAGTATGACGAGGATGAAGTATTGGTTTGATTGTTTACGTTTTACAAATACAGGACTGAGTAGACAAGTATTCTATTAACATGTACCTTGTAACATATCCCTTACGTACCTCAGGATTGATTCGCTGCAATGTTGGGCTGAGCTTTTATCTTGTTTATGTTGCACTTTCCTAGTTATTCTGCAATCACTGTTCAACACACGCACGCATACGTAAATCCCGTGGCGCTCTCAAAAATCGTGCGCTATTCTTCTAACCTTGTCTTCATCTTAGAAACTCAATTTTCATGCTCTGAAATACGCAGAAGGAAAATATTAACTCACGAACATTTTTATACACCTCCTCGTCGCGGACCCTTGACCTACAGCCTCCAGCGACTTTTGAAACCTAGATTTCTCACCTTTTCTTATGTTTGGCTAATAATTTTCTCGTTTATTCATGTAATTGTACGTTTTTCATACTATTTTGAAATGTTTATTTAGACTTCTCCATAGTGACGTACTCTGTCTAGCTTGTCAATTCTTCATAATTGTATAACCATGTAGTTAGGTTGTATACTTTTGGCTAAGTTTGTTAAATATTTGTACTCATGTTGTCCTGGCCTTTTATAAAATTTCAAAAATTTATTATAAGGACTCTGTATTCGCTGGCTGCCCCTATATAAGCCTGTCACTGACAATCGTCAATCACTTTCGGGTTAGCTTCCAAGAAGTTATATTCCAAACAAAAGGTCTGTGCGGGGCCAAAGTGGCCCCGCACTTGAAGCGACCTCTATCTCTCCTGGCGTAAACTCTCCGGTACTAATTCCTGAGTCTCCAGCTTCTACTTTCGCCTCTGAGGGCGAGACTTCAGCCACTACGTTCGTCTCTGAGGGCGAACCTCCAGCAACTCCTTTCGCCTCTGAGGGCGAACTATCTACTACGTTCGCCTAGTGTGGGCGAGCCTCCCAGCTACTACGTTCGCCTCTGAGGGCGAGCCTCCACCTACTACGTTCGCCTAGTGTGGGCTAGCCTCCAGCCACTTCGTTCGCCTCTGAGGGCGAGCCTCTGCTCCGGTCGCCCCTCTGAGGGCGAGCCTCTACTCCCCGCTGAGGGCAGCCACTTCGTTCGCCTCTGAGGGCGAGCCTCTGCTCCGGTCGCCCCTCTGAGGGCGAGCCTCTACTCCCCGCTGAGGGTGGTCCTCTACTACGTTCGCCTCTGAGGGCGAGCCTCCACCTACTACGTTCGCCTGGTGTGGGCGAGCCTCCAGCCTCTTCGTTCGCCTCTGAGGGCGAGCCTCTACTCCGGTCGCGCCTCTGAGGGCGAGCCTCTACTCCATCCGCCGCTGAGGGCGGTCCTCTACTCCGTTCGCATCTTGGGGCGAGCCTCCGTGCCTGTTCTACGTTCGCCTTTGAGGGCGAACCCGTGAAGAACCTCCGGCTTTACCTTTTCTATCTCTATCAAAGCCATATTGACTTACCTTACCCTCTTACAACTGAAAATTGTATAATAAAGAACCCACTACCTGTATTTCCTTTTTATTATTTACTTTCTTCACCTTATCCGTTGCGTGTTCTTCCACCTATCTAGTTGGAAGAGCACGTAACGTGACAGTTCTGGCGCCCAACGGCATTTTTTTTTTCATTTTTCAGTTGCACCTTCTCTAAATTCAAAAAAATAGACAACACACGTCTATAAAATTATAACTTTTCGGATTCATATTAGGTAACTTTTCTTTTTACTGTCAAAATTGGTAAGTCAATATGGCACTACTAAAAATAACGACAAACTTTTTTTAATATTTTATTTTTTCTACTATCTGTATTTTGTAACATTTTAATTTGTATATTTACTTGTTTTTATAACTCAGCCCTTGCTCTTGCATTTTAATAACTTAACTTTCTCTTCTTTTTTCAAGCTCGTTCCATCTTCATCCTTCATTAAACTCCATCCCTTTTTTTTACTCACTTGTAGATATCTTTTCACCTTGTACATATCCTCATCCTTTTGCGGCCAACGTGCCTATATTTAATCATTTTTATTTTTCTTTCACAGAGCGGTCGGCCAACTCTAAAAATAAGCCATATGGTCAAACTTTTCTTCTTTCTCTCTCTCTCTCTCTCTACGTTGTGGTAGGTCTACCCCTACCACAGTCTTTTAAGTACTAACTTTCTAGAGCGGTTAGACTAACTCTTTAAATAAGCCTCAAGTCTTTCATCTCTATCATTTTTCTAGCGGAGCGGCTGACTACTCCCTTCTATAAAAAAGCCTTAGGTCATAGCGAGGTCTTCTTAGGAGTGTGCGTCATTGAGTGTGAACCACATCCCCTTACCCTGATAGAGAAGTATGACTGAGTGACTTTTGACAGATGATGTATGCCTGCGTAGAAGTTCCTCGATCTGTCATCTTTCTTCTCCACCCTCATTAAACCTTATCATCTCTTCATCTTTTGCGAGTTTTTTCCTCTCTACCTTTCTCTACTACTTACTCCAAATTTCTTACTTCTTAAACTAATTATTTTTCTTTTCTTTCTCAGCGCTCTCTCTCTCTTTCTCCCTCTATTCATTACAAAAGAAAAAAAACTTTTTCATAAAGTACGAAAACGTTTTTTTTTCCGAGGTTTTTGGGATAATGTAGCATATCCCTTACGTACCTCAGGATTGATTCGCTGCAATGTTGGGCTGAGCTTTTATCTTGTTTATGTTGCACTTTCCTAGTTATTCTGCAATCACTGTTCAACACACGCACGCATACGTAAATCCCGTGGCGCTCTCAAACATCGTGCACTATTCTTCTAACCTTGTCTTCATCTTAGAAACTCAATTTTCATGCTTTGAAATACGCAGAAGGAAAATATTAACTCACGAACATTTTTATACACCTCCTCGTCGCGGACCCTTGACCTACAGCCTCCAGCGACTTTTGAAACCTAGATTTCTCACCTTTTCTTATGTTTGGCTAATAATTTTCTCGTTTATTTATATAATTGTACGTTTTTCATACTATTTTGAAATGTTTATTTAGACTTCTCCATAGTGACGTACTCTGTCTAGCTTGTCAATTCTTCATAATTGTATAACCATGTAGTTAGGTTGTATACTTTTGGCTAAGTTTGTTAAATATTTGTACTCATGTTGTCCTGGCCTTTTATAAAATTTCTAAAATTTATTATAAGAACTCTGTATTCGCTGGCTGCCCCTATATAAGCCTGTCACTGACAATCGTCAATCACTTTCGGGTTAGCTTCCAAGAAGTTATATTCCAAACAAAAGGTCTGTGCGGGGCCAAAGTGGCCCCGCACTTGAAGCGACCTCTATCTCTCCTGGCGTAAACTCTCCGGTACTAATTCCCGAGTCTCCAGATTCTACTTTCGCCTCTGAGGGCGAGACTTCAGCCACTACGTTCGTCTCTGAGGGCGAACCTCCAGCAACTCCTTTCGCCTCTGAGGGCGAACTATCTACTACGTTCGCCTAGTGTGGGCGAGCCTCCCAGCTACTACGTTCGCCTCTGAGGGCGAGCCTCCACCTACTACGTTCGCCTAGTGTGGGCTAGCCTCCAGCCACTTCGTTCGCCTCTGAGGGCGAGCCTCTGCTCCGGTCGCCCCTCTGAGGGCGAGCCTCTACTCCCCGCTGAGGGCAGCCACTTCGTTCGCCTCTGAGGGCGAGCCTCTGCTCCGGTCGCCCCTCTGAGGGCGAGCCTCTACTCCCCGCTGAGGGCGGTCCTCTACTACGTTCGCCTCTGAGGGCGAGCCTCCACCTACTACGTTCGCCTGGTGTGGGCGAGCATCCAGCCTCTTCGTTCGCCTCTGAGGGCGAGCCTCTACTCCGGTCGCGCCTCTGAGGGCGAGCCTCTACTCCATCCGCCGCTGAGGGCGGTCCTCTACTCCGTTCGAATCTTGGGGCGAGCCTCCGTGCCTGTTCTACGTTCGCCTTTGAGGGCGAACCCGTGAAGAACCTCCGGCTTTACCTTTTCTATCTCTATCAAAGCCATATTGACTTACCTTACCCTCTTACAACTGAAAATTGTATAATAAAGAGCCCACTACCTGTATTTCCTTTTTATTATTTACTTTCTTCACCTTATCCGTTGCGTGTTCTTCCACCTATCTAGTTTGAAGAGCACGTAACGTGACAACCTATGAAACTTTGTACTAAATTATTCTTTATTTACAATCAGTAGGACTGGTTTTGCGTTAACATTACTTTGCGATTTGACTTTTTTTAAATTATACTACGATGTTCACATGTATATCATCACTATAGTTTCATATAAATAATATATTTAAAACTTTAACACGATTGGGCTATGATTGAAATTGATTTGTTTTATAATTGTAATTGCAAACTAAATGAAATGTACAATTATTCCGTTTATCGTAAATCGTCACATCTACGTCACATGAATAATCCAATCAGATTGTACGGTCTACATCGCGCAAACGAAGTTTTTATAAAAGTTTGCATAAATACAATTAATATTGATATAGCTCCCGGAGAATCCATGGCTATTACATCCGCTAATTTATGGATACTCTTACCACTTAACAGCATCAAAGGGTCTGACCAACTCTGCGATGTTGACTTGGTAACGCGGTAGCGTGTACGGTGACTAAATCCTGTCAATCAGGTACTGTACATATACAACGGTTCTTCTCATGCTATAGCGGATGGTAGCATGGAAAACCACCCCACCTTACTCACATCAAAGTTTCTGGCCAACTCTGCGATGTGTTTAGTGTGACAAACGCCTCACAACGATAGTGTGTCTAAAGATCCGTTCCTAACGTGTAATTGTGGGTAACCCTCTGCTATCAGAGGCTTAGACGTGTTCTCGACTCCAACCACTTAACCCTGTCAAAGAGCTGGCCCACTCTGCGATAGCGACTTGGTTGGTTTAACGTGACACGTTGCGTTAAGCTTTTGCTTTTTTAATTAGTAAAAAATTTAATCAGAAATTAACAAGTTGAGTTTCAAACGAAGCGGTGCGATCCAAGTTAAACGCATTAAATTTAGAGCGCACGATTGGGTGAGTGTAACGAGGGCTTTGGGCACAGTGTTTCGCTTGCGATGTGTGTGTATTGGAAACTATTCTGTCCCACTGTTGGAGAAAAAAAGTTGATGTATTAAGACTGAATGTATCATCAGAATGTCGATTAAACGCTATACAATTTCGAGCGCATGATCGGGCGAGAGTAACGAACTCGGATTCTGTACCACTGTTGCAGAATCAAGTTAATGTATTGAGACTTTTACCTCCACCCAGGATTGCATGATTGATTTATAGGTAAACCAGAACTTTGGGAGTATTGTCAAGAGGGCGCTCGTTTTGAATTTTATATAGCAACAATTTGTATAGTGGGGACAATGGAAATTGGCAGATGATTTTTGTTTTATTCCGACAACTTTAATAAGTGCGAAGTTTGATGTTTGGATATTTCTTCGGTTTTTACGCTTAAATGGCTGACTCGATTTAGATAAAATGAATAGCGTAAAGTCAATAAGTAACGCAAGAGTTATAAGTAAGAATTTATATAGATAATTTTACAAATAAAATTATTTAACGTACCAAATATGTTTTATTCAGCATAGTTGAAATCGGGATCTAAATATTCTTCAGTCATCAAGGAATTTGACTCGTTCTCAACATTATACTCAAAATCGGGATCTAAATATTCTTCAGTCATTAAGAAATCTGACTCGTATTCTGACTCTGACTGACTAGACTCGCTGCTAGAATCAGACCCAACCTCAATAACAAATTTTTCTATAAAGGAATCAATTGCATGATCTGACTTTCTGTAGTCATTTTCGACTTTTATTACATGATCGCAACATTTTTTCCATGTTTCAGCAGTTATTTCCTTAAAAAGAAAAGCACTTTTAAACGTTATTAAGGATGCGAAACAATCGTGCAGTTAAAAAAGTCATTAGGTGCGTCTAAAAGAAACCGACGGATTGGTCGCCGTTTTTTTTTTATTTTCGTATGGCTTGATGTGTTACTCTACTTATGCCGTTATACTCGTATATGATGAAACCGTTAAAAGTCTAACCGGCTGGCGTAAGTAGTATCAGAATAGCGAAGTGTGGCACGATTTCTGGTTTAGGATGCTAAGATTAGCCTGCCATACACGCAGGGATTTGTCCGGCGGACACATCTCAGATCTGATCCGCGATCACCCACAAACGGCGGCGGATGGGCGTCGGAGTATTGAGTACGGACAGCGGAAGGACGTCTGGCAGACAAATCCGTGCTCAATTCTCGCCACACATGGACGGATGTGTCCGCCGGACAGATCTGTCGGACACATCTGGCGGACAAATCCGTGCGTGTATGGCTAGCTATCATCTCCCGATTACTAAGCTAGCATAGTAAGTACTTAATGCCTACATTTAATGTGAAATGAAAGTGGTGGTACCTGAAAACTGCTTTTCACTAAATCTAAAAAACCTTCTCCGCCGTGTGCGACATTTTTCGATGCAACTTTATTTTTGACTATGCCCCATATCATTTCGATGGGGTTGAAGTCACAATGATACGGTGGTAATCGAATCACAGTATGGCCATGAGCCTTTAATAGTTCGTCAATTTCATATTTAGGATCGGGCTTATTTTTCCTCACGATAACTAGCAAAGTGGCTATAGTTGCTTTTCGCGGATAACTAATATTATTGTCATCGAGCCATTTGACTATTGTTCCCTTCTTCCATTGAGTGTTAGGTGCTTTATTGACCTGAAAAGAATTATATCTTGCGTTGTCCATGACAACACAGGAATTTTTGTCGAGAATGGGAATAAGTTTTTCTGTGACCCACTTTTTAAAATTATCTTTATTCATGGACTCGTGGTAGTCACTTTTTTTTTCTTTGTCATTATATAACAACAATGCGTTTGGAACAAAACCTGTGGCTCCTCCAGCATGTACCATTATAAATCTTTTTCCTGTCGATACAGTTTCTGCCACACCCGGTTCCTCATTACTTTGCCAGCATTTGTTATAATTTATAGACGTATGTATAAATGATTCATCTAAATATATTATAGGTCGGTTTTTTCGTCGAATACTGTCAATTTCAGTTAAGTATTTTTCACGCCAAGCAACAATATCAAATCTTTCTATTAAAATTTGTCTCTGGCTTCGGCATTTTTTGAATTTGTACCCCATCTTGTGCAATAACAGTCTTAATGATTCTCTACCCCCTGGGTAATTTATGTCTTCTTTTAAAACAGTCCACAATTTTTTTATTGTTGGTATTTCTTTTTTTACGCTATAAAATTCGTGAATTTTACGACGTATGACACATAAATCAAAATCATCCAAATCTATTTTCTTTTTTTGTTTTCTTTTTTTTAGGTTTGGTCGTTTAATTCCGCCCTTACGCCCTTTGCTAGCAATCCGTGATACCGATGCATGCGATACACCTAATACACAAATCAAATTATTACAAGACATGAACCAAATCGTGACGACCTGACTATAGTGACATTTGTCCATAAGTTTGAAACTTACCCGTCAATTCAGATGCTAATTTCGTTATGTTTTCTAATGGAAGGAATTTCTCTCCCGCACGTTTTTTTTTCAATAAATAACTATATACACTGTTTACAACTTTTTTCTCTGTAAAATCTAAAACTTTCGGCATGATTATTACAGTCTAATAATAATTCACACGAAACTAGACAAAGCAATGTTTACATTGTCAATATTGACAACTATCATAGAGGGTAGATGTTGTCTATTATTAAAATTGTTGCCATTGCTAGAAATTAGTACCAACAAATTTCCGTAACATGGCGCACCCTCAATAGATCCTGGTTCACCTATACCAAGCATGTATTGGGCATGAAATCCACAGAGCGTGCGAGCGAGCGTAGCATCGTTGGTGGAGGGCTGTGGTGTTTGTAACGGGTTCAGCACACTATATCTAATCATTCGTATGTATTGGGCGCGCGTTCCACGAAGAGAGCGACCGAGCGAAGCGAGCGAACGAGCGAAGTGGAGTAGCGTGCCCAATACATACCTACTCGTATATGTATCAAAATTATTTAATTTTTGCAGGACAAATACATCAAACTATCTAATACAAGTTATAAAGAGCATTTTATGTGGGCTTTTATTAATAGAGTTTTTCGACATTTTAGGGATGAAGGATCAAGGACGCTTAACGATATCTATATAATATAAAAATTATAACATAGTTCAGAATGGATTTAGATTAAAATATTTTTTTAGGATGTATTGAAATAGGGACATAGTGTAAACACCTTCAATTAAAGGTGACTTATCAAGACATATAGCACACAAGCGATCCGATATAATACGTACAGGTTCCATTATTTCCTTTTCGTTAATAGAACGGCTTAAAAGTGTGGTTCTCGAGTGCAAAATGATGATCCACTGGACGGAGAGGGCGCGGATGCCGTGCAGGCAGTGCAGTGTGCCAGGCGCTGCCGAGGCCGGTGGGGCCGCTGAGGCCGGTGGGGCCGCCGGGGCCACTGGGTTCGACGGGGCTGCCGGGGCCGCCGGGGCCGCCGGAGCAGCCGAGGCTGGTGGGGCCACCGGGGCCAGCACGAGGCTAGCGTTGCGGTGCAGCGAGAACGCGCTCAGGCGCTCGTCTGCGGACCTCCACTCTGCCGGCACAGTGTAAAACTTCAAACGTGATCTGTAAATTATTTAATCGCCTGCTACATATACAAAACTAAAGGAACTAAGTTGAGGATTCATTTAATAACGCATGCATGACCGAAATAAGAAACAGATCGCAGGAATAATATTACTACAAAAATAAAATTGTACCTTAGACCTTTTGTAGATTCAAATAGTTATGTATGTTATGATAAAATTGGGACTCTATATATAAGTAAACTTATAAAATTATTTGGAACAAGTTTCCAACTGAGAATAAAAACGGATTGTGTCCTAAGTTTTTTAAATAAATCCCGAATCTGTCTTGTCTTTCCTCGCGATCACGAGCGCTGAAAAGGGTTCTAAACGTCGGAATTTAAAATAGTATAATGAACACGCGATGTAATCCGTTTTTAGGGTTCTGCACCTCAAAAAGGAAAAAACGGAACTCTTTATCCGGACGGCCACCGTACGATCACTTACCTCATCACGGAGTAGTTTGGAATCTTAGTCATCGAAAAGTCAAAGTTTAATAGGTCACAAATTACATGGTCTGTCAGGACATAACCTGGTTCGAGAAACCAACCTCATTCGATAGTAAACCGATGCTGTTTCAATATTCATTTGTCGGACAACCCTCAGTCTGGTCCGTTCCGGTGTCAGACTAATTTTAGGGGCACAATTTTTGGTGTGTTTTTACCTCATCAAGGGTGAAGCCAACCTCATTTGAGAGCTACTTTCAATATTCATTGGTCGGACAGGACAGCTTACAGCCTGGTCCATTCTTCAGTCCGACCAAAGGCGCCGATATATGCAAATACGTCAAATCGGGGTGTTTTTGTGCAAGTTTATTATTATTATTATTTATTAATTCAATAACAACTTTACAATAAATAAGTCATTTATTTACCATTAATAATTATTTTATCTACAATTTTAAAATCCACGCTGCAGGCTTCGTCAGGTAGATACAAAAACAGGTCAACAGGCTTCGTCACACAACAATCAAAATTTACAAGTTCAAATCCGCCTCAGGCTTTGTCAATAATAACTACTTACACGTTAAACATTACAATTGTATCTGAATGTGAAACTACATCTAATTTTTTAATCTAACATGCATTAATTAGTAACAAAACTATACAAAAGTTTAAAATTAGAATTATTATAAGCATGTATTATTAACTAACTTTTTCCCGCGGTTTCGCCCGCGTACTAAAAAGGTTCTCAGTTATGTTTGTATGTACGTATGTAGGAATGTATGTTTGTCCGCTATCATCTCTCGTTTCGCTCAACTGATTTATATGCAGTTTTCGGAAAGGTATTCGTTACATTCTGGAGGTTTCGGAATACCACATTTTGGTAAAGGCGGTTCCCTTATTATTTTTAAAGAAATGATTGCAATAATTGTTTACTTCGTTAGCGTGGAATTAGTAATCCACCCTCCTTTTTACCCGCTTAAGCAATGACTTCTGGGATAACAACTATTATATATCCTTCCCCAGAACTCAAACTATCTCCATACTAAATCATCTAAATAGGTTCAAACAGCGGTTATTCATTTCCCATACAAACTTTCAACTCCCGTTTCACCCCCTAAAGGGTTGATTTTCGAGATAAAAGTTATTCTATATTATTTCCCGCGACTCAATCTATATAATATGTACCAAGTTTCGTTTCAATCGTCTGTTAAGCGGTTAATAATTCGCCATACAAACTACCAACATCTTTTCTACCCCTCTACGATTGATTTTCGGCATAAAAAAATCTATATTGTTTCTTGGGACTTAAACTATATCCACAACAAAGTTGATCTAAATCGGTTCGCGGTAATAAAATCTCCATACAAATCTTCAACCCCCATTTCACCCCCTTAAGGATTGATTTTCGAGATAAAAACTGTCCTATGTCATTTGCATTTGCATGGGACTCAAACAAAATGGGGACAAAATTGGTATAGAGATATATACCAATCTTTTCATCTAAATCGGTTCAGCTGTTATTCTCCATAAAATTCTAAACTATTTTGTCCCTTCCCGGGATACAAACTATATACCAAGTTTCATCTAAATTGGTTCATAAAATTCCCCATACAAACTATCAACCGGCCAGGGTACTAGCGGGGTCAGGGGTGCTAAGAATCTCCGGCAAAGATCCGGCTACCACCACCGACGACTTCTGGCCCTGGCAACATAACACGCGTACACTGCGGACAGACGAAAAGATAGTGGAACTGGAGGAAGGATTGAGCAAGTTGCGTTGGGATGTCATAGGGTTATCTGGAGTCCGAAGAGAGGGGGAGGAAACGATAATCCTGAAGTCCGGCAACTTGCTTTATTTCCGGGAGGGCGACCAACAGTCCCAGGGAGGTGTCGGGTTCATCTTCCATAAGTCCCTCGTGAACAACGTGGTGAAGATCGAGAGTGTGTCGACTAGGGTGGCGTACCTTATACTCAGAGTATCCAAGAGGTACTCGTTGAAGGTCATACAGGTGTATGCGCCGACTTCGGCACACTCCGATGACGAGGTGGAGGCTATGTATGAGGATATATCGAAGGCCATACATAGCTCCAAAACCTACTTCACCGTTGTTATGGGGGACTTCAACGCGAAACTGGGCAAGAGAGATGGTGAAGAGCTGAGAGTGGGGCAATTTGGATTTGGAAGTCGGTACTACCGGGGCCAACTACTGGCTGGCTTCTTGGAGAAGGAGGGACTCTACATGATGAACTCCTTCTTCAAGAAACGTGAGCACAGGAAGTGGACCTGGATGAGTCCCGACGGTGCAACTAAAAACGAGATTGACTTCATCATGTCGACGAAGAAGCATATATTCAATGATGTCTCTGTGATCAATACGGTTAAAACCGGAAGTGATCACCGTCTGGTGAGAGGCACATTGAATATATGTGTTAAGCTAGAGCGCTCTTGACTAATGAAGTCTACGCTCCGTTCAGCAGCACTTCAAATACAAAACCCTGAGAGCTTCCAGCTGGAACTCCAAAACCGTTTCGATTGTCTAGGCGGCGATGTGGACGAATTCAACGACGGGTTTGTGGAAGCTGTCCATAGCACTGGGTCTAAGTTTTTTAAGGCCCAGCGGAGCAACAGAACCAAAATGCTCTCTGACTCCACTCAGAAACTCATCGAGGAAAGGAGAGAAATGGTTCTGCAATCCTCAGCAGATGCGTCATTATACCGGCAACTCAATAAACGGATCTCTAATTCCCTTACCCGTGATTTGCGCCAATTCAATACAAATCGTATTGAAGAGGCCATTGAGCAGAATAAGGGCTCTAAAGTTTTCTTAAGAGATTTGTCTATTGGGCAGAGCCAGCTCGCCAAATTAAAAACTGAGGATGGTAGAATCGTTTCATGCAGACCAGAGCTTCTGGGGGAGATAGAGGACTTTTATGGACAGCTGTACACATCAACTAGCAGACCTGAAGTTGATCTGGCGGAAGACCCTAGAGCTAGACTGACCCGACATTATACCGAAGACATCCCGGACATCAGCCTGTACGAGATTAGAATGGCTCTTAAACAGCTCAAAAACAATAAAGCACCTGGTGAAGACGGAATTACAGCCGAACTTCTGAAGGCGGGTGGTAAACCGGTCCTTATGGCCCTTCAGAAGTTGTTCGACTCCGTTTTACTAGAAGGGAGAACGCCTAAGGCATGGAACAGAGGTGTGGTGGTATTGTTCTTCAAAAAGGGCGATAATGCGTTACTGAAAAACTACCGACCCATTTCACTTCTGAGCCATGTCTATAAGCTGTTTTCAAGAGTCATTACGAACCGTCTCGCACGCAGGCTAGATGACTTCCAGCCTCCCGAACAAGCCGGCTTCCGAAGAGGCTTTAGTACCGTACACCTCATCCATATGCTCCGTCAGGTTATACAGAAGACTGAGGAGTATAACCTGCCCCTCTGCTTAGCGTTCGTGGACTACGAGAAAGCCTTCGACTCGATCGAAACCTGGGTTGTACTACAATCACTCCAGAGGTGCCAAGTGGACTATCGCTATATCGAAGTGCTGAAGTCTATGGGTACCAGTTTCCATCCGAGGCGACGTTACCAGCATTTTCTCATTTCGCTTCTTGCTTTGCGCTGTTGCTATCATTTTTATTTCAACACTGGCACAGATAATAGTTACATTACTGGTTGCAATAATGGTGGTAATTGTGAGGTTGCAGACAGAGCCTCACTTGGGGATGTTGTTAAAAATGAAATGCGGGAACCAGGGTCGATAGTGGTATTGTTTATTGAAGATAAAAGGCACAATTTATGTACCTTTTGTAGTCAGAAGGAAATAAGATGTGCTTAGGAGTTGTAGTGATAGACGTGCACTGCACTTAAACTGAACTAACTTGTACTAAATGTTATTGTCGTTCACAAATCACAATAGTTGGATGATTGATTACAAACATAAGCTGTAGGATCTAGAATTCATAAGAGAAAACAAATATTACATATTATCGATCGAGGATCTGATCGAGCCGAGAAAATGAAAGGGCTGCCAAAGGGTTCGAAGATCGTTTTTGAATTTAAAATATGGATCGGTAATATGCCAGAAGAAAAAGGTTGATAAATAGTGTAAAGTTCCGATACACGCATCGTTACACTACCGGGGTCGCCCTGGAAGGGAAAATCCTGGGGCTTAACGGATTTTTCCGTTAAATACATAAAAATATGACTAGGAGTGATACAATTTTGAAGATGAGGATGATATATACAGTGTTAATTATACAAGAGAGACGATTTGAGCATGCATACTAAAGTTCATTCATACATCATCTAATAAAATTTTGGTTAATATTGTTTAACCAAAATAAATAAGTTACGTCACGTAACTCTTTGGGAGTTAGTATTTGATAACTTTCTGTTCGTAGTTAATCGTATAAAGTAGTATGTACGTATTTAAAATTATGAAAAAACGGTAATGAGGCCGAATGTATAATGGTGATGAGGTATGATTAAATACATTATATACAATAAGTAGGAAGGGGATAAATAAGGAGAAAAGTAACTAAGTTTGAGTCATATCGTCGCTGTACTTACTCAACCTCGTATCTGAGTTTTTTACCTATTTTTGTTTTTTAAGTGTATGACTTCGTTTTTTGTGATAAATCGTAAAAATTAACTCCTATCTTGATCGCAGCTAAGAGTTAAGAGTAAATCGTGATATGGTTTCCTCGTATCTCATAGACACAATTTTTGTAACTGCATTAACCTCGTAAATACATAAATAGGATAAACTTGGTTATCAGTGTTAAACTTATTTACTTCATTAGGTACTTGGCCACTTAGATACTAATATACTTAAATCATAAATCATTTATTTGCTTGAAAAGGGTACAGTTAAAGATGTTACATGTGTTTTGTTGTCCTCCTTATTCAGCTGTCCACAAACAACATGCAAACAATACAATTGTATAAGCACTAATATTAAAATACAATGATATAAAATTAAATAAAATGTCAATGCCTATGTATAATAAAGAAATGTCAACACAATTTATGCAATCCTAATATTTGTTTATACAGGACAATGAGTAATTATAGTAACGTAATTTTTAATTGGTAATATTTTGCATTTTACACATACATTTAATAAATCTAATAGGTAAGTCAATTCTTAGTTCATAGTTCAGTAATTTCATTAGGTACATTCATTATTAAAAAAATCACTAATGGAGTAAAATCTTTTTTGTACTAGCCACTTGCGTAGAACCTTTTGAAATTCGTGGTAAGGCATTTCTTTAAAATTTTCCGGTAAGGCGTTGTAAATGTTAATACACATTACAAAACAATTCTTTTTTAACATGTCACATCCTTGTTGCATACCAACCACTAATCTGTCTCTATTTCTAGTCCCTCTCGGGAATACGTCAGCAGCCGTACTGAACAGATCTATATTTTTCCTAACAAATTTTGCCGTTTCAAATATGTACAGGCATGGCAGAGGAAGTAAATTCAGCGACAGAAATAGTGGCTTACACGATTCCGATGGAGCAACTCCCCAGATAGCACGAACACATTCTCTCTGACACAAAAATACTTGACGTATGTTAACGCCATTTCCCCATACAAGGAGGCCATACCTCAAAATTGACTCTACATATCCGTGATAGGCTGCTAATGCGGTTTTTGAGTCCGTTGTTCGTCGTAATCTATTAAGAACGTATACAAATCTACTCAGTTTATTACATACAACTTGGATATGGCCTTTCCATTTTAGCTCATTGTCTAAGTTAATGCCTAAAAATATTGTTGATTTACAGTTTTGGACATCGTGGTCATTATACGTAATATTTAGAGATTCTACATTACTATTAAAATGTATGTAGCATGTTTTCCTCAAATTTACTTGTAAATTATTTTTTTCCAACCAAGTTACTACATCTTTGACTACTGTGTTTATCTCTATCTCTATCACATTAGATACTGCAAATGCTCTACTCGATTATGCTATTCGATATAACATAAAAATTTACCAAAAGTATCTGGTCGTTGGACACACACAAATGGAATGTGACTCTGTACATTCAACTATTGAAAGACGAAAAAAAAATAGGGAGCTTTATGTTCCAGCAGATTTCATTCAGATCATAAAAGATGCTAGAGCAAAACAGCCATACCAAGTTAAATACGTTGACCACAAATTTTTCAAAGACTTTTCAAGTCTGGGATATTACAAATCCATAAGACCAGGCAACAAGTCTGGTGATCCCTGCGTTATCAATATAAGAGCACTACAATATTCCCAATCGGGAATTAATTATAAACTGCACTTTGATAACGACTGGAAACTGTTACCTCAACGCTTGAACCGACGGTTGCCTTCGTCCCATGACCTCCGAAAACTATACCGCGGATCTTTGACAATCACTAAAAGAAAATACAATGATCTGCAAAGCTTAAAAGCAGTGATTCCTCAAGATTACCATAGTTTCTATGACCTTTTACGCCATGAATAGTAAAAAAACTGTTTTCATTACATCGAGAATTATTTTTTGTTTAGTTTGACTTAGTTTTTACGAATTAAAGATATGTGAAATATAAACTTTAAAACCTCGTAAGCAACTCTTTCAGTAACCTAATAATATGTTCACTTTAGTACTGTAAACTCGTATCTCCAAATTTATCTCCAAACTTTTGAAGTTCAAGGATAAACTATGAGCTGTTGCTTCCAAATAATCATTTTGTATTGTTAATAAGATAATTTGATTACAGAAAAACTTTGGTAATTAATAATTTATGAAATAAGTAGTTTTTTAGCTCTACTGAAAACATCGGTTTCTGCAGATACGAGTTTGAGTAAGTATAGCGACGATATAAGATGCCAAATAAGAAAAACGGTCAAGTGGTTATTTTAGAATTTTGGGGATAGGTTTCATGTCTTATAGGACATAGACTAAAGGTGATATTTTTTTAACAACAATACATTTTATGAACTTTCGTGCCAGTTTAGTAGAATAGTGTTTAGGTGAATTACTAATTGTATAATTTCGTTTCCAGACGGTGTCATTTTCGCTGAATTCGAAATGTTGGTGGTGTTTATTGTAAGATGAAGAATTTGTTTGATGTGCTTTCCAAAGACGGGCTTGTACTTCAGAGAAGACAGGCTGCAGAAGGCCAGCATATTCGTCTCTGGGCGCAAATATAATATCATCTGTGAGATATGAGTTATCGACGTTATCGTATACTGACCAAATACAAAGAAAGAAGGAGTAATACTTGTAGTTTCATTTACGGAAGTATTAATAGCAAATTGTATCTTATGTAGGTTGGTATCCCAATTCCTGTGGTCATCTCGTATAAATGAGGATATCGCCGTGTTAACAACTTTATTATATCTCTCCACGGGATTTGGTTGGGCGCATTTAATTGCACAGTAATGTAGTTTAGGGATCTTGTAAGAGTGGAACAAATCTGTTGTCTTGGCTAACGAATTGAGGTCAAGGTGGTCAAGGAAGATGGTCTGTGGGTTTTTTTTTTTTTTTTTATACCACGACGGTGGCAAACAAGCATACGGCCCGCCTGATGGTAAGCAGCTACCGTAACCTATGGACGCCTGCAACTCCAAAGGAGTCACATGCGCGTTGCCGACCCTTTACAAAAAGGAGGATTCACTGTGTTGACGACTAAAGGAACAAGAAGGTCCCTCATCGTCAACACACTGGGTCCTCTTTGAGCTCTTTGGCAACCTTACTCACCAGCAGGAACACAACACTATGAGTAGGGTCTAGTGCTATTTGGCTGTGGTTTTCTGTAAGGTGGAGGTACTTCCCCAGTCGGGCTCTGCTCCAGATTTGAGCGATGACATTCGCTGAACGTGCCCTACCACACTTAGCGAGATGCCATTCGCAGTGCCCATACCTCTCTTTATGGCGTAGTTTAAGGACATACCCAGGTCCGGACGTAGTTTAAGGACATACCCCGGGTCCAAGAGGGATCCCGTATACTAGAAAAACTAGGTTTTCTAGGATATGGACAATCACAGAAGAAGTAGCTCGTTTAATAGTGGTGAGACAAGGTTATCTAAAAAGTGTTTTCATTGTGACAATCTAAAATACCTTTTCACACCACCTGCTCGACAATGCTAAATTATATATATATCATGCAATCCTGACCGAAAGCAAATCATTATAGCCCTTGGCTTTAGCCGGGTTATAATGTTGTACTAAATCTCATTATAACCCGCTGGTTAAAAATGTGATTTCACTTCCCATAGTTCTTATTGTTATGTGCTTAAAGTCTAATTTTGCAAAGTCCGCACGGTGCACGGGCCCGCGCCGCCGCGTCGTCGAACTGATTTGAAACTCGCGCTGGCCACCTCAATTTTAAATACCAAAAACAAATACTATACCGCGAGTTTCATATGAGCTGCAGTATACGGAGTAAAACTGCAGGCTCTACAAAAATAGAAGATAAAATTCGAATAAAATGGACTAATGTATCAAGAATCGATTTATACTTTTGATTTACTTTAAAAAACCGGCCAAGTACGTGTCGGACCACGCATAGGCGGATTCCGTACATTCAATGGAATAAGAACCAAACTAATACCAAAAGGTCGTATCTGATGCCTATGGAGGAAGTTTCTTGGAGATAACTCAAAAATGGCTGAACCGATAATGTTCAAAACAATTTTCGTAGATAGTATGATAAGGCGCATCTCCTCAAATATCTTCATATTTTTTGGACTTACGGTCCAAAAGTTACAGGGGGGGACACAATTTTTCTGACTGTCGAAGCGATTATTTCAGAAAATATTCACTTAATCAAAAAATAGTCAAAGAAATCTCAATGTTATTTTTAAAAACCTATCGATTGATGTGTCACATGTTGATATTTGGTTAAATCTTTTTCAGTTTTTATTTAGTTACATGCAATGGAGCCCCGTATTTTTGTTTTTTAAAATTTAACTACATAACTAAGTAGCGGCATACAAAATACACCTTATGTGTAAATTTTATTCATATACGTCGTATAGTTTCCAAGTAAAATGGCTGTGACATACAGACGGACAGACAGACAGACAGACAGACAGACAGACAGACATGACAAATACATAAGGGTTCCGTTTTTTGCCATTTGGCTACGGGACCCTAATAAAAATCCGTTTCTAGTAGTAGCCTTAACAATTTTATTGTCTCACAAGAGGTGAGAAAAGTAGAGTATACTCCTCGGGGATAAAGCTGTTTTTGTCACGGGCGCGCTTAAACCCCTCACTGCACTTAGGACTCAGTCTTAATTCCCGAGCGTAGCTGCGCTCGGGAGTAAATTCTGGAGTCCTTCGTTCCGTTCGGGATTCAATATCGCGCCCGTGACATAAAACAGTGCTTTATCCCCTTGGTGTACAATCTACTATTAGACCCTTTTACCCTTTGACATGCAAAGCGATCGCTTTGATTAAGGTAGTTTTCCAATACCAGGTACTGCTGTTTCCTATAGTTATTTTTGATTGACGTACCTACATCATTGGTGTAGGCAGAGTGTAAAAGAAAGCTTGCTCGATAATTACCTTTATTTTACACTTAGTACTTCAGGAGATTTCCCAATACTAACTATTCTAAGCCTATTAACTACGGTAGTAATGTTAAATGCTAGGCTATTTAATGAATTGAATGATATCTCTGATGTGGACTTGTTTCATAGCAAGATTATTAATGTTAAAAATATTATTGTTAATAGATAGTTAAAGATACCCGACATAATTTTGCGTTCATAGATTCTGACCTGAATTTTCATAGTGTTTCATCTTGCTATTTAGAGACTATATACTCGTATTCATGTTATTTAGCATTATATATGTGGAAGCTTGTAATTTGCATCTAGTTGATAAGTCTATTAACATATGTATATTAGGCAGTAAGCATCCCAAATAAAATAAAATAAATATATAAAACTGAAGGAGACAATAACAACGGGTTACTTCATGTAAAATTGACCAAACAAGATGACCCGTTTTGATTGCCTTTGAGTGTAGTTTGGTAATTCCTTTAATTTTATGGCTGCTGTTCATTGTAAATCTGCGATTTGTTGTAACGTTGTAACTAATTTCCTAATGTCTCATGCGGTTATCAAGCGTGATAGGGTAGAATAGTGTCTTTACACAAACTTGAAAGTATGAGGATTACTTTTAAACTACGAGACAACTACGAACCAACTTGGCACAGAGGGCAGAATAACTCGCAACAACTTTGGGCTTTCTTGACGTCGAAAGGCTTCAGATTAATTGAAAACGTTAATAATTTACAAGTTAGCACGAACTCAACAATATGATAGAGTGATTTTCTGACACGCAATTTAACAAAACGTTAATGGAAAACAATGGAAGCATTAATTCATTTATCGAAAGGCTAATGACTAAGTTGACTAGTTGGTAAGATTTTAATGGGTATCACCTTGAATTGAAGATGGGAATGTTCGATAACTTATCTAGGTAATAAATACGACAAATATGAATCTATTATGTTTGAGTGTAGTGGGTAATGGGCCGATCAAATCGATAGAGATGCATTGGAAGGGTCGAGAGCATTGTTTAGGTTTACCCATTAGGCCGAGTCTAAGTTGGGTTTGGTGTTTACAAGCTAAGCAGGTCTCACATTTGGCAATGAAATTTGAAATGTCTTTGTACATACCTGGCCAATAATATTTCAATTTAACTCTATTGTATGTTTTGAATGTTCCAAAATGAGCGCAAGTGGGGTTGGAATGGTTTTCAGTGATGATGGGGATTCTGTATTCTACTGGGATGACTTCTTTCCAGTTATATTCTGATTGAAGTAACGAAGGGGTTTTTGAGTATCGGTATAATTTATTATTATGTATTATGTAATTAGGAGTTGTGTTTGGGTTATAACTGCATTTAGCATAGATATTATTATACCAGTCGTCGTTGGTATTAGAACTGTTGTAGTTAATAACGTCTACTGGTGGTGAGCGTGACAATGCGTCAGGGATTAGATGATATTTACGGCGTTTATGTTTAATTTCGAAATTAAATGTAGATAAGCGAATACTCCAGCGGGCTAGTCGTCCGGTTGGGTTATCTAGGTGAAGGAACCATTGTAATGCGGAATGGTCAGTGTAAATTGTCAACTTTAAGCCATTGTCAAGATAACAATGCCAATGTTCTAAAGCTAGTATTATACTCAATAATCCTCTTTCAGTTATGGAGTAATTTCTTTGGGGACCAGTGAGAGATTTGCTCATATAAGCTATGAGTTTCTCAGCGCCATCAAACTCTTGAGTAAGCATCGCACCAATGCCGAAGCTGGATGCGTCACAGTGGACTGCGAAGGGTTTTGAGAAGTCTGGACAGGCAAGGATAGGGGTAGAGACAAGGGCTTTTTTAATAGATTTGAAGGCATTGTCGGCTATCGTTGTCCATTTAAATGGTGGTGCTTTTTTGGAAGTAGAGGTGAGTTTCGTTAGTGGTGCAACTTTTGTGCTGAAATCGGGAATAAAGCGTCTGTACCAGCTAGCCGTCCCTAGGAACATTTGACTTCCCGTGGGGTTGTGGGGGGTGGTATATTTAGTATTGCTTTAACCTTAGCAGGATCTGTCTGATAGCCATGTTCATTAACTATGTAGCCAAGGTATTTGAGTTCATTTTTGAAGAATGAACATTTGAAAAAGTTTATAGTTATTGGCATAACTATAAACTTTTCCAAGTGTTACACAAGCCTTTGGTAAACCTTATCCCACCAAAAACATTCTGTAAAAAACTAGCCAAGTCTCGATGGAGCTGCTTGTTTATCTCTAAAAAGTAATGAAATCTAGACAAAGTCGTGCCGAGTCTAAGGTTCCTTGCTGCGATTTCTTTATTATTATAGTTAATGTTGTGTGACTTGGCCGTTGAAGGGTACACAAGGGTACAAAACCAGGTGCTCCATGACACCATTGCACCAATCTGTCGCCAGAACCGCTACCCATTGACGATGGAAAATTGCCACTTGGGAAATGTTGATTCAATAACTGGTTATTGAATCTGGTGTCTGCTGGAGCACCTGGTTTTGTACCCTTGTGTACCCTTCAACGGCCAAGTCACACAACATTAACTATAATAATAAAGAAATCGCAGTAAGGAACCTTAGACTTGGCACGACTTTGTTTAGATTTCATTACTTTTTAGAGATAAACAAGCAGCTCCATCGAGACTTGGCTAGTTTTTTACAGAATGTTTTTGGTGGGATTTCACTTCTTTTTGCAGAAACGTGGGCTTATTGATTTATTTCGACGACAGCGACAGTCAGCGCCATCTAGCGACGTGTGCGGGTATCACCGCCACTCTTAGTCCAATGCATTATATTTTGACCAAATTTTGTTTTCTAATAAGGGTCACCAGGTACTCCAGATCTTAGACTATCCTAGTTTTTATAGTTTTTCCTTTATGTGGTCATTAAACCGTAACTCTGTACCAAATTTCAGCTCGTTGACTTTATGGGAAGTACTAGTTCTATTTTTATGATCATGAGTGAGTGAGTGTCATAAATGCGAAACTTTGCATTCGCTTAACTTCGGAACTAAATGACCTACAGACTTGAAATTTTGGATTTTAAGTATTTAATTATAGCTTACTGGATGACGAAAATTTCTGCGTTCTGGTCTTATCCAGAGGTTCTCAAATAGGGGCCTGAAAATGCGGCGAAATGGTTCCAGTAAAGGATGGTACGGCAGTGTTTGCTTCGCGCTCGACTTGGCGGGGGCACTGCCGTGCCCCCAGATTGAGTAAGGTGATGTGTTCGCCGAAAGTGTTACTTATGATGATTATATCATCTAAGTAGGTGAATACAGAATTGTCGAGGTTTTCTGATGGGAATAACGCATCCATAAAGCGTTGTTAGGTAGCAGGGGCGTTAGTTAATCCAAAAGGCATTACGCGGAACATATACATGCCTCTTGAAGGTACATGGAACTAGGTTTAGGTCTATCAGAAGGGCGTAGGGGTATTTCCCAAAAGGCTTTAGCTATATCTATCGATGACAGGTATTTAGCATTTTTTTATTTGTCTCAAATGTCTGAGATGAGTGGTAGTTTGTATGCATTTTTTTTTGTAATTTAATTTAATTTACGACTGTCGATGCAAAAGCGGCACGAGCCATCCTTCTTGGGTGTTATTATGACTGGATTTAGCCACGGGCTTTCACAGGGTTCAATAACATTAAGCTTTAGCATATCATCAACTTCTTTGCATAAAGCTTTTTGTTTCTCCGGAGAAAGCCTGTAGTAACGTTGTCTAATTGGTGGATGATCACCGGTATCTATATGATGTTCAATCAGATGAGTTTGACCTAAGGGTTTAATGTCTGTTGAAATATTTTTTAATTTTTCGGTGATGACGTCTGAAATTAACCGCTGTGTTTCAGAAAGATTATCGTAATTGGTGACATGTTGTTCAGAATTGGAAATAACTAGGATATCTATGTTTTTATCTGAAAATTACGTCATGTTTGGTGGTATGTCCGGAGCTAAGTTAAATGTTTTCCAAAAATTTACGCCTAAAATCAAGGGTTGTTTAATGGAAAGGATGACATGAGCAATAATAATTGCTACTTTATCTTTAAATAAAATTGGCACCTGTATTACTGTACAGTATATTGGGTGACCGTTGGCTACGGAACCTACAGTTCCATGTTCTGTATTGAGAGTATACATATAATTATGTGATAAGAGAATCTTATGAGAATTATTACCGAGAATAGTTAAAACACTGCCACTGTCTAAGAGGCAACATAAAGTTAAATTATTTGACTGTATGTTGACGTATGGTCGCCCGTCATAAGGGCTTTGTGAGAAAAGTGCTGATGTCGTGTTGTATGACGACATGAATAATGTAATGGTGTCTAGCCAAAGTCTCCATTCTGTAGCAGTTGTTTTATTGAATTTACTTTTCTCGTTTTTACGTGTACATTTAGGATACGTGACATTTTGTTTGCCACAGCGGAAGCATACTACGTTTTTAATTGTGCAAATATCTAAGGAATGTTCGTTAGTTCTGCAACGTGGACAGGAGAGTCTTAACGTTGGAGACGATGCTGTTACAGTAAGGACTGGTTTATTGTATGGGAATGGTGGTATATATGGGTGGGAAGGTAAGGTATGGTTAGAATTTTGTTCGTTGATATGATGATGATGATTTTGGTAATAGGTAGAGACAGTATTACAACTTTCGGACCATTTGCACGTTTGGAATAAAGTGTGAATTGATACGACATCTGTAGGAAGTAATCTGGAATTGTAATAATATGGGCTCATATTTCTGCGTAGGATATAAATTTTTTGCTTTTCTGAAAGAGGGTCATGTAATTTGAAAAAGAGGGCTTCCATAGATGAGAATTACATGATTATTCGTTCATTTGGTTTTCGTTTTCGTGAATGGATATTTTGTAATAAGTTGTGGTCATGGTCATGCAATTCAAAATCCTTTAAAAAGTGAGTTTTAAAAGTGTTCCAATCTGTAAGGGATGATTTCTTTGCTCTATACCAATCTAAGGGGGTGCCTGACAGAAAATCATATATGTGTTTGTGTAGACGGGTGTTGTCAATATTACGCGCAAAAGCAAACTCTTCGATGTTTCGAATGAAATCATGAGGGCAACCTATCACCTTTGTAGTTAAATCTTTTAAAATCATTCGGTTTAGCTTCGGAGAGGTTGTTTAATTTTTGTGCGAGTATGTCGAAACTTGTTGTATGTTCTATCAAAGAGGCTGCTGATGCGTATTTTCACGTTAACGTTGACGGTTGTTAAGCATTGTTTTCATTTTGAAACTTTGTCAATAGTTCACAAATTTTGGAATAATTTTCAATTAAGTCGTCAGATAATTCTGTGGAAACATCAAGACAATTTATTCTGTGCCGCAAATGAAAAATATAAGTAGAAATTTTATCGTGTTTCGTCTGATTAATGCGAGCTGTTGTTTAATCATATTTAATTTTAGTTTAATTGGCTTTAGACACAACATTCGGTGCTTGATTATCCATATTTTTTTTATAAAGAATATATAGATCAAGACACTTGGGGACCTTATACATATCTAAGGATAATTGGAAATAGTATGTTTATTGTATACTAGAATCACTTACTTTTTTTTATTCAAATTCAAAATTTGTTTCTAACTGTTGATGATGGATTATTATAATTTGGAAATTTAATTTATATAGAAGACACAGATCAGGTAAGAAAGTATATCAAACTTGTATGTAATTCATTTTAAAATAGTCAGATTTGGACTCATCTTTTTTTTTTGGTATTTTTCTTAAACTATATCCTATTGCTGGTTAATCTAACTTGGTTTGACATGTTTTCTTATAGAACAACGCACTTATATGTATTGTTTAGTTTTGATGTACTGAAAAAATAAGTCCCGCCGAGTTTCTTGCCGGACATAATTCTTCTCGGGTCAGAGGTGTAGGGTTAGAACCAGTGTAGTTTTTTTTTTTCTCTTTTACTTTGACGTGTAAAAGTGCCCTTGTGGCCTACTTACGGAATAAATGTTTGAGTTTGAGTTGTGCAGAAACTAAAGAAAGACATTTACTAATTTCGGCAAGATCTTGTTCAAGAGTGGGCTGGGAAGATTTGGACACGGGTCCGTGAATAAATCTGGCGTAAGGAGCTGTCGCAAATCATGGCTGGAAACTGAACGCTTCTAAGTGTGAGTTCATCGATCAGCTCTGGTTTATTCAGCAGTGTTGGATTCATAATATAAGGAGATTGTTTATTTAAGTGCCAAGAAAAAGAATACAATACCTGATAAAAATAAAACTTTCCTACAAAAGAAAATGTGATGTGAATTTAAATAAAATATATTATTATAAACGTTTTCTTGTGTATGTTTGATATAAGGGTTGGTTAAGAAATTGGTTCATGATAGTTATTAGGTAAATATAAGAAGAAAAAATAAAATATAATGTTAAGCCGAGGTGATTGGTCGAAATTGATTGGTCGAAATTGATTTTTTCCAAATTCTAAAACCTTTTAGAATTTGGAAAAAGTCTTAAAGTAGCAATTACAAAGTTAATAAAAATATAAGACTAGTAGTAGAGTAGGTTTAGACAGGAATTGGTGGCAGGAACTTGATGTAGGTGCGGGGTCTTGGTCCGGGTTCAAAAATGTTGAAGGCGCTTGTGTGAGGTTGCAGACAGAGCCTCACTTGGGGATGTTGTTAAAAATGAAATGCGGGAACCAGGGTCGATAGTGGTATTGTTTATTGAAGATAAAAGGCACAATTTATGTGCCTTTTGTAGTCAGAAGGAGATAAGACTGCACTTAAACTGCACTAACTTGTACTAAATGTTATTGTCGGTCACAAATCACAATAGTTGGATGATTGATTACAAACATAAGCTGTAGGATCTAGAATTCATAAGAGAAAACAAATATTACATATAATCGATCGAGGATCTGATCGAGTCGAGACAATGAAAGGGCTGCCAAAGGGTTCGAAAATCGATTTTGAATTTAAAAAACCGGCCAAGAGCGTGTCGGGCCACGCTCAGTGTAGGGTTCCGTAGTTTTCCGTCCGTCACAGTAAGTTTCCCCAATTAAGAGTTAAAATAACACCGCCATGTAGGATATAATATGAGCGTTCCACGTACAGCGACATTTATCGGCAAATTAAGTAAACTATTGCGCGCGAGCTTAAAGTATGGAAGATGATTTTTATGGGATAATTCTTTGTTGCGTGAACCGATTTTCACCGTTTTTACTTTATTTGAAAGCGCGTAATTTCATTGTGATTTTGTAGAAATTACAGGTACAATAAATACCAGCTTATATAGTTAAATTACAAACTTTTTTCGGAAATTATTGTGTTTTTTTTTTCAAAAACTATTCAACCTATCAAGATCAAAATAATTTTCCTAAAAAGTTTTTATAAAATTCTACTTTTGAGATTTTTTTCATATTTTTAAAACTTATGGTTCAAAAGTTAGAGGGGGGGGGACACATTTTTTTTACTTCTGGAGCGATAATTTCCGAAAATATTTACATTATCAAAAAAATATTTTAGCAAACCCCTATTCATTTTTAAATACCTATCCAACAATATATCACACGTTAGGGTTGAAATGAAAAAAAAAAAACACTCCCCACTTTACGTATAGGGGAGGTACCCTAATAATAATAAAAAAACACTTTTTATTTTACCACTTTGTCGGCGTGATTGATATACATATTAGTACCAAATTTCAGCTTTCTAGGGCTAACGGTCACTGAGATTATCCGCGGACGGACGGACGGACGGACAGACATGGCGAAACTATAAGGGTTCCTAGTTGACTACGGAACCCTAAAAATGGATCGGTAATATTCCAGAAGAAAAAGGTTGATAGTGTAACGTTCCGATACACGCATCGTTACAGTAATTAATTAATTACATACGGTTTCCTAACGCAGACTAGAGGATTTATGATATGGGTGTAGAGAAATATTATTATTAGGTAGGTACTATCGGGTTCAGAATTGCATGGCCAATTTATGAATGAATTCATTGATAAATTGACCATGCAATTTTGAACCTGATGGTACATATGGGATTAATTTAATCGCATAAGTATATATACCTATATAATTTCTCACAATCCCTAAAATGGGAAACTAGTTGGTTAGCTTGCAGGGCTGACTTTATGCTTTACCTTTGTAAAAAAATCTCGTAATGCTAATCCTTGTTTCAAATCGGTATGAAGTGTACCTAAGCTGTTTTCAACCGACTTCAAGATTTCGAAGGAGGAGGTTATCAATTCGTCGGGATCTTTGTTTTTGCTATTTTTTTTTTTTTTTTTTTTATGTATGTTCACCGATTATTCGAAGACGGCTGGACCGATTTGGAAAATTCTTTTTTTGTTTGGAAGCGTATACTTCACAGTTAGTCCCATTGTAACCATGTCAGGATCTGATGATGGGATCCTGGAGAAATCGAGGGAACTCTTCAACTATTATAGGCACACCTATGGTGATTTGAGTATTTTTTACAGCAGATCGAGCATTTGGTGTGGGAAAGGTGGATGCTTAGTGAAGTCGGTTCTTTTTTGTTTAAAATTATTACTGTATAAATTTTAAAATCTACTGTTTCTACTTAAGATTGGACTATTCAATAAAATTTACGCTTAGTTTGTAGGTGCTAGTTTTCTTTCACTTATCGATTTTGCAGCTGTTTAATGCAATAAGAATATTTTAAAGTACTCTTACTTATAATATACTAGCTTTTGCACGCGGCTTCGCTCGCGTTATATTTGGGGTAACACGATTCCCCTGTGCCCCCCGAAATGCTCTATACAAACTTCCACCCCCCATTTTAGGGAAGTGGGGGGTTAGAAAGAGACAAAAAGTAGCCTATGTCACTCAAATCGTTCTCAAAATGTACATTAAGCGCGGCATCGCAAAACAATTACGCAACAGTTCCAATGGAATATGCGAAGACAGGCTGCTCAGATGTTCCTTAGCCTTGACTATGCCAACCTCTTCTCCTCAAGCGCAGCACAACAGACATAAGGTTGACCGATCAAGACGCAGTAATCCTGGTAATAATTTCTCAAAGTCTGAAACTCCACCTATATCATACATACGAGTATTAGCTATATGCTTTCTATAAAAAACTATTCAGATACGTCGTATCGTCCGGATAAAAAGGCTGTCACATACGGACGGACGGATGGACAGACGGAAACGATGAAACTGTAAGGGCTCCGTTTTTGCCATTTTGGCAGCGAAACCCTAAAAGGACTACTGGTAACAAATAATGAGCTACTGATGATAACAGCAAATAATAGATGTTACCTTTTTTTCAATATAAACATATGATGCAGCTCATACGTTGTACTACTGATGGTTAAAAGTCCAAGCATTAAAAAAAAAAACTGAAAAAAAAAAATTTTTGATTGAGATAAATAAACATTTAGGTACTTATAGTATGGATGGTATAGGAAGGATGGAACTCTCTTCTAGGAAAACGGTCGAAAAAGTGTCCAGCGGTAAGCACTAAACAATAGTTCCAAATATCTCCGGGTGGCGCTAGGTATAGTTCAGTATTTGAAATGAATTACCGATATTTAATACTTATATGACTTTCTCCCTTCAAATTGAAATTGCTTGAAATTCATATTACATGTAATTAGTATTCGCGATTACATGTAATTTGTAATTGCGAATACTTTTATCTCAATTACTTTTACTTGTAACTTCGATAATTTAAAATGATATAGGATTTTCTTTTTGGGTCAGTGGGGGCAGCTACCAGATCCCGTGCTGCTACGCGAAAGAAGCCATCTGGCTTTCCCTCAATTTCAAATTAATTTAGATTGGCGTTTACAGATTTTGAAAAAAACATACAGGATGCGAGAAAAAGGTCATATTTGTCAACCTTTTTTTGATGCCAATCGATTCCATTCCAATCTAAGATCAAAAGCATTGCTGCTTGCATTGGACAAAAAATAATTTGCGGCTAGAAAAGCCACAAATCAAGGAAAACTCTTGCCATACTGTATGAAAATAAAAATGTTTATTTTTATTTATTTATTTTTATTTAAACTTTATTGCACAAAATACACAAGTGTATGTACAAATGGCGGACTTAATGCTAAATGGCATTCTCTACCAGTCAACCATTGGGCCAAACAGAGACACGTAAAAAGGTGCGAGGAGAACATTAAACTGATTGATTATTTAAAAAAAAAAAGAAGACTTATGAGCTACACATATTTATATTAACTATACATAGATTTACATACACATATAAATAAATAATATACATATATAAATATATAATATAATATATACTACATACAATAGTTATATTGATGGTTACTGATCTGATTCTTGTTGCAGCAGATGCTTACGTAACATCCGCTTAAAAGTGTATTTTTCACAGATTCGAACAGATTTTCATTCAACATTGGTCTCTATTGGTGACACATTGGTCTCACATTGGTCCAATGTTGGTCCAATGTGTGATCAATGTGAGACCAATGTGAGACCAATGTTGAATGAAAATCTGTTCGAATAGCAAATGTCAATGTCGTTATAGCGTTGAGTTGAGTTAGATTGAGTTGGATTGGAGCTGTGTCAGTCCAGTGTGTGTGTCTTTATTTTTGGTTCAATGTTGGTCCAATGTGTGATCAATGTGAGACCAATGTGAGACCAATGTTTAATGAAAATCTGTTCGAATAGCAAATGTCAATGTCGTTATAGCGTTGAGTTGAGTTGGATTGAGTTGGGTTGGACCTGTGTCTGTCCAGTGTGTGTGTAGGGATTGCAATCCAGCACCATTTTCAATCCAGCTGGATTTTTGCTGGATTGACATAAATCCAGCTGGATCCAGCGCGGATCCAGCACCTATATATTTTTTACGAGTAATCGAGTTGTTTGTATTAGAAATGCTATGTTATCATAAGCTTTCTTAATGGGAGTCATACTACAAGATAAACGTGTTCTTTCCCTTCGTTCCACGTACCTAACTTTCTCTGGAAAGGGCTTCAAATAGGCGTTAAGTTACTCTCAATTCTTCACCGCAAACTATGCAATAACGCGTTCGGTTTTGTGTTAGATTCTTTAATATTAATTTGAAATGTTTTATAGCAAAAACATAAGTGTGTGCATCGTATAACTCGCCATATTAAGTACGGAATAGGTAATGCACACACGAATACGGCTTTTCATTTATACTGTACCTTATTTGTACTTATTACGGACAGGTGTTTCGGTACCTATGATTTCCAAGAACGTACTTACGTACTTACTTCGCTGGCTCAGCGACCCAAAATGGACATTGCCCTCCGACACTAGGTTTTGCCATTCGTTCCGATGCTGTGCGATCCGGCGTCAATCAGCCACTTGAATGTCGCACAGGTCTGTCTGTACCTCGTCGATCCACCGATAGCTTTCGCCGAGACCGAGGCCTTACGCTCTGACGTTTCCCAATTGATCGTCCCAGGATGCTCTCTTGGCCGCACGATCCTCTCCCATTCTCTCCACATGACCGAGCCAGTGAAGTCGCGCAGACTTGCTTTCTCCGATGATGTTTGTCCTCACTCTCCAAGAGCCATCTACTCGCCTTGTAGGGCCCAAATTTCTCTTCTACTAAGAGCTTGTTTCCTCCTTTAGGGTTAACGTCCAATCTATATACCAAAATCGGCCTTAACACGGAAGAACTTAAGTTATTATTATACCTAAAATTATTTACGTGGACATAATATTTTACTTTCGCCACCGGCCTATTTAAATCTGATGTATTTCGATATGGGTTACTAGTTTGATAATTCATCTATGTATAATGATGACGCTGCCTTCCTCGAGAACGACATCTAATTCGTATGTTAAATTGTAAAAGGTATGGCAATTACTTTAAAAATTATTTGAATCACATGGATCACATGAATAATAAAAGTAATAACACAAATAAATTTGACTATAAACAAATAATTTTGTGACATACTAACTAATTCCGGAAAAATTTACGGTTTAATTCATGTTTATTTCGCAGTCATTACGCAGGACGTGTTTCTACAAATGAATTTGACGTTTAAAATATAAAACAAAACATTTTTTGCTCAAGAGTTTTTCTTAAGTAGAAATATAAAAAAATACAAATAATATACCTAAATATTTAAATACATTTAAATACATACAGTTAGGTGCATAACTGAGTCGAAAAAGCAATCAATGTTCGTTTTAGTTGATTAATAATGGAATGAAACTCACTACGGTACTAAATCGTATTTATTCTTAAACAAAATTAATTCTTTATTAAATGTATCTTAGTCAGAAACAGAAAAACTCAACTGAAAGAAAAAAAATAGTATTAACCTACGATTCACTTTTGCTCCAACTCTTAAAACTCAATAGACGTCCGTGTCTTTTTGAGTTAATATTTTGTCCAAAGGCCCTCCGCTTGTTTAACAGCTTGAAGACGTCTTGGTAGGCTGTTTGTCAAAGATTCGCAATATTCTGGGGATATTTTATACCACTGTTCCTGTACTCGATCCCATAAGACATTGAGTAATGACGGAGGCGACTCATACTCATTTACGAGTCTCTTTTTTAAATGAGCCCATGCATTTTCTATTGGGTTGCAATCAGGGCTTTGCGAGGGCCATGTTAAACGCTTAAAACGTTGCTGGGACAACCATTTTTGGACTGTTTTGGCCGTATGTTTTGGGTCATTGTCCTGTTGAAACACTTCATGTTCCGGATAAGGCATGTTTTCTACTGCATCGAGTAAATGTTGTTGTAGGATTTGCTGATATACGACTTTGTTCATAATACCTTCAATTTTATGGATTGGACCTACTCCAAATGCAGTTATACACCCCCACACCTTAATATTTCCGCCGCCATGTTTAACAGTCATCCATTTTAACAGGTTCACCTTCTCGTTTCCACTTCCACTGGCGTCCATCTGTCGAATATCTGTTTATCTTCGACTCATCTGACCAAATGACCTTTTTCCAATCATCTATAGACCAGGTTTCATACTTTTTAACAAATTGTTTTCGTTGTATTATATTTTTCTTAGATAACATTGTTTTTTTTTTCTTTTCAATAGCTCTAAACTTTGCCTTTTTTAGGGCTCTGGCGACTGTCTATTTGCTCACTGCTTTTCCAACATCCCTTTTAAGGATTCCGGCTGCCATAGAAGCAGTTGTTGCTTCGCCAGAAGCAATACAACGAGTTAAGCGTCTTGTATCTTGATCGGTCAAAAGTCTTGGTCGACCTCCTACATTGCTTTTTATGGGCAATCTGCACTTATTTTTTATTCTCTGTACCTTAGATTGCGTAATATTCATGATGCGAGCTATATTTCGTGTTGATTTTCCTTGTATAAGTAACTCCTTTACGTTTTTCTTAAGAGACGGCGATGTAGGAGACATGGTGAGGCAGATATTCCAGAAATGATTGTGATATAAGCAATGAATGTTAATAAAAGTGTAGGAACTGATCAGGCGAGCTGTTATTTATGTCTTAATTTATAATAAACGCTTGACCTTTTTTATAACTGATAATATTACTTCACATAATAGCTAGTGCAAAACTGAGTCGATTAACCTGAGCAAAACTGAGTCACTGAAATGTGCTTTTTATAACAGTAAAATACTTTTAAACAATTTTATACTAGTGATGACATTATTTAAATTGTCTGTCAATCAAGACAACACATCATTTATTTTTTAATTATAAACTACTTAGATGTAAACAAAAAAGGTTATCGTGTTTTCTAAACATCAACTCAGTTATGCACCTAACTGTATGTGGGCAACACCGTGTAGATGTGCAAGTCCTACTTGTATTTGTTTGGTTTTTACCTTATACGGTACTGGCAATGTAAGTTTTTGCGCCATTATTTGAAAATATATAACTTGCGGATCCGCAGCGCTGGATCCAGCGTTCGGTGCTGGATCCAGCAGGTCGAAAAAAGCGCTGGATCCAGCTGGATTGCTGAATGCTGGATCCAGCAATTGCAATCCCTATGTGTGTGTTATTTTTCAAATCGCGGCCATGGACTTGAATAACTCAATATCACGCCAACCGATTTCACGTCTAGGGAAAGAAGCGATACGAGTCACTTGATTACGAACCGTTTCAGATTCTTTTCTCGTTCTATATCCACACCGTCCTTGTTACGGTTATTCCTTGTGTTTAATATTGGATATATTTTCGTATAACCGTTTCTACATTATGTCTCAGACTCTCAGCATAGTTTCGTATTCAAGTTCGTTTGTTTGATTTAATTAGGTATTTACGTATTGGTATTCAGTCACAGTACTCACAGTATATTGTCGTTCATATAAAAGTACTTATAAAAAAAAAATCTTAAAGTATTCTCGTCGTATTATTATTGCTAGGTATATTGTAATGTTTCCTTGGCTGACACCGACTCCAAAAATAACAATAATTGTTACTACATTATATTATCACAACGTAATAATTTGATTGATTTTGAAGTAGTTTAATATTATTCATTTCATTTTACTTAGGTGAACTCTAAAAATATTTTGATCATTGTTTGTTATTCATAGGTATGTGTTGAGTTCAATTTGAAGTGGGTACGTACCTACCTACCTTATTGCGTAGTAAAGACATAGGTCGTAACTACATATTGATGAGTAGTAAAACCGGCCAAGTGCGCGTCGGACCACGCATAATGGAGGGTTCCGTACCTTCAATGGAATAAGAACCAAACTAATACCAAAAGGTCGTATCTGATGCAAATGGAAGAAGTTTTTTGGAGATAACTCAAAAATGGCTGAACCGGTAATGTTCATAACAATTTTCGTACAAAGTATGTGATAAGGTGCATCTTCTCAATTTTGTTCATATTTTTTGGGCTTACGGTTCAAAAGTTACACGGACTCAATTTTTCTGACTTTCGAAGCAATTATTTTTGGAAATATTCACTTAACCACAAAATATTCAATGAATCCTTGATGTTATTTTTAAGACCTATCGATTCATGTGCATCATGTTCATATGAAATGAAATGAAATTTATTATTATTAACTCATTGTTACAAGTCAATTTACACATTTTACGATATATTTATATACGTACATGTCGTATCATCATCATATCAGCCGAAAGACGTCCACTGCTGAACATAGGCATCCCCCAAAGTGTGCCACAATGACCTGTCCTGCGCCACCCGCATCCAGCGGAATCCCGCGACCTTTACCAGGTCATCAGTCCACCTTGTGGGGGGTCTACCGACGCTGCGCCTTCCGGTTTGTGGTCGCCACTCAAGAACCTTTCCGCCCCAACGTCCATCGGTTCTACGTGCAATGTGTCCCGCCCACTGCCACTTCAGTTTAGCAATTCGGAGGGCTACATCGGTTACTTTGGTTCTGCTGCGGATGACGTCATTTCTGATGCGATCACGCAGAAAGACTCCAAGCATAGCCCTCTCCATTGCCCTTTGGGTGACTTTGAGCCTTCTTATGAGGCCCATAGTAAGCGACCACGTTTCAGTGCCATATGTCATTGCTGGCAACACACACTGGTCAAAGACTTTCGTCTTGAGACACTGCGGCATATTGGACAAAAAGATGTGCCGTAGCTTCCCGAACGCTGTCCAAACGAGTCGGATTCGTCGATTAACCTCTTTCTCGAAGTTGGATCTACCTAACTGGACAGTCTGTCCTAGGTATAAATAATCGTCCACAACTTCGAGTGTAAAGTCTCCGATTGTAACGGGAGTTGGTGCTACATGGGCATTTGACATGATCTTCGTCTTATCCATGTTCATCTTTAGACCAACTCGCTCGGAGGCTTTACTGAGGTCATCGAGCATTGTACTCAAATCCTCCATGGTTTCAGCCAAAACTACTATATCGTCAGCAAACCGAAGGTGAGTGATGTACTCGCCGTTTCTGTTGATGCCTAGCCTTCTTCAGTCCAGAGTCTTGAAAACATCCTCCAGTGCAGCGGTAAACGTTATGTCGTATAATACAATTTTATCACATATAAAAATAATCAGTAAAATAATATAATTTTATCATATATTGAGATCTCAGATCTCACTTCATTTATTTATTACAGGAGTAATAATTAGGTAAAAAAAAATTTTTAAAATTTTGTTTGTACATGTATGGAGCGCCCCCCCTAAAAATATATTTTTCTGCAATTTAACTACATAACTAAATAGCGGCATGCAAAAAACATCTAATGTCTAAATATATTTAATATACGTATTATAATATTTATTGTTTCTGAGTAAAATGGCTGTGACACACGGACGAACGGACACACGGACATGACGAAACTACTTATATAAGGCTTCCGTTTTTGCCATTTTGGCTACGGAACCCTAAAAAGTAAGTTGATTATTAAGTTGAAGAAGAATACGTATTTTTTTTTATATTAAATTGTTTTGGATTTTTTTTGTAGTTGTTTTTTTTTGGTAATTGTTTTGTTTATGGCACGATATGTCGTCCCGCCCCTTCTAAACGAAAATATTTTCTGGTCGCTCACCATCGCCGCAATAGGAAGTCCACTTGGTATTAAGCGCCTCCGCTAGAAACGGTAACCGGATAATATCACTATCAGTCGACAAAATTCGAGTGACAACACCCAAAGTACCGTGAGCAGAGGCAAGGAATGCTACCACTCCAACTTCGTATCACCGGCGGATTCCCAACTCTCCGTGACGGAACGGAAGGGCAGCCTAATACCTTTGCTCTTCTCCTAAATACTTCACTACTTCAATAATATTTATTTCAGTCAAATATACAATATACATGTAAACAAACAATGAACTTAAGTCTAGCTTAAGCCTAGTCAAATAAGCCGCCTCGAAAATTGACATTTACGTTGGATTGAAGGGGCTGAAGGGCCAATCTTAGTGTTTCTTAAGCCTCGCGACATCATCCTCAAACAGCCAAGTTGGCGTCGTTCTCAAAATGTACATTAAGCGCGGCATCGCAAAACAACTACGCAACAGTTCCAATGGAATATGCGAAGACAGGCTGCTCAGATGTTCCTTAGCCTTGACTATGCCAACCTCTTCTCCTCAAGCGCAGCACAACAGACATAAGGTTGACCGATCAAGACGCAGTAATCCTGGTAATAATTTCTCAAAGTCTCAAACTCCACCTATATCATACATACGAGTATTAGCTATATGCTTTCTATAAAAAACTATTCAGATACGTCGTATCGTCCGGATAAAAAGGCTGTCACATACGGACGGACGGATGGACAGACGGAAACGATGAAACTATAAGGGCTCCGTTTTTGCCATTTTGGCAGCGAAACCCTAAAACGACTACTGGTAACAAATAATGAGCTACTGATGATAACAGCAAATAATAGATGTTACCTTTTTTCAATATAAACATATGATGCAGCTCATACGTTGTACTACTGATGGTTAAAAGTCCAAGCATTAAAAAGAAAAATCTGAAAAAAAAACATTTTGATTGAGATAAATAAAGATTTAGGTACTTATAGTATGGATGGTATAGGAAGGATGGAACTCTCTTCTAGGAAAACGGTCGAAAAAGTGTCCAGCGGTAAGCACTAAACAATAGTTCCAAATATCTCCGGGTGGCGCTAGGTATAGTTCAGCATTTGAAATGAATTACCGATATTTAATACTTATATGACTTTCTAAATAAAATTAATATTCAGAGTGTTTTTCATCTCCCTAAATAATAATTTACAATTTATTTATTTTTTATTTCAAAATTAATTTAATCAAATTTAATATCATTATGGCGCCATCAGTTTATCGCCTTTTGACGGACACTTTTGTAACAAAGAGATTCATATCCTTCTTGTACCATCCATAACTTATAGGTATAAGATCGTTTAAACAGTATTTTAAGTGTAAAATTAATAAATAAATAAATAAATAAATATTATGGGACAATCTTACACAAATCAACCCGGGACCTCCTGCTTCGTAGGCAGGGTCACTACCGACTAGGCTAGGAGGCCGTTAAATCAATGTAAAATTTGTTTAATGGTTATTTAATATTTCGGTAGCCATATTTTAGAGGGTACAAGTTATTAACTATAAAGAAAAATAAACAAAAAATAATTTAAAATAATAATGTACATTATTTTTCATCACATTTGCTCATAAAGTGTGCTATTTCACACAAGGGAGGCAAATCGCATTTTACTCCCACGAAAGTTATATATTCTTAAGAATATAACTATTATAGGTTCTAAACATAATCGTAAGAAATCTTTATATAATATCTCCTAGGAGAAGAAACAATGCCTACTTTCCTCTGAGCCTAAAGCATTTTTTTTAAATCTTATGAAAACTTTTGTAGTTGTTTGTCCCTTGTAGGACCACCGTTCAATAACTTGCCACCTCATTCTAATAATGAACTCTGTTAACCCATTATTATTTATTTATCGTATGACCACATGTCACTGGATATCGATAGGCATTTCTCACGGTATTTTCATTATCATCTGCTTTCCCACTACTACTACCCATAAACAATACATTTTTAGTATAAGGTTTTAATTACTGGCCACCCTTCAATGACTGACCAAGTTATAAAAAAAATGAATTATGTTTGTAGGTGCATTTAGTTCATTTTTAGTAAGAGGTGGCCAGTAACTCGCGATTTACCCTAGATGATTTATAGGTATAGGAGAAGGTATAATATTTTAGTTTTCCTTAAGGCTGTGTGATGGGATACCAGGGATGAGCGAGGATGCGTTGCGAGAAATGTGTTTGTTAAGAACCAATCCTGGAGCAGGAGCAATCCTGGAGGTAAATATTGGCTCAGCTCACCCGACACTAGCGTATTTCGAGCGTCGACGCCGCGCGAGCGCCCGCGCAGCGGCGACACGGCGTTGGTGCGGCGTCGACACAACGTCGGCGCGACGCTATTATAGTGGAGCGTCGGCGTCCCACCAGCGGCGTCGCGGCGACGACGCTAGTGAGACGCCGACGCTCGACAACGCGGCAGAGAAAACTACTGATTATAATAGTGCTTAGTGTATTTTCTCGGAGTAATAAATAAACACCATTCGACATTTTAGTGTCGATATTTACAAGGTGTTGAGATGCTCTTTAGGTAATTACCACAGCGTTTTTGCTTGTATTGACGTGGGTAAGGTAGGGCATCCAATCCCGCAGCCTATCATCAATCACGGTATTCGCGGGACCACACATTTTCAATCCGTATAAAGTATTCATTTCTACGCGGGATCCTGCAAGAATCTAATTTGGTGTAAAACAAGTAAAATAAAGATATAATCATCCTTTATTTCACGTTTATTAGATCACATTTCAATGGTCCATTTATTGAGAATATTGAGATTAAAAATAAAGAAGAAAAAATTATCCATGTTTATGGCAGTCTAAATAAAATATTTTAATTATTAGCCAAGCTCATTAGCAGCATTAGGTTAGCTTACTGTTATAAAATTTTGAGAAGAAAACATAACATATGTAAAGTCATGTGCCAAACTGCTATGAATTTTAGAGTCAATATAGCAACCATAACGAGCCATCTCTTTCTTGATGATGGACTTAAGTGTGTTAGTCTTTGATCATCATCATCAGCCTGTATCAGTCCACTGCTGGACATAGACCTCTCCCATGGCACGCCACAGAGCTCGATCTTCAGCTATCCTCTTCCAATCTGTACCCGCCACCTTACGGCTATCGTTGCCCCATCTTGCTGCAGGACTTCAAGCACTACGTGTGCTGTCATACAGTTTCCAATCAAGAACCAGCCCAACGGCCATCGGTTCTTCGGCATACGTGGCCTGCCCACTGCCAATTTAGCTTGCTTATTCGCTGAGCTATGTCGGTAACCTTGGTTCTCTGACGAAGAACCTCGTTCTGGAGATAGAGAATAAGATGAGAGCTCGAAGTTATAGTCAACTCCAACTCCTGCTGAAACGTAAGCGTACTGTCCATATCGGAAACGTCTTCGTTGTTTGTTATTTGATCCTGTTACTCCCCTTGATGAACAACATCTTCTTCGTTGTTATTGTTCTCTGAAAGGCTGAACTGCATTCTCATTATAAAGTCTTATTTCTTTTCGAAGTACAGTTTTTATTCGGGGTGCGGGTTCGCTTGAATGTAAAACGTCCGGAGAGTAGCGGAAAAATGTTTAATGTTGTAAAATGTTATAGAAGTAGTATAGATTCACCGTTTCTACCTCATCATTTTTCCACCACCAAAACAATGGTTTTTCGGGATTATGGTGGGTTTTCCGGACTATGAAACCTAAAAAAAAAAAAAAAAAAAGTTTGGTATGTTTTAGTACGTTTAGCCCCCCATTTAGATCGATTGCACTAGGTCTCAACAGTGCCCGGAGCCTCCTTCAGCACTTAGGCACTCCGCTAATTAAACAATACACGCTCTTCGACACCACAATAGAACCCTTGCTCACCTTTTTCTATTGTCTCTATTGTTAGCTCGACTCGGCGACATCGCATTGTTACCGAGCTCGGTAGAGGCATATTCCTACGTTGTAGTTTGTTCTTTACGTATTTGCAATAGGTTTTATAATTGCTTAATTAGTTACTCCTTATGAAAGACTAGGTATACTACCTAAAGTTTCCAAAGTTTAGGTATAGTTTTGGTGGTGGGAAATCAATGGGGTAGAAACGGTCATATAACTTAACGAGATTTATAATGATCTAACAAGCCCCGCGAACTGACACAATTACATTACCCTTTATTAGTCTGGACTGGAGTAGGTATCAATTATATACCTAAAGTAATTAATTCACATTTCGCGAATATATATGCAAATTTCAATGTATCTATAAAGTTTCCATAGTTTAGGTATAGCTTTGGTGGTGGGAAATCAATAGGGTAGAAACGGTCATATAACTTAACGAGATTTTTAATGATCTAACAAGCCCCGCGAACTGACACAATTACATTACCCTTTATTAGTCTGGACTGGAGTAGGTATCAATTTTATACCTAAAGTAATTAATTCACATTTCGCGAATATATATGCAAATTTCAACGTATGTATATGTGTTACAGCACAATATGAAACTTCTGGTATATGTTTCAACCCCATCAATTTTAATTATTTAGTATCTATTCGTTTTCATTTTTTGCCTAAAATTTATTATTTTATGCAAATCCAATTTTTGAAATATTATTTTATTGATTCTAGATTTGTGTTTATATATTTGTGTTGTCTTAATTTTTTTTTGGGTAAATTATTTTATGCAAATCTAATTTTTGAAATATTATTTTATTCATTCTAGATTATTTCTAGTCTAGATATTTGTGTTGTCTTATTTTTTTTTTTGAACTCGTAAATAACTTTGGTATATGTGACAACCGACTGCTATTTATTGGTGGACAATAAACATGACTGTGTTTTGAACAAGTTTCAACCTGTAAGTATGCTGTACGTTTCCGTAAAGGAAGTTCCCATTATTTATTATAATATATAGATCTTTTGTTAATGCAGGATTCGGTGTGTGATTTATTGCATTCTTGTTCATACCAGTTAGGTGGGGCGGTGCGATGTTTAAAGACTCCTTTGGTGCTCTAATTTAAAGTCGCAATTTCTATTATTAGTTTTTTCTTGATGCTGTCGGCTTGAGAACTGTACCTTTTTTACTAGATGTCCTTTGAAGAAGGTAATAATTTACTTTTTATTCGTTTCTGAGAAATATATATCTCAATCATCGGGTTTGAAGTCACACGCGATTTTAATAGAAAGTAAATGCACAAAAGATCTGTCGTTTAAATTCTTTAGAATTATTTTGATAATTTAATCTTTTGTTAGAAAACATTCCGCTGCAAACAAAAATTTACCTGTCCCCGAAATCCTGTTTAAACTCGTCGCTACCTACCTAGGTGGGCCTCTGTCCCCACCAGCCGTGACCTTTTTTTCAACACAAATTCATATAAAAAGGCTGAGGCTGTGGGTAACTTTATATAGTACCTTCGATTCTCCAGTTCAGTTAAGAGCTCTCAGTTTCTACGCTTTGAAGTTTTAACGAAGACTATTCATAATGGATGTAAGTATTTAAATAGTATTACTCTATAATTATTGCATTAAAAAATTTATGTGTTGTGTGTATGTTTTAAGTCTTTAATATTAATTATGAATTTTATTTCAGTTTTCCGACAACACTTTCAAAAACTTTTACGTTGATGAAAATGAAGACGAAGCAAGTGATGAAGAGGGGACGCTGGCTTTCAAAGTGAAGCAAGCTATTGCGAAGAAGCGTCAATCAAATAATATTGATGGCTTTTTTGAAAGGCCTAAGAAGAAGACAAAAGTGTATAAGAAATCTTCAACGGCCTCCAAAAAAGAAGAAGACGGTGTTTCATATCTCACTTCGGGTCAGGACGATGGGGCATATGCATCACACCTCATAAAGATCGAAGTATATGACATGAATAAAATACGAAACGTTGGACCTCTGGACCATTGGAAACACTGTGACTATCGTGTTAAATATTATGCTAACGAAGGTGACTCACATGAACAAAGTGCTCGGGATGTTATATTTAATATAACGAAAGAACTATCATCTAAAACCAAATGTGTAAAATATTTTATAGAGACTGATAAGGGTGATAAAAAATAGTTTTAATCAGTGCTTTATTTATAACTAGAATAAGTTCCTTTATTTTTTAACTTAAAAAAAATGTTTACTTTCTTTCTTGTTTTATTGTATATTAATGTTATTACTCATTTATTGAACATGTTTAATATTAGATGTAGTTTTAACTGCTTATTTTGTGTTTCTTTCTCCGTCACTGCATTTGTCTTAGGTAGTAGGAATATTTTGTAATTATAGTTGTAAGAAATAAAATAAAATCCAATTTATTTTCATAACACATTGTTTTAATTCACAAAAACTGATTTAAACATATTCCTTAAAACTAAATCATTACACAAAGAATTATCAGAAAACAGACATAAAAACTCAGACATTTTTTTCCCTTGAAGCTTAAAGATAAACTAAACAGTATTCTCCACAAACTGAAGTAAAATAATTCTGAAGTGATTGATGGTTATAAAACCACCTCTTAGAGTTTCTATTTAAAAATAACCTGTGATAACCAGTAGGCTTTCGACCAAAAGAGTCAAAGTATTCACCATATCCATTCACATCAATGTGCATTGCAATCCAATGAGAACCGGGCTTTGAATCAGGATCCAGATTGCTTATAATAAAAGTAGGTAGATTAACCCAAACAGGAATCCGGTTTGCAGCAAAAACATTTGACTTAAACCTCGGGTTTATTTTATTCATACAAAATTGTATTTCATTCGAATCCATAATAATAATTAATCTAAAAAAGTAAACACTGGTGGTTTTACAGACAATGTTCAAGTGGTAATGATAAAATTGAGTGAATGCATTGTATTTATTTAATTACTAACTATTATAATCTGCAGTGATATCACGATTTTTATTTATTTCAATTATGTTATCAAATTCAGCATACACGATACAGTTGATAGTAGTACTTAAAGCTGAATCAAAACGAACTTCGATTCGAACACTTCCGTGTCTTACAAGATTCCAGTGTGAAGTTGAACTTGCAGATAAATCAGGAGTCAAATCGAAACATAATAAAGAATAACCACCCACATAGTTTGATCTGCTTATAGCATTACCTTCGTTATGGAAATGAATACCAGTTCCAGAAAATAAAGTATGATATGCAGTTGCTATTAAACCCGCAGAGTTAAATGAGGGTTGCAAAGTTTTAGAAGGAATTTCATGACCATCTACGTACAAACTAAATGAATTCATATGAAAATGTTGAAAATTGAAGGGATTTATAGCTAAATTACCATTAAATCCAGAGTTTGAAACGAATCCAATAATACATCTTTTAGGGACTTGCCCGAGAAATATATTATCCAACGTTTTACCTTGTATACCTGCGGGTAATGTCAGAACCTTAACTTCTGCCCTTGTTATCGGATATTTCGCAGTTGTTGATGCTAATACTTTTTGATGAGCTAACAATACACTAGGATTTATTCTTGCTCTTCTGATAATGAGACTGGCATCTGTTATTTGTACTTTAAATTTACCATCCTTATGACAAATTAAATTAAATGTTTCTTTCGAACGGACTAATTTAACTCTCATTTCTACACCATTAATTAGAAATTTCTCCTGGTTAAACATATCACCATGTAAATGACCAATCATTTCAACTTCCTTGCTTTCCTTAACAAAGTCCATTCTTTCGTGAAACCCTTTATTAGTCGAGTCAACGGCGTCCATATAGTTGGGGGTATCTTCATACCACAATCCACAAGTCAGATGAGATTTTTTGGCTGCTGAACCATAATTAAGCAGATTTTCCATGTAGGCTCGGTAAGCATAAGTGTTGTTTGGAGGTGATATAAGCTTCTGATTTAAATAAATGTCTAGTTGGCTAAACAGTGAATGTAACCAATTGTTTACCGGTGCAACATTTGCATCAGGTTTTATTTTTGTACCATCTTGATTCAATATTTTGGCATTTATATGCAACAAAGTGTGTGATAGATCAATGTAGTCATCACCTGACCCAGGAACTTGAAACTCAATAGGACCATCGTCACTTAGAGATGAAATTGGTTTGTAATGAATCCACTGGCCACTTTCAATGCTTGTTTGAGTTGACGGTAAAGCAAATAAGTCTAATTCAGATTTGGCACACTCACAAGAATGACTATTGTAAGAAAGACATTTTTTAGTTTGAAAATATATCTTCAGTATTGTTTTTCCTAAATTTTTTACCTCCTCTTCGGTGCGATGCTTTTAAGTTAATGAATGGTCCACGTCTTTTTGTAGACGTTTTATACCCAGACCCCGACATCAAAGAATCAATTTTTTCATCTGCTTTTCTTTTTAAGTTGGCGCTTGTTTCATTGAACCGAGATCTAATAGAACTATCCATTGGTCGTGAATTTACCATATCGGATAAAAGACCGATTCCTGCATCTAAAGTTTCTTTTCCCACAGTTTTAAGACCACTAGATAATAATGGTAGCACAGACCTAAAAAGACCACCCAAGAAACTCCCGATCCCATGTCCTCGTTAATATGGTAAACCCTTTATAAACTATTCCTATACCCGTACCAGCTTGGTGTGAATAGTAATGTTCATATGGGCAAGACGTAGATGATCTTTTATAATTCATTTTACCCGTTGAAAGTGTAGCTTCACGCAAGAAGATCCAAACTGGAATGGTATTCTAGCTCCAGTAGTTGTCCTTATATCTATTTCTATAGTATCGAATTCTCTTCGTAATACGGGTACATAGTGAGCAGGTGAGAAAATATGTGTTTTGTAAGCATCATAGATAAATTTAGTTGGGTCTAACGGTATTATTCTCAGTAATGATGTAATTACATCTCCCACCACTTGTGGATGAATGATATTAGTATAAACAAATATTTGTGAGAGTAAACCTAAGTATAAATTTGCAGGATGTTTTCCAATTGACATTTCTTTTAAATTTGATCTTGGTCGAAATCCTAATTGTAGACTTAATATGGGTGTTGTTGTGATTGAGACTATTTCTTTATCTGTTGATATCCCCACCATTTTTGTAATTTTATCATATCTAAACTTAACTTTGCTTTTTAGCTGTGGGTTTTCATTTAATGCATCAAGAAAATGATCAAGACTATCATACGAAGTAGCTGGTATGTGAGTTTTTGAATCAGCGATTTTATCCGTCTTGTCTGCAGGTCCTCGAACTTTCTTTTTAATATAAATGGTATTTTCATGTTCTTAAACATTGTACATGGAGCATGGGTATTGAAATTCTACTAAACCCACGACCCATTCTCCTTCCAATTTAATGGTTTTAGGTAATTTTGTTAAAAAGTGCGCAGTTGTATTATCATTGTAATATTCCGATGAGCTATTGCTCAACAAAGTTAAGTAAAAACTGTTTTCACTCATATTGTTTCTAAACTTGATGACGGTATCCAGGAATTAAATTTATTAGGATAACCTCGCCACTTCACGAACACTTCCTTTCTGCCACCAATACGGCGCGAGCGTATTATTTTATCAATTTTATATTTGATGGAGGGGTGGTGAGTTACTTTTTGTAATTCTTTAGAATAAAATGTACCAATTATTGGTTCACCTTCCAAATCTTTTAAAGTATAAACAACCCACGGAGACCTATTGATAACTGATTCAATCACAAATATTTCATCACTCCAATTGGTTTCATAACCCTTTTGGAATATATGTTTATATTTAGTTATCCTAACATGATCACCTACATTTAGCCTTGCATTTTCTAAAGAAGGTTGTTTATCATTTTTTCTTTCATATAAGTTACACCAAACAGTCCTTATATTACTAGAGTTAACATCAACTGGACGCATTTTTATGCTGGAATGATAGCTATGGTTATATGAATAAAGCAGATCTTGTAATATATTAGTGTAATTGTAAGTATTCTTATGAGTGAAATAACACCATATTTTAGTTTTGAGAGTTCTTTGAAACCTTTCAACTATGCTAGCTTTAATGTCTGGGTTGTTAGTTGTATAATAATTTATGTTCTTACTTTTAAAATAATCTCTCACCATCTTTGAAACAAATTCTGTACCCTTATCAGATTGAATATGTCTACGGGTTGCATTTGCTTCCGTGAATATGCTTTCAAAACACGTTTTAACCGTTTCAGCATCCTTCTTTTTCATAAGTCTCGCAAATGCATATTTGCTAAATACATCAATAACACAAAGAATGTATTTATACCCATCGTTGTATTGACTATAGGTACGTATACCACTTAGATCAGCTTGCCATAGTTCATTGTAGTTTGACAGGATGTATTTGTTACGCGAGAAACGTTTATGAACAGGTTTATGTAGAGTGTACGCTTCTTGGGACTGCAACCATTTTTTCACTTCCTCTCTATTCATTTGACCTTTCATTTCCTTCATAACATTATTTAAACTACTATATCCAGCCGGGTTTGATATATCGTAATATATTCTATTTATGTCTAATAAGGAGTCCATCTTTCCCAATCAACTTTCTTTTGAGACCTGGTTTTGGCTTAGTAGATAGAGGAGTAGATGCGTTTTTTTCTTTAATTGATAGGTTGTGCTCGCTAATAGAAGCCTGTGAAGTGTTAGCTTCAGGTTTAGATTGAATTTTATTAATAAATTCTAAAGTCTCGGGGTTACCAATACATGACGATGGAACTTTTATATCATTTAAAAGACGAGCGAAATCCTCCCATCCCACTGGTTTTGAGCGTTTAAGCGGTCTAAGTACATCGCCTACCAAATCGAGAATATTGCTATTTGGTATTGTCTGACTGTTTATAACTACTTCACCGTTCTCCTTCCACCAAATTTTAGGTCTATTCAAGACAATGTTTTGCAGTAGCGTCTGACTTTTTGTCCTGTACGATTTAGGTATAACATCTATAATATAGGATGGAGAATATCGTTTAGGTAATTGAACCTTTGATACACCAGGAGGTGTGGCATAAACATCTTCTTCCGGCACAGGTGAATTTGCGTCTCCGCTTAAGTTCTGAGTAAATGATTCCTCCTTTCGGATACTTTCCTCTTTTTTTACATTTTCCTCCTTTTTGTTAACTTTCGAAGCAACGTTGTAGTTATCGTTAGTAAGGTAGTTCACTTCATCCATCACTATTGGTAATTTAAATGGTCTTCGATCTGCCTCAGCAAAATGTAAAAATCGTTGTAGTGCTTGACAATATAATGCCCACTTTTCACGATCATTTATTTTTCTTCTAAGAATTGTTTGCATTTCTCCATCCAGACGGGATGATAAATTTTCCACCTGATTTTCACTTTTTTTAAGTCTTTCAATAAATTCAGGTTCTACTAACAACATTTTCTTTGTATTCTCCATTGTATCTAAGATAAGGAGTTTACCAATGCACTTAAAACTGCACCTAAAATTATTGGTAAAAATGCACCCCCTTTCTGAATAATAACGGTTTTTCTAAGCTTATTTTTGCCTTTTGAAACTAGTTTTCGTAATGTTTCCTTATATTTTTTTAATTTAGATTTTTCTTTGTTATCTAAAGGAATTTTACCCTTTAGAACGTTATAGATACATTCACAAATGATGTTGATCTCATCTTCATCGCACGATTTAAGCAAAGCAGTGCGATATTTTGGTTTAAGTAAATGCAGGGCTTCCAGTAAATGTTTATAGGTGCTTACTCGAGAATGCATCATTTAGAACTGACTGAAACTTGATGATCCTTGTTATATTTAAATCCTTTCTTTGGAATATTCACTGTGCAATGGCCATCAAATGGAAATATTTTAGTTTTAAAACGACACATGTCATCTGTGTTTTGTTTTAGATCAATCATAAGATAGCCGTGAGCGTTTTTAGTAGCATCCTTGTAAGCTTCGTCAACGAACTTTGAGTTTTCTGGGCATACTTGACGAGACAAATAACGTATTTGTGTTTTATCTCTAGGATTCTTAAAAAACACTAAATAACTTGTATTCAAAGACATATCACGTTGACCTTTACCCTGATGAAATATATTTTGAGTAATATAAAACAGGCTTAAATTTCTGTGGTGACTACCTTTTGTAAAAATATCAACCAGTCGCCCATTTGATTCCCGCATTAAATCATCTATTATAAGTAATTTGGGCTTCAGTCCATCAAACATGGACATATCAGGTATTCCTTGACTATAAATCACATTTTCTAGATTATATAGGGGTTGCATTTCATCATAACACCAAATCAACATAATCATCAAACTCAACATTACATAATTCTTTCGAATGTTCAAGAAAACTTGTAACAAATTTAGTTTTTCCACAACCACTCGGACCAGCTACAATAGTGGTGAAGGGATGGTAAAAATGAATCATTTTGAATTAACGTGAGGAGTGTGTTGTTATGAAAAGGAATTAATTTCAAATGAAATTTTTTTTTAAGTTTATCCTTTTATCAAGAACATTTATTAAAAATAACACATAACAAAAAAAAATTGACATAAGATAATTTTAACTTCTAAACTAAATCATACAATTTACAAAAATTATACACATTGCACAAAAAATAAATACATTTCATTGAATATTCTGTGTAAATTAAATAAATTTTAAAGTACACCATGAGCAATTTTATAATGACCCCACGCAAGAGTATCAATAGAATTTCCTAACAAATATCGTTTCGTGTCATTACGGGAAAGCGTTATTTTGGTAATTTTCTGTGTAAATAAAATGTGTTTTATTGATTTAAAACGTAACATTGTATCATATTTAATTTTTTTCTTAAATAAACATTTTTTAAAACTATCGAGATCATACGTTTCCGTTACGCATTTATTGACACCTTTAGCTTTAGCTTTAATTTCTTTATTTTGTACATCTATGGCGTACATTTTTGAACGCAAATCAATAAATTCCTTAAATATTTCTCCATTGTTTTCATCTTTGAAAACACCAAGTTGCTTTTTATTTACCAGAGGGAAACCATACACGTTGTCCTCTGGGTATTCAGAAGTATCAAAATATAAATTAAGATCTGATTTTATGTCATCATAAAAGTCCTCTGTGAATATTTGATATAGTAAACTATCAGTATCTGTGTAAAGCAATTTCAAATTATTTTGATATTTGGTTTTCATATAGTTGTAATGAAATTGATACATTAAAGTTTTAGAAAGATCTAAAATGCAAAAACCTAGGTAAATTGGTTTGTTGTATAAAACTTTAGTTTTTTTCAATTGAACAGCTACTAAATCATGTGAAAAAACAGATAAACTATGAAATTCAGGTTTCGCAATTAAAGATTGAACTCCTTGAGATTTCCCACGATTTTCCCAGTGATTTAATAATTTGATGTTTGCTCGTTTCATTACATTCTCCATAGTTTTACCAAACACTGAATTGTTCATGAGTTTGAAAAAATCTTTTTCGAATTCAGAAGATGCTTGGGATCGCATGCAGGTTTTTAAATCTATGTAACTTTTTAACCATGGGGATTGCTCAAATTTTAATATTCTATGGATTTTAAGCAATTTTAATCCGTTTTGTAAACTTTGTTTAAGATTTCTGTAATGAATGACATAGTTTGTTTTCTTGTTTAGATTTGGTATTATTTTTTTTGCTTTAGAATTACCTAAACATACATTTTCAGGACAGAATGGTAGATCCGAATGATAATCATGTAATTCTTTAGGGTACTCAATGTCTACTTCTAAAATAAAGCCATGATCAGCATCATCTGCAATATTAAAATTCGTCTCTACATTCACCCATTCAAATTTACCTGTAGGAAGAGGTTGAGACATAGCCCATCCATACAAGTTATTTGCATCTAAATATACAAAAGAAGACGGTTGGTTTGATTCATAGTTTGACATATATTTATTGTTAGCTTTTGCATGTCTGTGACTGCATTGGGATATACCTCCTCGAATATTTTTTGCTATGAAAGCAATTTTATCAATATCCGTCAATAGTTCAAGTTTTATTTTTGTAACTTTTAACATAGCATCCCAACTCAATCCTGGGGCAGTGTAATAATGAGCTGGATCCAAACCGTAGGTCTTAACACATACATTTCTAAAATTTTCAAATACATCAGTTAGTAGCAAAACATCTGTTTTCAGATATAAATCTGAACAGTCCCCCATATTTTGACAATTAAAGTGATTCCACACACCCACAGCATGTTCATAATCTTCATCTGAAATGTGGCTATTATTCAGAGAACTATAAAATAAATCCTTACGAGGAAGGGCGGTAAGGTTTAAACTATCAAATGATGTCATGTATTCATATGGGTACACACCCTTACGTATCAAGCGCTTATAGTCTTCTTCACTTGGAAAATTTAATTTTAGTTCATTGAATTGGTTTGTTGTTAAGTTTTTAGCTAATTTTTCAAGACTACTAGACATGAATTTAAGGGAATCAACGAATCTTAATTTCACTGTACGGTTATTAACTTTTAACATTTTGGAAAAGGAAATATATTTTTCTTTGTTCTGTGGGATTAGTTCTATATCACCATCTTCAAAATTAAGCCCATGTACTATAAAGTGACTGTCATAGTTGCTTAAGTTATGAAAAAACACAGGTACAAAGTTTTGGGGTCTGTACTTTTCATTGCAAAGTGAATGTGCAACGCCTTCGTAAACACCGATATGCCAGTTATAGGAAACGCAGGAATCCTCGTTTAAACATGTACTACAAATGAAACAGACTATGCTGTTTGCAATGTGTTCTTTATTTAAAGTTGTTAAGGGTAATGGGGGCTTGGAAAATGTATTCTTTTTACAAATACTCTCTAAATCATGTTTAATACATTTCATAAACGTTTGACCACAGTTCTCCCCTTTGTATGTTCTATAAATTGATAACTTGTCATCATATGCACATTTAATATAGTATCCAAAACTATAAACTTGATGTTTCTGAATGTTAATGGTTGAGGAACGCTTGTCTATACGTCTGCGTTTACGTTTGATTTTATCATCCACATAATCATCATCATCTCCATAATCTTTATCACTGTCAGGTGTTGGAGAGTGACTATTATCTTTAGTGGTTTGTTCATTAGATTGTTCTGACTGAATAGGACTTAAAAATGCCTCAAAATCTGCATACACAACAAAAGGAACTCGTAATTTACGCTCGTAATTATTGAAATTAAGTTGACTTGAAGAAGTCATTTTGTCAAACCAATCTTTCTTTTTAAATTGGTACATATATGAAAACAATCGTTCTTTTGATGCTCTACTAAATTCTGATTAGATGAAAAATTTGACAAACAACCATCACATATATTAACAGCATGTTGTGATTTATTTATTTGAGCGGATACTAATCGAGATAAATTGTTGATTAGACAATAGTGTCCTCTATTCCCCTTTGTTATATATAACAAATTAAAATGTTTTATTTTTTTACATTTTGTAATGTGTAAAGGACCAACAATATCATGACTTTTATTTTGTGAATTATACTCCAAACCAAACACGTTAATACTTAAATCATTTAACTTTTCAAATTTCTGAATATCAGTAAACTTGATAGGAAAAGGAATGTCACCAAACTTCAATTTCTCCTTATATTTGACATAACAGTTCACCATATTAGCGTGATTGTTTTTCTTAGGTGGATATAAACCCGAAAGCAATGCCCAACGGAAACATTCATGATCATTGTTTTTGATGTTTATTACTGCTCTTTTGTTTGTTATATCACGTGGTAATTCAATATATGAAGAACCACGCAATGGTTTATATTTATTAACATTAACGTCTAAGTGGTTTATGTTTACCAAACTCCATCCACTATCTTTTCTTTCAAAGTTTGTTAATCTTTCTGTTATTTCATTTACGAGGGATATGAAAAATAAATCTTTATCACTGCTCACATTAAAAAGTTGATTGTTTAATTGAAAATCAAATGTATTTCTTAGCTGTTTGGTATCCTGACAAAAATTTGCATTTAAAATAAAATTAACTTTTAAAGCACAATGATCTGCAACTGATCGATTTAGTAAAGTGAAAATTGTATCTTTATTTTTTTCTAAAAACGATTCGGGAGTTTCAAAGGGTTGGTAATCATTTTTATTACTTGATATTCTGTACGTAGCAACCCTGTTTCGGAATGCATTTTCAATTAGCTGAACGTTGATTAATTCGCTGTCTGAATTAAGAACATTGTTTTTGTGGTTATTGCTTTTCAAATGGTTTGCTAAATATCTTTTTACCACATACACATGGCACACAGAACATTCAATTTTGTCATTATTTTTTGTGCTTACGTCAATACAGCAAGCTTGTGTTGTAGAAGTTGATGCTGAATCACTGCTAGTTGATGGTTGACTCTTCTTTGTTGATGCCTTAGACACAGGATCCGTAGTTGCCATTTCTATTCCGCCTCCAACTTGTTGGAATCTAAAGAAATAAAATAAAATATCACAAATAATATAATTACATCATTACTTATAATATGATTACCAGAAACAAAGATTAATAATAACTACAAAATACTAACTTGTATATTTCTTACAGTACAAACAATACGCTTGCATTGGTAGGACCCCGTCTACTACATCAGTAGTTGATATATGAATATCCTGTGTTTGATTCCTATGACCCTCACATGGGGTATAATATGGTTTAATATCTTGATCTTCGAAAATTGAATCAGGTAATAAGCCATCAATAAACCACAATCGGATGTGTCTATGAAATTTCTGGATTATTAACTTTTTGCTAAAACTTGCTATCTCGCTACGTTCTAATTTAGGCTCAAGATAAAATGCCATGTTGCAAAACTGAATCACACAACACCACAGGTACAAAACACTGAAACTTCAATTTGCTATAGATAATTTTAAAACTGGGGACCCACTTTTATACCACTATCCCCTCCGTATCCGTAAGTCAGGTAAGGAAACATGTAACAACAGGTTTTAACTTAGATCACCCACCCCAACAAGATGCAAGGTAGAAAAAAAAAATGTACAGTGAATTAAATATTTAAACAAATTGATTAACTTACATTTCATATTTTTGTTGACTTAGAGATTCACACAAATTATATATTTCTTGGTCTTCAAAATATTCCTTCTCCGCGTCTTCACATAATTGAAGAAGTTCAACATCACAATTATCATTTCCAATTTGCATGCTATATATATATAGATTAAAAATCAGGATACTATAAGTTTTTTATACTTTGAAATTTAAAGTGTTCCTTCAAATTCTATCTCTGATTAGTTAAAATTAAGAAATTTATTCACTTAATCGTAATTGAACACGTGATTTGCAGCTCACTTCGTTTCTAAAATTTAGCCCCCAGCCTCAGCCTTTTTATATGAATTTGTGTTGAAAAAAAGGTCACGGCTGGTGGGGACAGAGGACCACCTAGGTAGGTAGCGACGAGTTTAAACAGGATTTCGGGGACAGGTAAATGTTTGTTTGCAGCGGAATGTTTTCTAACAAAAGATTAAATTATCAAAAGAATTCTAAAGAATTTAAACGACAGATCTTTTGTGCATTTACTTTATATTAAAATCGCGTGTGACTTCAAACCCGATGATTGATTTATATATTTCTCAGAAACGAATAAAAAGTAAATTATTACCTTCTTCAAAGGACATCTAGTAAAAAAGGTAAAGTTCTCAAGCCGACAGCATCAAAAAAAAACTAATAATAGAAATTGCGACTTTAAATTAGAGCACCAAAGGAGTCTTTAAACATCGCACCGCCCCACCTAACTGGTATAAACAAGAATGCAATAAATCACACACCGAATCCTGCATTAACAAAAGATCTATATATTATAATAAATAATGGGAACTTCCGTTACGGAAACGTACAGCATACTTACAGGTTGAAACTTGTTCAAAACACAGTCATGTTTATTGTCCACCAATAAATAGCAGTCGGTTGTCACATATACCAAAGTTATTTACGAGTTCAAAAAAAAAATAAGACAACACAAATATCTAGACTAGAAATAATCTAGAATGAATAAAATAATATTTCAAAAATTAGATTTGCATAAAATAATTTACCCAAAAAAAAATTAAGACAACACAAATATATAAACACAAATCTAGAATCAATAAAATAATATTTCAAAAATTGGATTTGCATAAAATAATAAATTTTAGGCAAAAACTGAAAACGAATAGATACTAAATAATTAAAATTGATGGGGTTGAAACATATACCAGAAGTTTCATATTGTGCTGTAACACATATACATACGTTGAAATTTGCATATATATTCGCGAAATGTGAATTAATTACTTTAGGTATAAAATTGATACCTACTCCAGTCCAGACTAATAAAGGGTAATGTAATTGTGTCAGTTCGCGGGGCTTGTTAGATCATTAAAAATCTCGTTAAGTTATATGATCGTTTCTACCCCATTGATTTCCCACCACCAAAACTATACCTAAACTTTGGAAACTTTAGGTAGTATACCTAGTCTTTCATAAGGAGTAACCAATTAAGCAATTATAAAACCTATTGCAAATACGTAAAGAACAAACTACAACGTAGGAGTATGCCTCTACCAAGCTCGGTAACAATGCGATGTCGCCGAGTCGAGCTAACAATAGAGACAATAGAAAAAGGTGAGCAAGGGTTCTATTGTGGTGTCGAAGAGCGTGTATTGTTTAATTAGCGGAGTGCCTAAGTGCTGAAGGAGGCTCCGGGCACTGTTGAGACCTAGTGCAATCGATCTAAATGGGGGGCTAAACGTACTAAAACATACCAAACTTTTTTTTTTTTTTTTTAGGTTTCATAGTCCGGAAAACCCACCATAATCCCGAAAACCCATTGTTTTGGTGGTGGGAAAATGATGGGGTAGAAACGGTGAATCTATACTACTTATAGAATAATGTTAATAAAATGTTGATAATGTTGAGAATGTTAAATGTTAATCGAATGCACCCGGTCGCCATGAATCTCAAAAGTACACTGAAAACTAAATGAATCCTAAATTATTGGGGCAATGCGTCTTTTGCTGACTGGACGCACGCGCCGCACGAGGCTTTAAACGGTGTTAGGTGCATTGCACCGAACATCTTGGCGGGGGCGAACGATTAGATGAAATGAATTACTAAGATAAATGATACAAGATGATCAACAATATTTTTTAAATCTAAGTAATTAATTTTTAAACGATGTCTGTCTGAACACTGGCGAGCAGCTTCTGTCCACTTGTTTCAGTTCAATGTTTTCGTGTTTGTCACACTCTTTCACTTTTCGCGCACTTGCACTACACTTATTGTTATTGATGCTGGTACGTCGTAGACTGCATCGCGTGTTCGGCGTAGAGGCCTCGCTCGCGACCTCTCGGGGCGGCGGCGGCGGCGGAGGGTTTGCACGGGGTCTTGCGGTAATGGTGTTCCGAGCTTTTGTTCTCTCTGTGTTTTCTTGGGTTGTCCAGGCTCTTAAAAGTTTCCACTGGTGGTGGTGGTGGTTGGTTTTTTGGCATACGAGTAAGATTATTATAGCAGTAGTTGCTAGAAAGAGGCAGTATATGGCTGTATAGTGGTGTATATCGTGGACAGAAAAAGCTGTTAATTGTATCTTCGGGAAATTGGCTTTCTTTCAGCGCTTTTATGATTTTATTTTCGTTTTCTTCTTCCAAATGAAAGCTGTTGTTTGCGAATTTTTCGACCGTAATGTTTATAACATGGTTAATTGGGTCAATGTCTGGGGCAGGTATGCTATATGATAAATCCACTTTACTTTCCATATTCATATGAGTGTGAATTGCAAAGTTGTCCGTTTTTACGATACAATTCTCTTCAATGTAAATAATGTTAGTTCGTGTCAATGTTTGCGATGTAACTTGATCTCTACATATGGTTCGGAACTGACACCGATCACAACAAAAATATAAGTAGTGATTCGGACGGGATAAACTGATCCTCCTGTTCTGACACGTGGCTATGCTTGTTCTACATGTACCTAGTCGGTTCTGTTACCAGGTTTCTGACTGATAAAATATAAAATATTTTTTTTAATAAAAAATTAAATTAATGATTTAATAGTTTAATTTCTAATCAACATAATATGGTATAATAATATACAAATCGGATGGTAAATTTATTGAAACTCCTTGTAAAGCACAAGATTGCCGGAAGACGCAAACACGCGGTAAATTTATGAAAATTATACCTTACAAAAGTGCATCAAATTAATATTGCACCTTTGTTTAGAAGGTTCCATTGCTTGTTTGTAAGAAACCTGTTTATTAGAGGTAATTTCGTGACCAACATTTAGTTTTCTTGCGATTTTATCCCACAGATATTCCCATTTGAAACATTGCCTATTTTTAAGTTTTCAACAAAAGCCATATATTTAGATTGTTATGGAACAAGCAGACTTGCAACGTGTAGTTTAGTATTTTATCGGACAGACACACGTAAACTATACATATACCAAATTGAAGCTAAAGACCAAAGCTACCAAATTGTACAAGACTGATGCGTTTTAAACGTGATTAAAAATAAATAGGATTTAGAATCAACATGAACAAGGAGTGTAATTTTGACGTATAGTTTTCACGCCTTTTTCCGAGTGTTATAAAGAATTCTCAAAAACTGCGACAATAATTTTCCTTTCAATATATTGTTATCTATTGACTATTAAATAGGATTTTAAATTATATACATAAATAATGAAAAAGTTGCTACCATTCCCATTTATTTTGTCAAAACTTTAGTAACAGAACTTAGTAACCAACTAGGTATATAAATTCAACTTTTCGTCCTTTATACACAAATCTTTATCTGTGTTCATCTTATACAGGGTGATTCATGAGACGTGAGCAGGCTTAACACTACGGATTCAGTTAATAACAAGCTATTGTTTGATATCAGTATTAGTGTGATAAGCCCAAAAAAAATAATTTAAAGTAAAAATAAAAAGTCAAAATTATTTACGACACGCATGGTCACTCTACAGTTAGAATACTCCGTCGAGTACTGATATTCTCTTGTTTTTCTGTGATATGTGTCAAATTGATGTCTGGTTACTTTGGAAACATCGTATCTCACTTAATTTGACAATTATTTTTTTCATAATCAAAGTGCTGTCATGATTGTTAAAGAGGTTTTATCTTTATTGATTTGTTTATGTAGGATGACCATGATTACAGAAAATAATATTTCTACCAAACAAAATAGGTTTAAAAAATTGAAAGGCGTTATTGTTTCACTTAAACATGATGGCGGCCGATTAATTATCGTTAACTAAGTGTGTAGGGTTGTTCCTGCTCACGTCTCATGAATCATCCTGTATATAGGGACCTTAAGTGAGCACATATATGTGAACGTATCTCGTATAATACAAGTTTCGATATCCTTTTCTTGTAAGGCCATGTATGTATCCTTTTGTATGTTCATGGCTACGTATTTTTCTATGGGAATAACAGATATCATATTTCTGTCTGAGCTATGCGGAACCGGAATAATATTATAAAGGTCGTAACGATCACGAGTTATCAATGGGATGTATGTTCATTTTATCGTAGTAAATGTTGGCTATCGTATCTAATAACATATCTTGGATTGTTTTAAGGTGATTTGATAAGTTGTTTGCAGCCATGTTGACCACTGTAAATTGAGACATGCTCTCTGCGACTGTAATTTATTTTGCCACCGCAGTGGTATATTTTTCTAACCAAAGTAAGTGCCTGGTGTATCATTTCAGATGTTTGATATTTCCACATGGTGACGAGATGTTTTTCGTTGTTTTTTAGGAGACTTATGTCCTGTTGGTATTGTTGAGCGAACCGATCGTCTAAAACTCCGAATAAAGTAATATTGTCTTCGGTTGCCGCGATAGTTATTCATGAAATAAAACAATTAAAAACATGCATGACATTATTAGCATTTGTTTTTTATAAAGGCCCCTCTGGCATGTGCAAACACTAAATTTGTTTAATATTTAATATGTGGGTAGGTTTGCATATTGTGATAGTTTTTGAACGAATATTTTTCCTCAGTCGATCCGTTGACCACGAACGCTGTAAAGTGTTCGAAACGTCGGGATGTAATTTAAGCTCAGTACACGCGATAAAATCCGTTTTTAATTGTTTTATTTCCGAATAAAGTATTCGCTAAGTTTCCGACACCGTTTATTAATCCCCGTTTCTTGCGTGTTTGTTGTTTTATCTGATGTCGGGATAGTACTTTTAGACGTCATATATGACACAATAATGAGAGCGACGAAACCCCTCTCGTTAGTTTGCTATACTATGATTATTTCTAGATCCGGGCATCTGGCAGCTATAAAGTGGTGGAGGTCAAAGAATGCAAATAACTTGAAGGAAACAAATCCCAGAGTTCTGGTTTTAATGCAATATTATGACTCATAATATTGCATTAATCTAGCCCCAATTTACTTTGATGGTGTCCGTATTCCGTTTTCTAATCAAGTGAAAAACCTGGGTATTATCATAGACCGGACATTATCTTGGGTTCCTATAATTAGCGAAGTCAGTAGGAAGATGTTTGCCGCGGTTGGGTCTTTAAGAAGACTCCGGAATTTTTTTCCCATTCCCACCAAAATTGCGCTCGCTCAAACTTTACTCCTCCCTATTTTGGACTACGCCGATATTTCGTACCTCGACCTCACTGAAGAGCAGCTAAACAAGCTTGAGCGCATTCAAAATCTATGCATCCGATTTATATTTGGATTACGCAAGTATGATCGCGTTTCTATCTTCCGCTCTCAGCTCAAGTGGCTTCCTATACGTCTTCGTCGTAATTCCCACATTCTCTTTTATACACCATTCTTTTTCATCCCGCAACTCCTCGTTACCTAAAAGAACGATTTAGTTACCTGCTTTCGGACAGATCCTCTCAAAATTTTCTACTCAGTGTCCCATCTTCTTCTTCTAAATTTAATAGTAGTTCTTTCACTTCTCAAGCTGTTAGGCTTTGGAACAATTTACCCTCAGACTTAAGGCGTGCTAAATCTCTTGCTGTGTTTAAGAAATACCATAAAGAATATTATCTGTCTCTCCCATGATACGTTATCCTGTAACTCCATTAAACGGATTTTGTAACTACCTGTGGCAAATAGTGTGTATCTTGCTCCTAGATTGTATGTTCTTAATTAATCAATTTTTATTTATATATGTATGGTTTATGTAAGTTTATTTTTAATTATTTTACATGTTTTTTAAAGTGGGGCATTCCACTCATAAAATAGTATATTATTCAATCAAATACAAATACTGAAAACATTGAAAAAATAATCAACCCAGCAGGATCCTGCTGGGTTGATTATTTTTTCAATGTTTTCAGTGTTTGTATTTAAGTTTATTTTTATATTATATGCTTAAGTTTATTATTGTTTAGCTTGTTGATTTGAATTTGCAACACCTACGTATTTCTGATTATTTTCAATGGTTTCCGCTTCCCAAAGGTTGTCTGGAGGAGATCGCTTTTTAGCGATAAGACCGCCAATTGTTTTACCTCTGATTATTCTGTTTGTAACTTGTATTTTATGTGTTTCTTTATTTTGAGGTGTGCAATAAAGAGTATTTATGTTACGTTATGTTATATTTTACTACGGGTCTCTTTAGTGTTCCTTTGGCTGTTTTTAGTGTTACTACTCTCACATATCCATCCTGGCCTGCATGCACGTCGATCACTCGTCCTAGTGCCCATTTCCCTGCTGGTAAATTTTCTTCATGTATGACCACTATGTCCCCTATTTCTGTTTTTCTTGGGCTCACACCATTTTTGTCTTGCTGTAAATTGGGTTAAGTACTCTGTTTTCCATCTTCTCCATACATCACTGAATATTTTTTGTGTTAAATTCCATCTTGTGCGTGCGTCTTCGTATGTTTCTATTATAGTCACTCCCGCTCGTCCTTGCAAGAAGTAGGCTGGACTCAGCGTATTCAATTCATCAATGTTGTCTATTAATGGGCATAATGGCTTTCAATTTAGACAGCTCTCCAATTCCGCCAGAATCGTGGCATACTCCTCATATGTAAGTTTTTGTTCACCCATTACGCGTTTTAAATGGTATTTTAAGCTTCTGACGGCGCTTTCCCAGAGTCCGCCCGCACTGGGCCAGGCGGGAGCATTAAAATGCCACTCGATTTCCATTTCAGCGACTTCATCCAAGAAATTGTCGTCGATTGTGGTTTGAATCTCCTTTCACTGTTGTTTCAGAATGTTGTTCGAGCCTATAAAATTGGTACCCTGATCCGAGTATAAATGTTATGGGGCTCCTTTTCTGGCTGCCATTCTTCTTAAAGCTGCCAGGAAAGCTGAACTCGTTAGTTCTGTTACTAGTTCTAAATGCACGGCTTTTGTGACCATGCAGACGAAAACGGCAATGTAGCCCTTCAATGTTCGACTTCCTCGCGCCTTGCTTGCTTTTATGTCAACAAATCCCATGTAGTCGACCCCAGTGTGGAAGAACAGTTTTGCTTCGTTAACACGGGCGGCGGGAAGATCACCCATCAGCTGATACTGTTTTTCCCATCTATCTTTTGGCACTTAACGCATTTTCGCACTTGTTGTTTCCGCCTATCACCCAGTATTCTTCTCTCAATTTGCTCATAGTGAGCTTAGCGCCTCCGTGAAGTGTCATGGCGTGAGCGTGTTCTATAAGTAATGTTGCAACACGTGAATCCTTCGGAACAATTTTTGGGTGTTTCATCTCGTAAGATAAATGCGCTTCTTCCAGGCGGCCTCCCACTCGCAAAAGATTGTTTTGATCTATAAATGTGTACAATGTATAAAGCGGGCTTTGTGATTTGACATTGTTGTCCTTATGTAAATGTTCGATATCCGTTCCTAATTAATTGCTTTGTATACATTTAATTATAGTCAATTTAGCTTTTCTTAGCTCTTGTAATGTGATATGGCTTGGCAAGCGTTGACGCTTCGAAGTGAATGCCCTCAATATGTAGGCCACGATTCGTGTTACCTTTGTTATTGAGCTATATTTTTCTGATAAATGATTTATGATATTTTGCTCTTTATTGTTTTGCACCATGTTTGATTTATATGACTTTCTCTCCTCTTCTGTCGTAGTATATGTTACGTTTTGAGAACGTTTCAGTTCTTGCTGGAAATGAGCTAGCCAAGCTGGACCTGACCACCATAAGGCATTTTCTTTCAATTGAGATGCTGTTTCTCCTCTGCTTGCAGCATCTGCTGGGTTTTCAGATGATTTTACATAGCGCCATTGTTCCTCGGGCATCACCTATTTTATTTGTTCTACACGATTTGCGACGAATGGTTTCCAACGGCTTGGTTGACCTGCTAACCATCCAAGGACTATTTGGGAGTCACTCCAACCGAATGTTATTATAGATAAATTAACGAGAGCATGGAATTGCATATGTAGTAGTATTGTATGTTTACAGGCATTCTATATTAGAATTTTCTATTTTCTCGTACTAGCAGCATTAATAGAGGTTTGTTATATATTGAAGAAGTAAATACCAAAATAATATCAGTGTCAAATTGTAAATATAATTTTCGTTGTGCATATATTTTTACGTCTGATTTTATTGTATTCTCACAATTATCAGAATAATTTTGTGTCAGCCCGTACGACTAAGTGTAAGTTACATAATTTTCAAAAAATACGGCAGTGAGTAATTTTGGTCTGATTGAGAGTCAAAGTAAGCAAATTATTTTTAACTGTTATAAATAGTTTGAACTTGAACTGAAGAAAAATTTAAATTTCCCTTACACCGCTGCCCAGTTAGTTGAAAAAGCTACAGGTGTTTGTCTCTCTACTGTTTATAACATTGTGTCTGAGAGCAATAGTGAGAAATTCGCATCAACAAAGAAATTCACCTCCCCGAGAAATAAAAAGTTACGTACTTGTCCGTCGTCAGCAGTAGACGATTTTGATCAGTAAGTCATCTGGAGAACTACCTATATACAATTTTCATCTTTCCCATAAGCAATTTCCAACCTTAAAAGCACTCCACTCTGTGTTAAAATCCGATATAGATTACAAATTTGGCATTTCCACCTTACGAAAACAAATACAAAAATTAGGATTTAAATGGAAAAAGACCGAGGACAACCGAAAAATATTAATGGAAAGACACAACATACGACTGTTAAGAATAAATTACCTTACCGAAATTGCGGAATATCGGTCTGAAGATGGACCACTAGTTTATACTGATGAAACCTATATCCACACTTCACATGTGTCCGGAGAGGCTTGGACCGATGGAACAGAATTAGGTGTAAAAAAACAAATCAGTACAGGCCAGCGGTTAATAATAGTGCACGCAGAAGGAAAAGATGGTTTTATTCCCGACGCTTTGTTAATGTTTAAGGCAAACCAAAAAACGGGAGATTACCATGACCAGATGAACTTTGTCAACTACGAAAAATGGTTAAAAGAAAAATTTATACCGAACCTTAAACCGAATAGCGTACTTATCGTAGATAATGCGTCCTATAACAACAAACTTTTCAATCGTGCTCCAACGTCAAATTCTCATAAACAAGAAATGATGGATTGGTTGACAGAACACAACATTTCGTATAGCCCGTTGATGTACAAAACCAGTTTGTATGATTTAATCAAACAAAATTAAGAGCGGTTTCGTGAGTACCACATAGATGCAATTTTAAAAGAACATGGCCACTCCGTTTTACGATTGCCACCGTATCACCCGACATTCAATCCGATCGAAAATATTTGGTCCATGATAAAAGGATATGTAGCGAAAAGAAACGTTTCATTAAACATGCAAGGCATTATGAGTTTAGCAACTGAACAAATGAATACTATTACTGCTGAGGACTGGGAAAATATTTGTCGCCGTGTTGAAAGTGAAGAAAATAAATATAAATGTCAGGAAGGGGAAATGGATCGAATTTCAAACAATCTTATTATCAATACTTGTGACAGCTCACATGAAGAATATGATAGCGACTAAAAGCAAACAACAGAGGACTACTACTTATTTCATTTCTTAAGGGTATGTTATTTTATTAAATTAAGAGAAAATTATTCTCCTTTTGTTGCAAACGGTACAACCACTACAAATGCAATTCCATGATCTCGATAATTCATCTATACTTCATGTTGATTTAAGGAATGTTTAATCTTTTTCATCAGTTTTGCGAGCAAATGTGCAGCGCTAGGCTCAAGTCTAGGTAATGTTAATGTTTTCTTATGGGGCACAAGTTTCATTTTAGCTGCCACCAGTATTACTCTGGATTGATGTCGGATGCTTCCATGGAGGCGTCACAAAATCTATGCAGTTCAATGACGTTATTCTCGTTACACCATAACCACCTTGTTATTTTGCATTCGTTGAGTTGCTCAATATCGCTTATCGTTATTGACCATTCTGAAAAGAGTTTGTCAGAAATATGGTCATCCCATCCAGTCTGTTCATTCCATGCTTTTTGAAATAAAATCTTCATTTTTACTATAAATGGGGCGATCCAACCTAACAGATCGTACAGCTTGGAAATTTCTGATAATAATGTTCTTTTTGTTAGGATTTCTTTATGTTCGGGTATTTTACATTTGAAGGTGAAAGTATCTTCGGTCGGATTCCAGCATAATCCCAATGTTTTTGTAATGTTGTCTACATTAAAGTTGAATACCATTTCTTCGTCACCCTGTTCTCTGTTAATGTTCTCCAAGATTCCTTTGTTGTTGGATGACCACTTTCGTAAATTGAAACCTCCAGTTTTTAAAACATTGTTTAAATCAGAAACCAACTTCTTACCTTGTTCCAATGAATGTGCTCCGTGTAACACGTCATCCATATAAAATGCCTCCTCTACCACTTTCGCTGCTTCTGGGAAACTTTCTCGTTCGTTTGCTGCTAGTCTTTTTAACGTCATCATAGCTATAAATGGTGCCGATTTTGTTCCGTAGGTTAGTGTTGTTAGTTGAAATGTTTGTAATGGTTTTTCAGGAATGTCACGCCAAATTAATTTCTGTAAATGTTGATCAATTTCGTTTACGAGTATCTGACGGTTCGATTTTCTCAATGTCCGCTGTAAATGCGTATTTGTACTGTCTCCATTTCAATAGAAGTACTTGCAAGTCTTGCTGTAAATTGGGGCCTGTATACATCAAATCATTTAAAGATCGCCCTGTTGATGTCTTTACTGACGCGTTAAAGACAACCCTGTGCTTGGATGTTGCTGACTCAACTCATTCGATAATATGATGAGGTAAGAATTACTCTAACTCCAAATTGTTGGTTGCTGGTTTCAGGTGTCCTAGGTCCCGATATTCATCCATAAATTGTTTATACGCTTCGGATAGTTATTCTTGTTTTTGTAACTTTCTTTCCACGTTTTTAAATTGCGTGATTGCTCGGGTTCTTGACTCTCCCAGTTCTTCTTCAAAGTGAGGTTTCATTGGAATGCGGACTTCATACCTTCCGTCGGGTTTCCTCTTAGTATTCTCTTTATAATGTTTGATGCATTCCAGATCCTCCTGCGATAAATCTCCTTCTTCGGTAATTTCTTCTAACTCCCAAAATTGTTTAATATCTTCTAAATTGTTTATTACTACGTTACAGTTGTAAGTACGAGCATTTCCACTTATCATCCACCTCAGTTGCGTCTGCTGTACCAGAGGCTGCGTATAATCATCTCCTTTAATTACTCCTTCCATAATAATCTGATGGAAAACATCTACTCCAAGCAATAAGTCAATGGGCCATCTCACGTAGAATTGAGGATCGGCAAGGTTTAAGTTTTGCAGAACGGACCACGATGGCTTGGGAAAGGTTCTGTTAGGTAAGTCATCCATGAGGTCTTTCACAATAAAAACCTCAGCATAGAACGCAAAATCATTGTAAAGCGAAGCGCCTTCTATTATTCTTCTCCCCTTGAAGCTGTTTTGTTTCTTTCCAATACCGTTGAATATCCCATTAAACTTCTCACTCTTTAAATCTAGTAGTTGTACGGCTTGTTGAGTCATAAGCGATATATGACTGCCTTGATCAATAAATGCTTTAAGTGTTTTATAAGTAGCATTAACTTTAATCAGGGCTGTTGCTAACAGGACTTCCGAATTCGCATCTGTAGGTATTTGTGTAATGTTGATTGACTTGTTATTTTTCGTAATAATTCCATTAAATTTGCTGATGGCGAAGAGGTCGATGACTCCGGTGCTGACGATACTGTTTTGACATATGCCTCATGTATCAGCGTGTTATGTCGGCCAGTGCATTTGTGGCAAGTTTTTGTCGAGTTGCATTTATTATCACGATGTGTAAAAAGACAGTTAATGCATAGCGCCAGTTTTTTTAACTGCTTGGTACCGTTTTTCTATGGGTATTTGTAAGAATTGACGACAATTGTAGATTCCATGTTGATTGTTACACATTGGACATTGGATACTTGACACGTGCAATGTCTTACCTACTGTTGAAGTTCCGTGACCTCTATTGACTCCGTTGTTTACGTAGGTAGAGTTAGGATACTGGCGGTTATTATGCTGTGGTTGGAAGTTTCTTCGTTGGTTCATACCAGATGTGGTTGCTTGATGATATGTTTTAAGAACTCTTGTTTTCGGCGAGATGTTTCAAGGCTTGTAAATTTGCCTTCCATGAATTTCATGAATTCCTGTAGGACCGGTAGCGCTCGAGAATTGGTTAGCGATTCTACGTAGTCCATATGAGTTTCGGCATCAAGTTTCTGCGCTAGGATATGTACTATCATGGGGTCCCACGTACTTATATCGACCCCTAAATTCTTACTTGCGTGTAAGCACTCGTTTGTCGTATCATACATTTTCTTTAATTGTGTCACGGATTGTTGTTGCATAGTAGGTAGGCTAAGTAATATATTCATGTGGGAAGTTAATATTAGTTTAGTATTATTATACCGATTGTTTAAAACATCCCAGCAAACCAAATGTCAGAACTTATCTGCAAATGTTGGATGAGTCTCTCTGCTTCTCCTTTTAGTTTAGACTTTAAAAATTGCACCTTCTGAGCGTTTGACAAAGCTGTGTTATTATGAATGGCTTCACAAAATAAGTCTTTAAATGAAACCCAAGTGTTATAGTTCCCATAAAAAGTTGTTATATCTAACTTAGGTGTAGATTTTTCACGGTGTGCCTCTGACCAAATCTTCTTGTTTATTTCTTTCTTCAAATTGTTGAATGTTTCTTCATGAGCATTAAATGAATTTTCGTATGCCACGTCTGTGTCAGTGCCCTCACTCTCTACCTCCCAGTGAAGTGTATCTATTGCCGCCCAACGAGCTTGTAAGGATTTAAGTGCATCTTCTAGCTCCCACTTATCTGTTAGCGTGTTGACCTCTATACTCTTTACTGTTCTAACGAAAGCCTTCATGTTAGCTACTTGTTTCCGATTCATTTTGTCATGTTTACTGGATGTTCCCGCGTTCGTTTTAAATTGTTGACTGCCTGAATGAGCTTCTAGTCCTGTTCCTAGAGGCTCTCGTAATGTTTCATCATCTTTAGGGATTCCATCTCCCTGAGCTTGTTCCTTTTTATCGTCGTCATCTTCCACGGTCCAAGATTCTGCCGTGACCGCCTGATAACCCGCGTTAAAAACAGAATTAAGCACCAAATAAGTCTACTTCGCACCCTCATAAGTACGGTTCGTGAAGTAGGAATGAGACTAACTCTCAACCATTCCTATCTGTTCATGATTAAATTCAAATTCCTGCCACAAGACACTCAAATGGTCTAAACGGTTTTTAAAATACTCGGGCTTTGTCTTTCTTTCTGCACTATCTTTCTTAAAGTTAGTAAGCATAGACTCAATAGTGCGCTGAACTTCCCCTTGACGGATTACGCTCGCCATCTTGATGTTTTGTTAGTAAAATAGGAAAGATCTTACTTGAGAGTCTTCTGCGTAGGTACGTCGTTACCGAACACTGCTGCCTCGCCTCGCTGTTGCCTGTTGTTGTTGGTTTTCTGCGTCTCTCCTTCAGCTACAGCTCACCCACAAATGTTCACCAATTCAATCACCTCACTCACTACCCAAAATTAATTTTATAGCGCGCGAGGTCCACTGTTCGAAGGACCAATATTCGGGGTGCGGGTTTGCTTGAATGTATAACGTCCGGAGAGTAGCGGAAAAATGTTTAATGTTGTAAAATGTTATAAAATGTTATAGAATAATGTTAATAAAATGTTGATAATGTTAAATGTTAATTGAATGCACCCGGTCGCGATGGATCTCAAAAGTACCCTGAAAACTAAATGAATGCTAAATTATTGGGGCAATGCGTCTTTTGCTGACTGGTCTCACGCGCCGCACGAGGCTTTAAACGTGTTAGGTGCATTGCACCGAACAGTTTTCATGGGAAGATGGAAAGTTTCGTCATCACGCGAAGCATGGTAACATTGGTAACTGCCTGGATTTGGAAGTATGTCAAAAGTGCTGTCAAATTAGTTCGTCGTAGGGAAATGCGCCGGCGTTAAAACAAGGCTAGTTGCGAAGCTAAGTTTGATCTTCTAGTTTTTTAATCATAAATTTGAGCGAAGCGACAAAGAACTTCAACAGCAAAGTTTCACCAGCGTGATGATATTTTCCAGATTTTCTAGAGCATCAAATTCATGTTCAGAATATCTGTACTCAACGTTTGTGTTAAGGCCCAGGTCAAGTAATGTTTTAGCAATGCAAAATTTTAGTTTATAGAATGTTTCAATCATGGTAGCCAAACTACCCCATTTTTTTCGCAATCTTGAGTGAGCCGTGAGCAGGCGACTGGTCAGTCAGTACTAATACAAAATACCGGGATTGGATGCCCTAGGGTAAGGTATATTATAGGTATATGTACAGCTTAACTCAGGTGAGAAGATATGGTTAAGTAGGTGTACGTTGCGCGCTGCAGTAAAATTTAGTTGTGCTCGACTGAAATAATATGTAGGTGTATAGCTGTGCTGTTTTAGTGATGAGAATCTCACAAAGCGACGTAGTCGGCGGCGGCGTAGGGTATGTCGGCGGGCAGGCGGCAGAAGTCCAGCGAGTAGTTGAAGCGCACCAGCGGGTGGTCGGCGTAGGGCCGCAGCATCGCGTCCGGCGCGCACGCACGCGGCACGCACACCGCCAGCCGTAGCGTCGCCGGCTCCGCCACTAGACTTCTGCAACGGCAATATAAAAATTATCCCTGACACGTAACTAAACAAGTAAGTATTTAGAGTAAATCTGTTACGGGACCTAACTTACGGCTGAAAACGATTGACTTTGCTATAATCGAGATAGAAAAAACCGGCCAAGAGCGTGTCGGGCCACGCTCAGTGTAGGGTTCCGTGGTTTTCCGTCCGTCACAGTAAGTGTCCCCACTTAAGAGTTAAAATAACACCGCCATGTAGGATATGATATGAGCATTCCACGCACAGCGACATCTAACGGCAAATTAAGTTAACTATTGCGCGCGAGCTTAAAGTATGGAAGATGATTTTTATGGGTTAATTATTTATTGCGTGAACCAATTTTCACCGTTTTTACTTTATTTGAAAGCACCTCATTTCATTGTGATTTTGTAGCAATTACAGGAACAAAAAACACCCGCCTATACGGTTAAATTACAAACTCAATTCAGAAATATTTTGTAATTTTTTTTCAAAAACTATACAACCTATCAAGTTAAAAATAATTTTCTAGAAGGTTTTATAAATTTCAGCTTTCTAGTGCTAACGGTCACTGAGATTATCCGCGGACGGACGGACGGGCAGACATGGCGAAACTATAACGGTTCCTAGTTGACTACGGAACCCTAAAAATGGTTAACTGTTCTAAGGTAAATTAAAAATTATAATTTATTTTCAAAAACATATTTTTTACACAGTTTAATATTGTCCGCGACCCTTACACTACGGCTAGGCCTGTCTCGTAGGCGGACACACATTAATATTGAATAAACCAACGATAATCAATAGATAGCAACACACCCTAGAGGTTCGGTTACATCGAGTTTCACTTCCGTCCAAGTAAGGTTGCTTGAATCCGAGAGACCCCTCAACGAAGGTATTCTGAAGATTGGAGGAGAGAAATTGGCGCTGATTATGCAATATTTGCCTTGGACGTTTCTGCCGGGGTAGTTTCGATTGATATATGTAGCCAAGCATCCGCGGAAGTTTCCAAAATCCTTAAAATGCCTGTAGACCATTCCTTGAGGCACACGGAAGCTGGCATCGTAGACTGAAAATATGTAAAATCATATTACCAATAAAATTTTCATATAGCGGCGAATAAGGAAAGAGGGAAGCTTCACACAGCCCAGCACTCAGCAGTGTGACAAAACTAACTAAAAGATTATTATCATTATTATTTGTATGTCTGTCCCGACCACGAAACAATTGTGTTCCGGACCTTTGGGAGGCATATGCGAAGCCGAAGCCAACGCGCAGAGGCCCTTTCGACAATTTAATGAAAAGTGAGGGGTACACTAAGCAGATGCTGCCCTTACCCGCGTCATTTGACGCACGCAGAGACAGCACTCGCCATGGTGTAAAGACTATTGAGAGTTAATGAAGTCTAAAATGTACTAGGCTATTGGGTGAAAAGTATGGACTAACTACTGGGCTATTGGATGAAGAACCGGACGCCTGCCTAATAAAACGGTATCCAATTTTATTTCCGGCAGACCGTGACTCGCCCGCCGCAAGATGGGCCCACGTAAAAAGCGACATCAAAGATGGCTCAAGGGCAACACCGGTGCGTGGGCTGTGAGGTTGTCGAGAGGTGAGTCTGCGGTAGCCAGATCCCGGTAATCCGTTCAGCAGGCCGCCGGCGTTATGACATTTTACACTTCCAACCTGGAGCATAGGTCCCACTGTTGCGACTCCACTCTGGCCGACCAGTTAAGGCAAGCACAGAGGCGAGGGCCAGATAGAAAGGGCCCTCTGGAATAGGGGTCCGCGGTGTCGCCACTACCCCGCGGGCTTATATATGTATGTATCACTTTATTGCACATAAACAAGTAAGTATAACATAATACAGCAGTAACATGTATAAAAAATATGCACAAAGGCGAGCTTATCCCTGATAGGGATCTCTTCCAGCCAACCCATGAGAAAATTAGAAAGGATTAAATACAAATGGTGAAAGTCAAACGGTGCATAAATAAAAAGTTCCAAAACACATAAAGCTGCAGGTAAACACTAATAAATATATAGGTACGAGTACATTCATGTACCATACAAATACTTAAACTACTCTTTAACTACATGCATAATAATATAATAAACATTACTATACACATATAATATCAGACGTTCATAAATAAATAACTAAATAAATATATACATATACATATACGAGTATATATATATATAATATTCAATTCGCAAAAAAACATTAAGAGTCCACTAGCCACAACTTTTTCAATTTCTTCTTGAGTGAGGAAACAGACTGTGACTTACTTACATCCACTGGCAACTCATTCCACAATTTAACTGCATTACGATAAATAAGTAACTATCAGATAAAATCAGTACGATTACGATGGGAGGGAACGGAGAGTTGGGACTCGCGAAGAACCGCACCTAGGTCGGGCGGTTGTAAAATGAAACAGGGATCTCAGGTTGTCGGGAGCATTCGAATCAAGCATGTGTTAAATATATTTTTTTTTGAAAACATTGAATTTCATGTGAATTTTAAAGCTAAAGGGTGGAATCACATCTGATAAAAGATAAAAGATATTTATTCTTCAGTTTAGGCACATCACAATGCATTTATGAACGTCAGAGAAAAAAAAAAGTACCACTGGTTCTAATCCTACACCTCTGACCTGAGAAGTATTATGATATGACCGGCAAGAAACTCGGCGGGACTTATTTTTCAAAAGAGTAATACAGTAATATTATAACTTAAAGATACACAATACTGCGTAGTTCTATAAGAAGACATATCAAAACAACTTGAGAGACATACAATGTCTTTGATAATTAAACCAACCGGATGCGAGACGCGCACTAATTTCTATCTAGTAGAAATAGTCTGCCAAATTCGGCGCGGGGGACGAGGAAACGCACAAAAATACTGTTAACACTAATGCATTTTCCATTGACGTCGCTACACACGCACACGATAAAATTATCAAACACTAGCATAAAATATACTCACACGCGTACAAACACAGCCACACACAACCTGTCCGTGAACGAATAATAGTCCCGTCTCGTAGGCAATATTTTGAGGGTTAAGTTTCGAAAATTCTAAAGTCACTTATTATTGAAGTTGGAAATACAGTGTGTACATGAGAATCTTTCAGTGCGTTTTGTGTCATATTCAATTGGTGCTTTTTTTGTAATTCAATAATTTGAGGTTAACTTTTTTAGCTTGCCATAACTTGAGTAAAAGAATATTAGAGTTAGAAAATATAACTGTTTTGTATTTAGAACAGTTTTATTGTTGTATAAAACTAGTTTGTGTCATTTACGTCGAGTGCAATTTTATATAGTATGACAACGCTAAAAAACTACGTATAAAAAATTAGAGTTCATAAAATAAGGATTAACTATATCATCACCTCAAAATATGTCAATAAAATCAATATGTGTCAAATTAAGCAATGAAAATTTAAGTTTCTTGGTAATTTCGTATTTTTTGGCTGTTATCGTTTTAATAAATTATTAAAGTCATCAGAGTTCACATTCTAATAATCAAAAAGGGATTTTATAGTAGATATTTCAATTTGTGTCACTTTCATCAATGATATTTCGTCTAAAATTAAACAGAAACAATATTTGCGTTCAGAGGAAATCTTCTTAACTATAGTGCGTGACCTTGATGGTACGCCTGTTCGGCTTACTTCTGTAATGACCACTAGAAGTAGACCCCCGGCTCGCTTCTTAACAAGCTAATCCATGGGTCAACCAGGCGCTGGCATCTTAGCTGTTACGATGTAGGTACTTGCTCACGGAGGCGCGTGCGGGGTGATAAAGCTGACATACTCGACAAAGGAACTGAGTGGAGGAGCGAGTCGCGGGAAGCCGGCGAGTAGGGCAATGACCTCGTCCGTCTCTCGCCAATACGTACCTTTTTGAGCGGTAGCCGCTTTGTTTGTGTTTTTACTAGACTGTTGAGTACATTTTCGAAGATTTCAAGCATCGTGAATTATGGGTAGAAAACGCAACGTAATATTTTTATTTAGTTCTGTTTTATTGGAACGAAGTTCCTTATCGGACGGTTCGCGGATGGGGGGCTAGGCGAAAAAAAGTCACGTGACCGTCACGAAAAAGCATTGAGATGAGACACATGTGAAATGGAATGAAATAAAAAAAATGAAAAATAGAATTAAGTGAAGTGAAAGTGGAAATGAGAAGTAACAAAGTGAAAAAAGTCAAGTTAAAAAATTTCTATAATTTAAAAAATTTCAAAAATATCAAAAATCTCAAAAATCGAAAAAATCTCAATAATCTCAAAAATCTCGAAAATCTCAAAAGTCAAAAATCTGAAAAATCTCAAAAATATCAAAAATATCAAAAATATCAAAAATATCAAAAATATCAAAAATATCAAAAATATCAAAAATATCAAAAATATCAAAAATATCAAAAATATCAAAAATATCAAAAATATCAAAAATATCAAAAATATCAAAAATATCAAAAATATCAAAAATATCAAAAATATCAAAAATATCAAAAATATCAAAAATATCAAAAATATCAAAAATATCAAAAATATCAAAAATATCAAAAATATCAAAAATATCAAAAATATCAAAAATATCAAAAATATCAAAAATATCAAAAATATCAAAAATATCAAAAATATCAAAAATATTAAAAATATCAAAAATATCAAAAATCTCAAAAATCTCAAAAATCTCAAAAATCTCAAAAAATTCAAAAACGACAAAAATTACGAAAAAATTAAATAATATTACTTCGTTCTAACCGAGTGTTCCACGACACTAACGTATTTTTTTTTACTTTTGTTTTATTTTTGTTTTTTCTTTTCGTCTGTATTTTGTTTTTATTTTGTCATTTTGTATTGATTCTGTTTTTATTCCGTTTCTTTGTTTAATTGTATTCTTATTTCACTCTTTTTTTATATACCACAACGTGGCAAACAAGCATACGGCCCGCCAGATGGTAAGCAGTAGCATATGGATGCCTGGAACACCAGAGGTGTCACATGCGCGTTGCCGACCTTTAACAAAAAGGAGGAACAAGTTCAGAGTTCATTACCTCGGCCATTTTTAGGGTTCCGTACCTCGAAAGGAAAAAAACGGAACCCTTATAGGATCACTTTGTTGTCCGTCTGTCTGTCTGTCTGTCAAGACCATTTTTCTCAGGAACGCGTGGAGGTATCAAGCTGAAATTTATATCAAATATTCAGGTCTATTGTCCCTTGGAGCTGTGAAAACTTATAAGCTAATGCAATCAAAAGATACAGTCGTTTATGCTGCAAATTTTATAGTTTTTCGGCACTCGCAAAACCTACGGGGTACTTCCCGTGAACTCAGAAACTAGAAATTTGGCACAAAGCAACGTCATATAGCATAGACAATGGAAAAATTACAAAAAGTAGACATTTTTAGTAAAATCATACAAAGACATATTTTTTTTAATTTTAAACTTACTACCTTTTTCCTCGTAAACGCGTAGAGGTATTAAATTGAAATTCATGTCAAATACTCAGGGCTATAGGACCTTTCAGATGTAGCAAAACCAAACTTTTATGTCATCCCAATCAAAAGAAATAGCAATTTAAGTCGCATATTTTGAAACTGAGTACTCGCAAGAAACTCAAAACCTAAAGGGTACTTATTTTATAGTTTTTCGGCACTCGCAAAACCTACGGGGTACTTCGCGTAAACTCAGAAACTTGAAACTTGGCACGAATAAACTTTATATAGCACAGATAGAGGAAAAATTACGAAAAGTAGACATTTTTAGTAAAATCATACCAAAAATATTTTTTTTAATTTTTAACTTACTACCTTTTTCCTCGTAAACGCGTAGAGGTATTAAATTGAAATTAGTAATAAACATACTACAACTTTTGCTTGTTATAGGTTTGTACGGAACCCTCGGTGCGCGAGTCCGACTCGCACTTGGCCGGCTTTTTGATTTTAGAGCAAAGTTTTTTAAATAAAACACGCTTATTTTAGCGTATTCTATATGGAAAAATCATAAAAAGGACATGTTATAATGACGTCCCGTCGATGTTTTTTTTCGAAATCCAAATCTATACATATAATAAAGCTGAAGAGGGTCGAAAGTCTGTACATTGAAGATAATCGAAAAAAAGTTGGCTGGGGATAGTTAGAATCGATAACAGAACACGTTCCATCAATTTTTAGAATTTTTGTCTGTTTATCTGTTTATCTGTTTGTCTGTTTATCTGTTTGTCTGTTTATTTGACCGCGCATCACGTGAAAACGGCTTAACGGATTTTGATGAAATTTTGTATAGAGATAGCTTGAGTCCCGGTAAAGGACAAAGAATAGTTTCATCTCGAAAATCAACCCTAGAGGGGGTGAAAAGGGGGTTGAAAGTTTGTATGGAGAATTTTCAATAGAAATTAGTATGGAGATAATTTCAGCCCCGAGAAACGACAGAATAGTTTTCATCCCGAAAATAAACCTTTGTGGGGGTGAAAAGGGGGTTGGAAGTTGGTATGAGGATTTTTTTACCGCTGAACTGATAAAGATGAAATTTGGTATAAAGATAGTATGGGTCTCGAGAAAGGACAAAGGATAATTGTCAACCCGAAAATCAACCCTAAAGGGGTGAAATGGGAGTTGGAAATTTGTATAGGGAATTATTAACCGCAGAATCGATTTAGATAAAATTTGGTATGGAGATAATTTGAGCTCTGGAAAAGTAAATAAAATAATTTTATCTCGGAAATTATCCCTTAAGCGGATGCAAAAGGGGTGGAAGTTTAAATGAGGAAGAAACAACCAATAATCGCTGTACGTATTTAGATTAAATTTGGTATTGAAATAATTTGTAAGTTTTTGGTCAAGGTGTCATAGGGTCATATTTATAACATGTTACCCGTCGATGCTTAAATTTAAATTCCTTTACCCGCTCTTAAGAAATATTTGAAAATGTCATGAATGTCAAAAGGTTATTGCAGGTTCGAGAACTATATATTACGGACAAAGTTACATGGCCCAAACCAAAAAACTACTACAAAATCATCTAATATTTATAGGACACCGTTTAGGTAGGAAAACATATCAAACGTTTTGTGAAGCAGTCAGATTAGGATTTATTTTTCTTTATAATTAAACAATGGGTACATTATCTGTCTCTCAAGATGTTTTGATATGCCTTCTTGAAGAACTACGCATTGTTTTGTATCTTTAAGATCTAATAATGTATTACTGTTTTGAAAAAAATAAGTCCCGTCGAGTTTCTTTTCGGTCATAATACTTCTTGGGCCTTGAAGTGTAGTGAAAAGTGAAAGTGAGAAGTGACAAAGTGATAAAAGTAAAAAAGTCGAGAACCTAAAACTAAACAATTTCGAAAATGTCAAAAATGGCAAAATTTCTAAATTTCAAAAATATAAATATATCAATAATTTTATAAATTTCCACAATTTCAAAACTTTCCAAAATTTACAAAATTTACTAAATTCAATAATTTCAGAAAAAAATACAAAAAAAATTAAAACCACAAAATTTACAAAAAAGTCAAAAATGAAATAAAATTAAATAACATAATTTCGTTCCAATCGCGTGTTCCACGACACTCATGTATTTTATTTTTCGCTGACGTTCATTAGTGCATTTCCAATACCAATACCATAAATCCTCTATCGGAACCGTATGTAATTACCACCATTATTGCAACCAGTAACGTAACATCAGTGTATTATCTGTGACATTGTGGTAAAACGTATGAACCCCCCCCCCCCCCCCTCCCCCCACACCCCGACCGCTGGCGCAATAAGGTTGGTCATGGCAGTGTAAAGGCGGTCATTCTAATTGTTTCAATGGATTTTTAAAATGTGTGTAGGTAAAGCAGTATATGCTTCCGTCCATAATTAGGCCTTATTACGTAACAGTTACATAAACTACTATTTATCTCTTTTTAGGGTTCCGTAGTCAACTAGGAACCCTTAGAGTTTCGCCATGTCCGTTGGTCTGTGAGCGGTCTAGCTCAGTTACCTGAAAACTGAAATTAGCACTAGAAAGCTGAAATTTGGTGAGGCCTGATAAGAACTTTCAATAAAATCTATATTGAATAAAATCGGTTCAGCCGTTTTTGAATTATCAGTCAAAAACGCATATTGAAAGGAAGTGCCGAATAGTAAAATGACGTAAGTGCCGCCAAATATCCCTTAATAAGCGACCTTTTGAACGGATGTTTTGTAACAGGGCGGCATCTACCAAAGTCTATACTGAGTATCGCCCGACATGCTCTTGGCCGGTTTTTTTTGCATTGTTATCCCGGAAATCACCCCTTAAGGATTACTCACTCCAATTCCAGAAAATCCCCAGCCAGGTTATACGTAGCCTATGAAAATTCAACGTCTAAAGGGGCGGGGGGGGGGTAGCCACTACACCCGATTGAGTTAAATTTGCATGGGTCATGGACCCCCCCCCCCCTCCAAGTGCACCAAAAATGGAAAAAAAAAAACATTTCTGCATTTGTGACCCCCCCTTTCCCCAATTCCATCCGCGCCTGTTCTTACCTTTCATGCTTAGACTGATTTGACGGGAGGATCGATTTGGATGACATTTGCCGTGGACATGAACGTATAAATACAAAAGTCCGATATACACCTACTACTCTATGTCGTTTAAATCATGCCAAAAAAAATTATATGATAAAAAAAGTATTCATTTTTGAGTGTAGTTTCATTTAGTGGTAATTTTAAAATATTTTATTAGGACTACTGTCCTCTGGAGTATCCATCTGTCAACTTTACTTCAAGTTCCGCCTCCAGGGTAGCGGGAGAAAAATTAGGGATGAATTAGCCGCTTACTGACACAGACCGAATTCCACGCGGGCGGAGCCGCGGGCACAGCTAGTAATATATAAGTTCAAAGTCCATTATCACGGCCATTTTTGATTTGAGAGAAAAGTTTTTTAAAAAAACACGCTTATTTTAGCGTATTCTATATGGAAAACTCATAAAAAGCACATGTTATAATGACGTCCCGTCGATGGTTTTTTTTCGAAATCCAAATAATATACAAGTTCAAAGTCCATTATCTCGGCCATTTTTGATTTTAGAGAAAAGTTTCTTAAGTAAAACACGCTTATTTTAGCGTATTCATAATGGAAAAATCATAAAAAGTACACGTTATAATGACGTCTCGACATACAAGTTCAAAGTCCAATCTCGGCCATTTATGATTATAAACAAAAGTTTTTCAAATAAAACACACGTATTTTAGCATACTTTATACGGAATAATCATAAAAAGTACACGTTTTAATAAAGTTCCGTCGATGGTTTTTTTTCGAAGTCCAAATTATATACAAGTTCAGAGACCATTATCTCGGCCATTTTTGATTTTAGAGAAAAGTTTCGTAAGTAAAACACGCTTATTTTAGCGTATTCTATATGGAAAAATCATAAAAAGTACATGTTATAATGACGTCCCGTCGATGGATTTTTTTCGAAATCCTAATTATATACATGTTCAACGTCTATTATCTCGGCCATTTTTGATTTTAGAGAAAAGTTTCTCAAATAAAAGACGCTTATTTTAGCGTATTCTGTATAGAATAATCATAAAAAGTACACGTTATAATGACGTCCCGTCGATGGTTTTATTTTGAAGTCCAAAATATCGACGACAACAACGTATATGATTCTAATTGAGAAATGACAACTTTACAGGAGAGCAAAACAGAAGTAGAATCCTTATACTTTTTTTCGTGTAAAAGATAATAAACTGAAACTTGGCACACATGATTATAATTTTATTTTATTGCTTATTTTATTTTCATATAACTCAATTTAATGGTAGTTTTCGAGAAAATGCAGATAGTCCACTAGATTAAGTTAGAACTATTGGCTTACCGTTGTGTATACTGTTCTATCTACCACTTAGAATATTATACTTGGTTACAATTTTATTTAAGAACTACGTAAGCAGGTCTATCTGGGACTTAGAACATTATACTTGGTTACAATTTTCTATAAAATCTACGTATGTAGGTCTATCTGGGACTTAGAATATTATACCTGTAAAAAAAGTATGCGACTCACTGTAAAAGATTCTGTGTGAATTAAGTCATCAAATTTAACTCATTTATTTTGCTTATTTTTAAAATTATATACCATATTTTTAACGCACAATTTTATATTTTATTTTTGGGTGCATAAACATTCTGTATAAATCTGCATAATTATAATTTTGACACATTTTGCAGATAGAATCATATTCGACATTAGTTTTATAGTTCAATAATTATGTAGAAAGTACTAAATAAAAGTAAAAGTATATTAGATGTGTTATTTATTCAATAAAATGTAATAAAAATGTAAACCTGTTACTAAAACCTTACATATCAGTCTTAATCACGGCATTAGTCAGGAAAAAAGGAGTATTTTTTAACATTGTTCTTACTTATTTACCTTATGTTTTATTATTGATCGATCAATCTTCTTTAACAGCACATGATTTTATCAGTCTTTCTAACAAAATTACGTATTCAAACAAGTCTTTTCGCATGCAATAACATTAAAATTTTAAATGGTTTTCATAATTAGATATTTCCTTCTCAGATGTTCTCCGTAGATTTTTAAATTGATGACCGAAATCACATTGGTCTTTTTTGGGATAAATTATCCAATATTCAAGTGTTTGTTTGTTATATCGCGGCATTGTCTGACTTGACTTGAGATTTGATTTTCAGATTGACTTGATATGCTTGTATTAGTGGAATGCGTATCTTCTGGCTCCTCCAACGCAGTTGTCAGTGCTCTATATAATTCCTCGGGTTACCCTTATCTGGTAGAATAATATTAGTCAGAAATACACTTGGCATAACATGTTTTGCAGAAACACTTTCGGTCGAATGGTAATTTGGCATAAAGCAACACATTTTGCAGAACATTGTTTTGTAGAACATTACTTTGGCCGACTTTGGTTTAGCATAATTTAATGTACCATAATAATCCTATAGCATACTATTATAAAAGCATAATTATTTTCTGCTAGTAGGAAAGTAGGTTAAGTAAATTTTACGTAGTTGAATATAAGTCTCACCAAATTTGCTATGGCATAATAGGATTATTAGGTATCTTGCGTCCCTAACACTCCCTACCAAAGAGGAAATACAGTCCCAGAGTATTCGTTAGGTACGACGACGAGCGAAACCAGAAAAGTGGGATAGGCTAGGTTAGAACTGTGACCCCCCACAGGAACGTACTGTTGCCAGAAAATTGGGTTAGGTTAGAACTGCGACCCCTGCGGCAACAAACTGTTGCCAGAAAAGTGGGTTAGGTTAGGTTACAACTGCGCCCCCCGCGGAAAAAACTTTATGTTCTTATGAGCAATACATCCAATCCCGCATGTCTTGTACAATATGATAAAACAATGAAGTCTATCTTGTAATCAAAAAAAAAAAAAAAACTTATCATTAAATAACTATAAATTACGATCTTCATTTTCTCGAGCAAAGAGTAAAAGGGGAGGAGTATGTATTATTTGTCGACAGGGCATTGTATGTATTGACTTAAAATGGATTTCCGATTTAAGTCAAGAAAATCTATTTGAATGCTGTGGTATCGAAATGCCTGACCAGAAATTAATAATCTTGTGCATTTATAGAGTCCCTCGAGCTGACACTGACATATTCTTTAATAAACTTAGCGGATTACTTAACATTATCACAACTAAAAGGGCAAAGAGAAGAATAGTGATTTGCGGTGATTTTAATATTGACCAATTAAATACCAAATCAGAAATTACAAAAGAATTCACAAATACTTTATTGAACTACAATTTCAAGCTTCAATTGGATCAACCTACGCGCATTACCGAACATTCTAGAACATGTATTGATAATATTGCATTAAATTTTAAAAACCCTTCTCACATTGCAAAGGTTCACGACCTTAGTCTTTCGGACCACACAGCACAAAGTATTGAAATTCCTGTAAATACTAAAATATCTATAAATTATTGGTATTTACACACCCGCGACTTCTCTGTTTCCAATAAAAACAAATTTAAAGATTGCTTAAAAGTATTGACGTTTAATGAAGTGCTTTCGTGTGATGACCAGAATGACTGCTTCGATATTTTCCACGAATTATTCTGTCTTTTTTTCAACCTATGCTTCCCCTGTACTAAAATAAAGGTAAAACTGAATAATAGGATAAAATGGTCTACAAAAGGCATAAAAGTGGCATTAAAAACTAAAAGAAAATTATATCTGAGCTACATACATTCAAAAACCCCGAGTTCCAAAATATCGTACAAAAACCTTCACAAAAAATACACTATTTTGTTAAAAAAATGTATTAGAAAAGCACAGCGATTGATCAACTACAAAAGTATTGCGAATGCTGATAATGTAGTTACAGCCACTTGGAATGTTATAAATGATAATATAGGAAACAAACAGCCAAGTCAAACATTTGAGAAAATGCGATTTAAGGATCATCTTGTAACAGGCCCATTAGATGTGGCCAATGCTTTTAATAAACAGTTTATTAATGTAGGTAATGAACCTGATGCACCTTCTCCTTCAGCTGCTACATTAGGTACTCACATTAACTCTACACTATACCTTAGACCTACTTGTCCTTATGAAGTACTGAAAGTGATAAAGTCGCTCAAGAATTCAAAATCAGTCGGGTATGATGACATAACAACCGCAGCAATAAAGGAAAATGCAGACACACTCGCTTTACCGTTTAGTCACATAATCAATGCTTCCTTGAAACATGGCAAATTTCCGGAAAAACTGAAGAAGACGGTAATTAAACCTGTTTTTAAAAAGGGTGAAATCGACAACTCCGACAACTACAGGCCAATTGCCATTATACCTGTAACTTCGAAGATTTATGAAAAAATCATGTTCAATAGATTGGTAAATTTCTTTGACAAATATAGAATCCTTACCGATAGCCAATTTGGGTTTAGAAAAAATAGGTCTACCACATTAGCAATCCACGAACTTGTTAAAACAATTACCATTAGTAGAGATCAGACTGTACCTGCTGCAACCATCTTTATGGATATGTCAAAAGCGTTTGACTGCGTATCACACGATTTACTATTAAAAAAACTATATAATTATGGTGTACGGGGAGTGGGTTATGACTGGATTGATTCTTATTTAAGCAATAGACAACAGTGCACGCAAATTACAAATTATTCTCACAATACAAAGTCTTTAAACAAATACAATTCAGATTTTGAAACCGTAAAACGAGGCGTGCCTCAAGGTAGCATACTTGGGCCATTGCTCTTTCTTGCATACATTAATGATTTGCCGGATATAACAGAACATAAAATTACTCTATTTGCAGATGATTGCTCAATAGTAGTTTGCGCCAATGACCGCTCATCTTATGAAAGGGAAATTAACGATGTCTTCGAGAAAGTTAATATTTGGCTAGAAAATAACAAATTAAAAGTCAACTGAGCAAAAAATACTTTCATAGAATTTTATGCCCCTCAAGGTCAACCAACAAACCTTAAAATTTCTTATAATGGTTGTAAAATAGAAAGCGTCAAATCCACCCGATTCTTAGGCGTCATGCTTGACTGTCACAGTAGTTGGAAAGTACACACGGATCACCTTGTTCAGAAGCTAAGCCGGTTTGTTTATGCCCTAGGGAGACTGCACCATGTAGCATCCGAACAGGCTGCTCTCCTAGCATTTCACGGACACGTTATGTCTAATCTACGGTACGGGATAATTTTATGGGGATACGCGAGTTCTTTAAAGAAAGTGTTTCTGCTACAGAAAAAGCGCATAAGAGCAGTATGCGGTGCTCATATCATTGCTCCCTGCAGACCTCTATTCCTTAAGCACAGAGTCCTCACCTTGCCTTCTCTCTATGTGTATGAGACTTGCATGTATACAAAAAGAAATATTGACAAGTTCAGCATTGCGAAGCGAAATCCTAGGCAAGCCTCTGGCCGAAGTGGGTTCAATCTAAAATTTCCGGATTGTGACTCTCAACACTACCGAAATAGTATACTTTATATGGCAGTTAAGTTATTTAATCACCTGCCAGAGGCTATCAAGACACTTGATTTTCCCGAATTTAAGTTTAAATTACTAAATTGGTGTATTAACAAGCAATATTATAAAGTCGATGAACATTTCGAATGTAATCATAATTAAAATCAATCATCGCATCTAGTCATCGCTCCTACTGACATTGTAGTAAATCACTAATTGTACATTATTGTCTTTAAATTTTAATTGAATCAAATACCATTTATGTGTACCTGCGCTTTAGGCTAAGGAAATATTGTGACATAGCATGCTAAGATTATATCTTAATTTAATTTGTTAGTTAATATTTTTATTTTTAATGACGCACACTTAGAATTATTATTATATAATTGACTGCTACTAGCATTTTTTTGAAAATATATAGAATAATTTTATTATTTTTTGCATGCCACTAGGTGGCTGAATGTATACGGAACTTACTGACATTATTATAATATTTTTATTACCTGCATTCTAGCAAATAAATGTATTTCTATTTCTATCAAATTTATTATTATTTATTGACAACTTTATGCCGCCTAAATATTATGCAAAAAAAATATCTGCGAAAATACTATTCGTTTAGAAGACAGTTATGCCCATCAACATTATGCCAATATAAGATTCGATATTATAAAAATCTGTGATATGATTTATGCCAAAGCATATTTACTCTGCGTAAGGTGTTTCTGCCAAACTTCAGCTACGTATCATTATGCAAAACAAATATATGTCAAAAAAGTTTCTGCAAGACAATAGTGAACCTTCTTCGTTTATCCTTAGAGACTCTGAAAGTCAAATACCATGCATATTCAAAGCAACAAATTAAGCTTTAACACTATGTGCATATACTTATGTGTAAAGCTGTATTATTGGTGCAAAGTAAACAGTGATCAAAATAAGGATTAGCTATACAACAAAACTGCCCGTATAAAACCTTAATCTGTGATAGTTATTTTATTACACATAGCATAGCATTATTTTACATTACATTATATTACGCTTACGCTTTTTAATATTTAAATTAGCACTTGCAATGACAGATATGACTATTTTGAGTGTGTCCAAAAACAAATTCAAAAACATAAAAAGTTCTAAGTGACTGATTAAATGGCGTAAACAATTCTAAGTAGCACATAGATTTACAAACTTTGTTAACTATAGCTACGATAATAACGTATACAGTTCTAAGTGACAGATAGTCCTGCGTACGTAGTTCTCTTAAATAATACTTTAAACGTATGTAGTTATATGTGTCACATCGAACACTTTACACATTTTTAAACATATAAATACAAAAATATAAGGAAAACGTAAATAAATATTACATACCTCCATAGAAAACGATCTAGTGTTCACAACTGTTGACTAGCTGGTCGGCCGCGAACTGAGTGCGATGTGGTAAATAGCGCTCCGTGCGCGTGAGTGAGAGAGATGGCATTCATCGAGTACGATTCGATGTGGCACTTGGAATCGTGTTCGTGTTAGTATACTAACTTTTGAGTCAGATGGCACTGTATGCGTCATTTAAAAATCTATACTAAGTGACATTTTAAGAAAATTTTTATACCAGGCGATAGGTTTCGACTTCTAGATCATTATGCTGCAGCTTACTTAGTTCGAACCTTTTAGCACTTTGCACCTTGTACGTTGTTGTCGTCGATATATACAAGTTCAAAGTCCATTTATCTCGGCCATTTTTGATTTTAGAGAAAAGTTTGTCGAATGATACACGCTTTTACATATATACAAGTTCAAAGTCCATTATCACGGGCATTTTTTATTTTAGAGAAAAGTTTCTCAAATTAAACAAGCTTATTGTAGCGTATTCTATACGACAAATTCATAAAAAGTACACGTTATAATGACGTCCCGTCGACGGTTTTTTTTCGAAGTCCAAATGATATACAAGTTCCATGTCCAATCGGCCATTTTCGATTTTAGAAAAAAATGTTTTTAAAATAAAACACGCTTATTTTAGCGTATTCTATACGGAAAAATCATAAAAAGTTCAGGTTATAATGACGTCCTATAGATAGTTTTTTTTTCAAATAAAAATTATATACAAGTTCAAAGTCCATTATCTCGGGCATTTTTTTTTTAGAGAAAAGTTTCTCAAATAAAACAAGCTCATTTTAGCGTAATATATACGAAATATCATAAAAAGTACACGTTATAATAATGACGTCCCGTCGATGGTTTTTTTTCGAAGTCCAAATGATATACAAGTTTCGTGTCCAATCGGCCATTTTTTATTTTGGAGAAAAGCTTTTCAAATAAAACATACTTATTTTAGCGTATTCTATACGGTAAAATCATAAAAAATATGGTATATAATGATGAATGATACCCCATCGCTGGTTGTTTTTTCTAAGTCAAAATTATATACAAGTTCAGAGTCCATTATCTCGGCCATTTTTGATTTTAGAGAAAAGTTACTTGAGTAAAACACGCTTATTTTAGCACATTCTATACGGAATAATCATAAAAAGTACACGTTATCATGAAGTCCCGTCGATGGTTTTTTTTTTCGAAGTCCAAATTATATACAAGTTCAATGTCCATTATCTCGGCTATTTTTGATTTTAGAGAAAAGTTTTTCAAATTAAACATGCTTATTTTAGCGTATCCTATACGGTAAAATCATAAAAAATATACTATATAATGATACCCCATCGCTGTTTGTTTTTTCGAAGTCAAAATTATATACAAGTTCAGAGTCCATTATCTCGGCCATTTTGGATTTTAGAGAAAGTTACTTAAGTAAAACACGTTTTTTTAGCATATTCTATACGGAAAAATCATAAAAAGTACACGTTATAATGACGTCTCGATATGCTAGTTCAAAGTCCATTATCTCGGCCATTTTTGATTATGAAAAAAAGTTTTAAAATAAAACACCCTTATTTTAGCATATTCTATACGGAATAATCATAAAAAGTACACGTTATAATGAAGTCCCGTCGATGGTTTTTTTTTCGAAGTCCAAATTATATACAAGTTCAAAGTCCATTATCTCGGTAATTTTTGATTTTAGAGAATAGTTTTTCAAATAAAACACGCTTATTTTAGCGTATTCTATACAGAATAATCATAAAACGTATTTGTTATAATATGGTCCCGTCAATGGTATTTTTTTTGAAGTCCAAATTATATACAAGTTCAAAGTCCATTGTGTCGGCCATTTTTGATTTTAGATAAAAGTTTCTCAAGTAAAACGCCCTTATTTTAGCGTATTCTATGCGGCAAAATCATAAAATGTACACGTTATAATGACGTCCCGTCGATGATTTTTTTTCGAGGCCCAAATTAGGTAAAAGTTCAAAGTCCATTATCTCGGCCATTTTTGATTTTAGGGAAAAGTTTTTCAAATAAAAGACGCTTATCTTAGCGTATTCTATACGGGAAAAATCATTAAATATACACGTTATAATGATACCCCGTCGCCATTTTATTTTTTAAGTCCAAATTAAATTAGTCCATGTAGTCAATCTTCAAAGTCCGGTAACTTCGATGTTTTTGGGTAAAAAAATGTTTCTTATAAAACTTGCTTATTTTAACACATTCTACAAAATAAAGTATGTGTCATAATGACACCATTCCAATCAAAATAGTCCAAATTGTACTTAACCTTCAGGGCCCCCTAACTTCGAAATAATTGAGTTAAAAAAAAATGTGTTAAAGAAAAGTTGCTTATTTTTATGTGTTATATACGATAAGTTAATAAAAACATAGCCTTATTATGACATCACACTAATGAAAAATTTATTAAGTCCAGCCCGGCCCTTTGCTAGTCCAACCGAGATAGTACGAGAGCCCACGACCAAAATTTTGTCTCATAGCAATACGGCCAAAACCGCATCAAATCGATAGATACGATTATCCTGAACTCGAAAATACCAATATCAGACATTTTCCGCGTAGCGTTTGATCTGACCGAATTTTCAAAATTGTCAAAGAATTTTACCGAACTGCATCATAGCAATATGTCTGATTTGCAGACTGTAGTTGAATGATAGTTCTGAGATACCGGAAACATATTTTTCAGACGTTAGTGGTGTAGCGCAAACCCGTAAAATCACTTAAAAAAATTAAAAATGAGACAAAAAAAATGTCTCATAGCAATACGTCTGAAAATCTTTTTTATTAGTAAATTTTGGTTATTTGATGCGAACAAAACAATTTTCAGACGAAAATGTGAACGCATTAAATTTTGAGACCGTTTTGAAAATGTTAACAAATTTTACCGATCGGTATCATAGCAATATGTCTGAAAATTGTTGGACATGATAAAATAAGTTGTCCACATGTGCAAAAAATGTATATCAGACAAATTAAGTGTAGCACCTTCTCTATCAGACAACTTTTCGATACTCAGATATCATTTAAAAATCGTATTGAGGCATCTTGAATTCTCTGTTACAAACCAATGAATACGTTGCGACCCTGAATTTATTAGATGATAATTAACAAAAAATTTACCCGAAACCGTAACATTGAAGTTGAAGGACTGAAATAAATCGCACAAAAGGAAACTGGGATGAAGTTGAAAAAAAAACGGTTTATTCAAAGTTACAAATATTCTTACGACTCCGAAACGTTATTTTCGTTTTTGGGAGTATATGCTACACTTAAAATGTCTGAAAACAGGTTTTTGGTAATCCTGGCAGCAATACGAAAAGTTTAAAAAAAAAAATATCCGTATTGCTATGATACAGGTCGGCTAAATTTGTTGACATTTTCAATAATGCGCTCAGGGTATATGCTACGCGCAAAATGTCTGAAAACAAACTTTTTCGTAATACAATTATAAAATCTATGTACATTTTCAATATCAGACGTATTGCTATAATACCGACTGCCTTTTTTTTTTGACACAGCAGAAATGGCCTCCCGGCAGTTGCTACACTTTCGACCGTTACTACACACCTAGTCGGGTTCAGAATCTTATAATCTAACGATTTTATAGGGTTTTTGCCGTATTGCTATGATACATGGTTTTGGTCGTGGGCTCTAGTACTAAGAGGCAGATAACGATATTTCGATTTTCGCGTTTCACGATAGCCACTCTGTAAACAAACAGCCTTGATGCATAAATTACATATTTATTAGTTATAAATTATCTGTGACAATTTGCAAAATACTGTTTAAATGGTAAACTAGGTTTACCGTGGCACACAGATCCGCCGTTGCAGTCCCTTATGGACTACGTTTACATCAATTATCCTTAACTTACTTAAGTTTTATATTACTGCTTTCTTTACTATGAAAAATAAAGAAGAGCGACTGAAAAATCGCTGTTTGTCTTTGTCGCACTTATTAGTACTATTACTATATGTATGCATAAAGTAATAATAGAAAACAAACAAGCCGCTAGGCAGCCTGGTCGGCACATGAACCCCGCCCGCGCCTTACGGTTCCCCGCGCATGCCCTTTACGCAAAACAAGTTTTCGTTCTGAAAAATAAAAATAATCCATTGATTATAATGACACAAATTTCAAACATTGTTTCGATACGCTTTTATAAAAATATTGATGCAAACTTTAATAACTTTAATATTTTATTGTACTGTTAACAGGGGTCATACAAGAAAAAAAAATTAAGTAAATAAATATCATTGATTAATATGGCACAAATTTATTCAAATAATAGATACCGATATATTAGAAAGCACAGTACCTAATCGATCAACTCTAATTTTATATAGGCTTGTAAAAGTCCACATATATGTGCTGATTGAACGTCAGTATTCCCATTGATGAAAGTCACACAAAACGCGTCCGTGCGTCAGTAACAACTTTGCTGTTACAGTGAAAAAACAATTTTGATCTCTAATTTTCTATTTAACGAATAATGTTAAAAAAGAGAAATGTCTAAGTTTCTACCTACGCAACAACCTAGGATGACACAAATTATTATTATTAGCTAAGTTGGATGGCCTGAACTCTGTATGCGAATAATAAGCATCTTTTATATTATCGAAACTTCATAATTTATCGGGACGGGTCTATAATGTCATCTTTAAGTAAACGTAGACAGTGCGAGGAACGCGTCGATAATAATACACTTAAGTATCGATATTTGTGACGTTTTCAAAACAAAGGTACATCATTGTCGGTTGTTAATAGAGTTAATTTCTAAATTATTTTTTAATGGTAACGCCTTATTGACAACCGATAATTATATACCTTTTACCTGAAAATGCCACAGATTGTAGAATTATTTATTGTATGGCTACATGCCACTGGATATAGATAGGCATTTCTTCCCTAGGGTAGTGGGAAAGCAGGTTATGAAAAAAATCCAGTGAGTGCTGCTTGGTGCAGGTGGGACAGTGGATCTGCCAAGTTTGTTACTCTTTTAGCACCACCCAGGGATCACGTGTAGGGTGTAGGGTTGTCTAAGGTGTTTCCTACGGACGCAGAGAAACATTATCTACGCTTAATGATAACAAGTGCAAATACACTTAAACATAACATTGACATTTTGATGTGAATTTGCTTTTATATTTAGTGGAAAATACTACAAATTGGAAACAAATAACTATTACAACGAAACAATGACCTACAAAGAACTCTGGAACATCACGGGATTCGAACCCACGTGTTTAGATTACCGTTCCAACGTGCTTCCAATTATACTAGACGTTCCTCTATCCCCCTCAGTGAATTTTTCACTGTTATGAATAATGATGAATTAGTCACTAGCGACATCGTGATGCTGATGTTCCATAGTCCTTCGCAGTTGATATTTTGAGTGTAATGGGCATCTGTTTTCAATTTGTGTTTCTATTATCTCGTCTTCATTTTCTATCTATACATATAATAAAGCTGAAGAGGGTCGAAAGTCTGTACATGGAAGATAATCGAAAAAAAGTTGGCTGGGGATACTTAGAATCGATAACAGAACACGTTCCAACAATTTTTAGAATTTTTGTCTGTTTATCTGTTTATCTGTTTGTCTGTTTATTTGACCGCGCATCACGTGAAAACGGCTAAACGGATTTTGATGAAATTTTGTATAGAGATAGTTTGACTCCCGGGAAAGGATAATAGATAGTTTTAATCCCGAAAATCAACCCTGGTGGGGGTAAAACGGGGGTTGAAAGTTTGTATGGAGAATTTTTAATATAAATTAGTATTGAGATCATTTGAGTCCCGAAAAACGACAGAATAGTTTTTATCCCGAAAATAAACCCTTGTGGGGGTGAAAAGGGGGTTGAAAGTTGGTATGAGGATTTTTTTACCGCTGAACTGATAAAGATGAAATTTGGTATAGAGATAGTATGGGTCTCGAGAAAGGACAAAGGATAGTTTTCACCCCGAAAATCAACCCTAAAGGGGTGAAAAGGGAGTTGGAAATTTGTATAGGGAATTATTAACCGCAGAATCGATTTAGATAAAATTTGGTAAGAAGATAATTTGAGCTCTGGAAAAGGAAATAAAATAGTTTTATCTCAGAAATTATCCCTTAAGCGGGTGCAAAATGGGTCCACCCATTACATGGGGAAGAAACAACCAATAACCGCTATACGTATTTAGATGAAATTTGGTATTGAAATAGTTTGTATTTTTTTGGTCAAGGTGTTCATATTTATGTGGTAGTTTTGGAACGAAGTTCCTTATCGGACGGTTCGCGTATAGGCAAAAAAAAGTCACGTGACCGTCACGAAAAAGCGTCACGTCACGAAAACGCGACACCCATACGATTAGGAAACATGTAAAATGGAATAAAAAAATAGAATAAAGTGAAGTAAAGTGTAGTGAAAAGTGAAAGTGAGAAGTGACAAAGTGAAAAAAGTGAAAAATCTCGAGAAAGTCCTAAAAGTGAAAATTTCAAAAATTTCAAAAACTTCGTTCCAACCGAGTGTTCCACGACACACATTTTTTTTTTCTCTGACGTTCATTAGTGCATTGTAATGGGCTTACATTGAAGAATAAATAATATATCTTGATCTACACCAATATCATAAATCCTCTATTCCGCGTTCGGAAACCGTATGTAATTACCACCATTATTGCAACCAGTAACGTAACATCAGAGTATTATCTGTGACAGTGTGGTAAAAATGTATGAAAATTCATTACCTACGGTAACGTAGTGAAAATCCGCCGGCACGCCCCCCTCCTGACCGCCGGCACAATAAGGTTGGTCATGGCGGTGTAATGGCGGTCATTCTAATGGTTTCCGAACACGTCATTTAGGATTTTTAATATGTGTGTAGATAAAGCAGTGTATGCTTCTTTACGTAATTAGGCCTTATTACTTAACAGTTACATAAACTACTATTTATCTCTTTTTAGGGTTCCGTAGTCAACTAGGAACCCTTATAGTTTCGCCATGTCCGTCCGTCTGTCTGTTCGTCTGTCCGCGGTGTCTAGCTCAGTGACCGTTCGCATTAGAAAGCTGAAATTTGGTATCAGTATGTGCAAAAATCACGCCGCCAAAGTATTAGAATAAAAACTGGAAAAATATTTTTATTAGGGTACACATAAATTGAATTTTTTTTCGCTTCAACCCTATCGTGTTCGGTATTATTGAATAGGTCTTTAAAATAGAACACAGGTCTTCTAATACATTTTTTGGATGAAACTGATAATTTCGTAAATATTAGATCTGAAAGTTCAAAAAAGGGCGTCTCTTCCATCTAACTTTTGAACCGTGGGTCCAAAAAAATAGAAAAAAATAATGGAAGTGAGGCCTGATAAGAACTTTCAATAAAAACTATATTGAATAAAATCGGTTTAGCCGTTTTTGAATTATCAGTCAAAAACGCATAGTGAAAGGAAGTGCCGGATAGTAAAATGACGTAAGCGCCGCCAAATATCCCTTAATAAACGACCTTTTGAACGAATGTTTTGTAACAGGGCGGCAACTACGAAACTCTACTCTGAGCATCACCCGACATGCTCTTGGCCGGTTTTGTTTCATTGTTATTCCAGAAATCACCCCTTAAGGATTACTTATTTCAATTCAAGAAAATCCCCAGTCAGGTTATAGCCTATAAAAATTCAACGTCTGAAAGGGGGGGTGGCCACTACACTCGATTGAGTTAAATTTGCAAGAGTCATGGATAGAGAAATATTTTATCAGGACTACTGTTCTCTACTGTATCCATCTGTCAACTTTACTTCAAGTTCCGCCTCCAGGGTAGCGGGAGAGGAATTAGGGGTGAATTAGGCGCTTACTGACACAGACCGAATTCCACGCGAGCGGAGCCGCGGGCACAGCTAGTTATAAATAAAAGTAGAACATACAGCTAATGTTAATATCGAAATTTGTTTATGTGCTGTCCCATCACTAAAACTTACCTGTTAGGTACAGTTATACCAGCGTCAGAAATTAAAAGTGTCTATTTTAGGGAATAAGTGTGTATAACGTACCTTGTAATAAATGAAGTATAATCCATACAAAAAGAAATGCTACATAAAATGTACGGTGAAAATAAAGGAATAAATTATTTTCTAAACAGGAATATCGTTATTTCAAGCATCTACAAGTATATTTCACTTAAGGGGTGCCACCAGGGATCGGAAACCGGTTCTATTTTCAAAACGTTCTCGGGTCAATAATCTAGACCGTTCTCTAAAGCGTTCTCGTTCTCAGTGAGCGGTTTGTACAATGGTTTTAGGAAAGAACATTTCCCGAAAGAACAGTTCCCAATAAAGAACGTTATAAACCGTTCATCCGATAGCGTTCTTTGTTCTGGTTATCGGTATTTACAATGGTTTTGGGAACGAACGTTTGCAAGAACGTAAAAAGAGTGGTTCTTTCGATAGCGTTCGCAATAGTATCGCTCCCGAGGAACAATATAAACCGGTTCTTTTGAATTCAACGGATATGAAATGAGTCGTCATCGCCAACCAATGAGCGTTACTTACTTCAGTGTATGCCTTAGCATAGTGTGTTAAGTACCTATTTTCGTTTTTACTCAGAAGCGATGTCCATTAGTTCGAACTTAGACGTGAATAGCGTGGAGGTTGGTGTAGTTGATTTGATTGCTTTTATATTGGTTGCGAAGTACTTTTTGTGTTGCACTGCGTCGAGAAAGCTCTTCCATTTGAAGTAAGTAGGTATTTGATATCAAAATGAATTTAATACTTTCGTAAACTATACGAGAAGTGAGTAGGTATATGTGCGTGCGAAGAGGCTTAACACGTCCATGGTCGCTCCAAGACCATTGTATTTTTGTGTAGGTATTTATGCAGGGACCGGCCGGACCCGCTTACTCTAACCCGTTTAAAACCTGCGTTTTTTTTAACGCTGGGTTTCAGAAACAGCTTTATTTCGGTAAGCTTTTGGGTTACCGGTGAACAAACTAGCCCTTTTATTTGAATTAATTCAGGTTAGCGCTTACCGATAGCAAAAATCCAGGCAAGGTTATCGCTTCAAGCGCTGACTAAATACGAGCAAGTTGTTTTAGCTTTTACGTCAACTGCATATGGACTATTATCGCAGCGCCCAACGCCAAACCAGGGACCGGACAACCCTTTCCGCGATAAAAGCCTTTCAATGGGCGTCCCTTATATAAGGCTAACCGATTGAGAGACTTTCCCTTTTGAACTGCTAACACATACGTTTGACTAACCCTTATCATAAAGCTTAGCCAAATATAAAGCTAGCCCTTAATAAGGGTTACCCTTATCATTAAGCGCTTTTTATAAGGCTTTCCCTTTAGTAATGTCGTAGTTGAGCCTTGCGTGAACGAGAAATAATTAGCCTATATCGGTAGTGTATGAAAAGGAAAGACAATACGTACGGGAAGGGTTTGTTAAATCATTATATTCGCTTACCATATATACTACATAATTACTAGTACGACTACAACTACCAGTTGCTTTTACCGCGCATCGTAGTTGAGCTGTCTGACTGAAAAGAATAAATAATAAATAAAAATAGAATAAAAATAGAATAAAAATGGAATAAAAATAGAATAAAAATAGAATAAAAATATAATAAAAATATAATAAAAATATAATAAAAATAGAATAAAAATATAATAAAAATAGAATAAAAATAGAATAAAAATAGAATAAAAATAGAATAAAAATAGAATTAAAATAGAATAAAAATAGAATAAAAATAGAATAAAAATAGAATAAAAATAGAATAAAAATAGAATAAAAATAGAATAAAAATAGAATAAAAATAGAATAAAAATAGAATAAAAATAGAATAAAAATAGAATAAAAATAGAATAAAAATAGAATAAAAATAGAATAAAAATAGAATAAAAATAGAATAAAAATAGAATAAAAATAGAATAAAAATAGAATAAAAATAGAATAAAAATAGAATAAAAATAGAATAAAAATAGAATAGTAGAATAAAAATAGAGTAAAAATAAATGAAAACAGAATGAAAAAAAGAATGAAAACAGAATGAAAACAGAATGAAAACAGAATGAAAACAGAATGATAACAAAATGAAAACAAAATGAAAAAAAATGAAAACAAATGAAAACAAAATGAAAACAAAATGAAAACAAAATGAAAACAAAATGAAAACAAAATGAAAACAAAATGAAAACAAAATGAAAACAAAATGAAAACAAAATGAAAACAAAATGAAAACAAAATGAAAACAAAATGAAAACAAAATGAAAACAAAATGAAAACAAAATGAAAACAAGATGAAAACAAAATGAAAACAAAATGAAAACCAAATGAAAACAAAATGAAAACAAAATGAAAACAAAATGAAAACAAAATGAAAACAAAATGAAAACAAAATGAAAACAAAATGAAAACAAAATGAAAACAAAATGAAAAAAAAATGAAAACAAAATGAAAACAAAATGAAAACAAAATGAAAACAAAATGAAAACAAAATGAAAACAAAATGAAAACAAAATGAAAACAAAATGAAAACAAAATGAAAACAAAATGAAAACAAAATGAAAACAAAATGAAAACAAAATGAAAACAAAATGAAAACAAAATGAAAACAAAATGAAAACAAAATGAAAACAAAATGAAAACAAAATGAAAACAAAATGAAAACAAAATGAAAACAAAATGAAAACAAAAAGAAAACAAAATGAAAACAAAATAATAATAATAATAATAATAATAATTTGACGGCTGTCAGCGTCAGACGTGTTTTATACAAATTTTGCTTCTATTTTTTTGTAATTATGTATTTTAGACGTATTCTTTCTCGTAAGTGTGATATTTTCTACCTTTTCGTCACTAAAAATGACCCCAACGGATACGATACGGGCTGTCACAACATGTGACACGAAAAAGATACGCGGATATAAAAATACACTACACGGATGATTACAAGAAGCAAAGCACGTCAAAAAGAAGCCGAGACTACAAGCGCACGCCCACCATCTACGCCCGCCTCGTCCGTCTCCTCGCCATCCTCATCGGGCGACAAATTTGCTACAGCGCCCGAGACCAGCGAGTCGAGCGACGAGTGCGGGCCGCCGCCGCCGCCGCGACGACCACCAGCGCGACGAGGACGGCCACCGCTGTCGGCACGCTTGGGGCTTGCGGGACATCCTGTCCCGCCCAGGGCCCCCGCTGCCGGTGGTATAGTGCGTCGCATGAAATGGACTCCTTCCATGAACGAGAACGTCATGCGCGCCTATTATGGGGCTACAGAGGGGGGAACTAATCTGTGCGCGTATCGTTACCGGATACTTCCTCTGTTTCAGGCTCTTGAACCAACTATTGACACGACTGCGCAACGCCTATCGGATCAGGTGCGCGTCATTCAGCGGCTAAAGCGGTTGAATGACGCGACACTTGATCGGCTTCGCCTGGAGGCTCTCTCTGTTCGCGCGGCCACCACCTCGGCGCGGGATCCGCCCGCCACGTCGCCGGATCCGATACCCGCACCCGACCTGGCATCGGGGGCGCCGCGGGTTGATCTCAATGCCGATGAGGAGGAGATCGCGAATCAGAGTGTGAGTACTACAGCCAATGAGCAACTGAGGAGGACTTTGGAAGAGGCAATTACGCAGTATCGCTCCACAAATACCCCTAGGCCACGATTACCACGCTTGCCTATGAATAGACGCAATCTAGCGTTAATGGGAGCCCTGAATGATTTGCTAGATCCACTCCTGCGGACTAGTAAAGACTTAGATGATACGCACTCGATCATGTACTGCGGAGCCATCGCGGCGTGCCGTGTTGCTCGAGTCAAGTTTCCGGACGCTGAACGTGCACCTAGGACCACCGGGGGTGTCCCCGCATGGCAAGTACGGATCGAGCGTCGTATTAACTCATTTAGGACTCTCATTGCAAAGCTGATCTGCTTCAGGGGGGGCAATAACCGCCCCCGAGTAATGCGCTTTGTGCACCAGGCGTTCGCGGGGACGAATATCGAGCCCCGCGACTACATGGCCAATGTCATAGAGCGCATCGACTTTCTGAAGCAGAAAGTTTATGCATGGGCAAGCCGTATTCGCCGCTATAGAGAGCGTGTGGACCGATTCAAGCAGAATCGTCTTTTCCAAAGTGACCAAAGGAAGGTATACCGAAGGTGGGAGGAAACCGACCCCCGTGTGTCCGACGTGCGACTGCCGGATGCTACTGCCATGACTGATTTCTGGCGTAGCATCTGGTCGGCGCCGGTTGAACACACGGGGGCGAGTGGATGAGTGTTGTCGAACGTGAGTGCGAGTCCATCGAACCTATGGGGGCTATCACCATCAGCCCCGATGACGTAAGTTGTGCAATCCGTACGGCCCAGAACTGGAAAAGTCCCGGCCCGGATGGATTGCACAACTTCTGGCTAAAATGGTTTCGATGCTCGCACTCGCGTCTGGCAACGCAATTTCAACAAGCCATCGAACTTGGCTCCCTCCCGCCTTCCTTAACAACTGGTGTAACCTTTCTGCTCTATAAGTCCGGTAGTACCACGGAAGCGAAAAACTACCGACCCATCACGTGCTTACCTACACTTTACAAGCTCCTTACATCCATTTTGAGAGCAAAAATAAACGCGCACATGGTCGCAAATAACATTTTGGCCTCGGCTCAAAATGGATGTAGGGTGGGGTCCCGTGGTACTAAAGAGCTCCTCCTCATAGACATGACCATTTGCCAACGAGTCCGGCGGAATGGGGGGACCCTCTCGGCCGCTTGGATTGACTACAAGAAGGCCTATGATTCGGTGCCTCATTCATGGCTGGAGAGGATCTTAGAGCTGTATAAAATTGATACAGCTTTAAGATCCTTCCTTGGCGCGTGTATGAGGCGGTGGACCACAGTCCTTCGTCAACCAGGAGGCGGGGATGACCCCCCTGGTCCGCAGGACTTTATAAGGATCGAGCGAGGAATATTTCAGGGCGACAGTCTGAGTCCCCTGTGGTTCTGCCTAGCTCTAAATCCGCTCAGCAATCTGCTGAAGGATTCGGGGCTAGGTTGCCGGCTTCGGAGAGAGGGTGAAGTCATATCTCACCTTCTGTACATGGACGATCTTAAATTGTTTGCACCAAATAACCGAGATCTGTTGGAACTACTGAACACCACTGAAGTGTTCAGTAGTTCCATCAAGATGGAATTTGGTGTTGATAAATGTGCGGTTATGCATGTACAGCGGGGGAAAGTAGTAAATTCAACAAATCTACAGCTTTCTGAGACAATGACGTTCAGATCTATCTCTGAATCAGAAACCTACAAATACCTTGGTATGTCACAGTCTTTGGGTGTTGAGGATGTGGGTATTAAACGGGCGTTGAAGGAGCGCTTCTTTAGTCGGCTGACAAAAGTACTTAATAGTCTTTTGTCAGGTGGCAACAAGGTGCGCGCCTTCAATGCCTGGGTAATGCCCCTACTCACATACTCCTTTGGCATACTAAGGTGGACACAGACCGAGCTGGATGCCCTGGATCGGAGAGTCCGTCTATTGCTCACCACACACCGTATGCTTCACCCACGCTCGTCTGTTATGAGATTGTACATCCCACGGAAGTGTGGAGGTCGCGACTTTTTAAACGCCAAAAATCTCCACAACCGTGAGGTGTACGATCTCAGGAATTATTTCCTTAACAACGAGTGTGGGATGCATCGTGATGTGGTGGCAGTAGATAAGGGTCTCACGCCGCTCTCCTTGGCAAACAAGAACTGGCGCAAACCTGTGGTGCTAAGCACCGAGGATCGCAGGGCGGTATGGAAGAGACGGGACCCGACGTAGACCTACTCGCGTCGGTGAACTGGTTACGATTCGGGGACCTCTTCGGAGAAACCGAAGGTTTTGCCTGTGCAATTGCGGACGAAGTTATCATGACGAATAACTACCGGAGGTATATCCTGAAGGACGGTACGGTCGACATTTGTCGGGCATGCCGCCGTCCCGGAGAGTCACTCAGGCATATCATCTCCGGTTGCTCTCATCTTGCTAACGGCGAGTACTTGCACAGACATAACCTCGTAGCCAGGATTATACACCAGCAGCTTGCTCTCCTATACGGTCTTGTGGACCACGAAGTGCCGTACTACAAGTACACACCTGCGCCAGTTCTCGAAAATGGTCGTGCCACGCTCTATTGGGATCGATCTATTATCACGGACAGGACTATAGTAGCCAATAAGCCTGATATCGTGGTAATAGATCGATCGCAACGCCGGGCCATGCTCGTCGACATCACCGTCCCATGTGACGACAACCTCGTGAAGGCCGAGAAGGACAAGTCCAGCAAGTACCTAGACTTGGCTCACGAGGTAACCGCCATGTGGGAGGTTGATTCGGCGATCATTGTGCCGATAGTTGTCTCTGCGAACGGTCTCGTAGCGAAGAGTCTCGACCAACATCTTGAGAGACTTTCGCTACGAGGTTGTGGTTGGATCAGGGGTCAGATTCAGAAGGCGGTAATCTTGGACACGGCGCGCATAGTCCGAAGGTTCCTCACTCTGCGGCCCTAACCACTGGCAGCCTGGGCCCTGCTCCGTTGCCGGCGGCACCCTAGTTTAGGTTTTTTATAATGCTTTTATTGTTTTCATATGTTTTAGATGTATTTTTATATTTTACTTTTATAAAAATATTGTAAAAACCCTAAACTAAGTAAAAAGATAAATAAAGGAAATAATAATAAAAATTTAATAAAATGAAAATAAAATGAAAATAAAATGAAACGAAATAGAAACGAAATAGAAACGAAATAGAAACGAAATAGAAATGAAATAGAAACGAAATAGAAACGAAATAAAAATGAAATAGAAACGAAATAGAAACGAAATAGAAACGAAATAGAAACGAAATCCTCGCTCTGCATCTTCTATCGCCTCTATCATGGAGAGTGCTCCGAGGAATTGTTCGGATTAATCCCTGCCGCCTCTTTCCGCCATCGTCCTACGCGACAGCATTACCATCATCACCACTTAGATGGTTAGCAGTCCTCAACTGTGCGTTTCTCGAGAAACTTCCTGCCTCGCATAACAAAACTGTGGAATGAACAGTCGTCTGCGGTATTTCCGGACCGACACGACCTTCAAACCTTCAAGAAAAGAGCTTATTCCCATCTTAAAGGCCGGCAACGCGCTTGTGACCCCTCTGGTGTTGCGGGCGTCCATGGGTGGCGTTAATTGCTTACCATCAGGCGATACGTCTGCTCGTTTGCCTCCTATATCATAAAAAAAAATAAAAAAAAATAGAAACGAAATAGAAATGAAATAAAAATGAAATAAAAATAAAAATAAAATAGATAATATTCGATTTTGAGGATAGTTAAATTTAGACTTTCAATAGAGGTTCAAATTTCCATTCGATTAAAGTAAAACATGCAACCCTGTAATATTGGGCAAACGACATTAAAGCGCGCTTGACTTACGGAGTTATACACTATACTCGTACATACAGCAAGTAGGTCTAAAGTGTTCTAAACATTATAATTCACTTATCATGATGTTTATTTTCACTCCACTCTGACATCTTATAATAAATAATGATAACATCGGCACGTGTCTAAGACTTAAAAAAAAGCGCCGTGACGATGCGCTCGAGTCGCTCGACCCGCGCAAAGTAAGAAACAGCCATCACAGCATTTTGCCATTAAAAATTGAACCGTATTTCATCTACAGCGGCTTCGATCAATTCGAAGCGCGCGAACATCGAGCGCGTGGATTCGGAGGAATGTGTGCTTTATGAACAAGGTAGACGATTTAAATTAGCACGCAGTATGCTAAAAGGGAAGCCCTTATATAAGGCTAACACTTATAAGCGATATGTAAGGCTTGGTGAGCGGATGATAAGGGTTTCGTAAGGGTATTGGGATAGCGTTGCTAGCCTTTATATAAGGGCTATAAAAGCAATATGAAAGGGTATCGTCCGGGAAAGGGTATGGTTGGTTAAGCCACAGAATAACTAATAGTACTAAGGTACAGAAAATTCACTCCTTCACAAAAGACAGATTTAGGTATAAAATTATACCTATACTCGCCGCCTGCAAGCAAAATTGAAACTTATAACCGCGCACGAACCGTGAGGCTTCTTTGCGTGCCGCAGTTTTATGACCGAGCTGTGAGGGTTGTCACTTGACAAGTTTTTGTACCTATAAGTACCTACTGATTTTTATTTTTAAGATAAATATGTAGCAATTACAAACGTTGATTTTGTAAACATATTTTTTTCATCCGGAGATAGTATGTCTGATTTCACGGACTAGGTATGCCACAGCCGTATTCCTTTGATGAAATATGTCGGTCAGTTCCTAATATTGTTTATGGGCAACCAATATTCAATAAATTAAGAATGTTTATTTTAACTATTACTAAGTAAGGACTTCGGGAACTAAAGAAGAAATCCGAACCGATCGAGCGCCGCCGCCTTTACGCTTGCTTCCGTGACGACGCGCCATAATCTTAGTCTAAGAGCTGGCAACTTATTTATGTTAAGTTTGTTTATTGGACCGATGGGCGTTTAACTGGGTATATCAACTTGTATTTTACTTCCATTGATGTAGTGAAAAAAAATTTATTGAACTCGGCGGCAAATTTTGTGCAACCTTTCGTGCTTTGAGGCCCTCGCACGCTCGAAATTCCATTTTGCTTAATTTTGGAATCTTTCACTGCCTCGGGTATCAATATAAGCACGAGAAGTTAAACAACAACTTTGCCCCCTTGTATAATAAAATAATAAATAACTGCACACCTATGCGAGGAAACTGCAATCTGATTTCAATGCAACAATTCTTATTACATGTAATAAATATTAATTATATTTATTTTTTATTATTCAAAATAATCGTTTAAGTATCATTAGTCTATCCAACAAGCTAACACGTGAAAAACAAGACAAAAATTGCATCTAATTACTTTGCCTCTCTAGAGGATAAAATGCAACATTACTCACTGTTTTTAAAGGATAAAAGCAGTCTCCGAGCGGGTGTGGTCAAAAATATTTTTTGTTGTGTGATTGTCGAAATTGTTGAAAAGAAAGTACGATTCACGAAAAGGTCACTAGCTCTTAGACTATATCAATCTTCAACCTACTTGACGACGTAATTATAGGTACCTTTTTGTTAAAACAATTGTGATCCATTGTTGTTGATAAAGTTATTTATATTACAAGGCATAATTTAGTAGGTGCTTAAAACACCTTACCCAGGCTATTGACAAATTCTTAGAAGTAGGTACTTACCTAGTCTAAGCTTAAGAATGCATAATTCATTTTAATTTGGTCTAAACCGCATTAGTTTGAGGCAAACAAAACGAATCAAAAAGTTATCGAATTTAATTACTTAGTATTTATGTTAAGGTTTAAAATTCACCAAAATAAAATAATTCAACTTACCTTTCAATATCGTCAAGAATTAAAAAAAAATATTTCTGCTTCCTTGAACTGATTCCGTTTTTTCAGACATCCGTAAACAGAACAGTATCTTTTATACGGATTAGATCTAGATTTAGGTTTCGAAGCCATTGCGTATTTTAAATTTTGCATGAGCGCCACGTGACACGAGTATCGTGCGAGCCGAGCGGCAGCCCACTGCTATACGACTCCCCGGGAGGTGCGCCGGCCAAATGTACCTAAACTGCGTAGTGAAACCCCCCTGGTTAAGCCTTATGCAAAACCCATACAAAACCCTTTATAAGGGATAGCGGGCCGGTCCCTGCGCCAAACACGGCGGTTCCCTGCCCGCGCGTGCTACGTTGTAGTAGGTATAAGTACCTGCCAAAAAGAGTTCGGCATACGCTTCTATGACGGTGAGTATTTTTCACTCCAACACACAACAAATAATCAAACAATTTGAAGTTATATTAGAGTTAGTTGCATTGGAATAATTTTCAAGCAAATTCTATTTTTCATTCAGATATTTAGGCGCTAGCTGTATTGCGTACTGTAATACATTGGAGTTGTATTGAAGTTGGATCGTGTCTAAGCGTGTTTTAAAGTTAGAATACGGCCCCAATTATATGTATAAATTAAGTTTAATAAAACTTGAAAGGCTCCGGTCAAGAATTTGTTCAAGTCAATGTTAAAGTCCAACATGGCGGAAATATAAGCACATATTTAAGCCGTACTACCGCCATATACGGAAAAAGGCACTTCTACATGAACATAAAAATGGAGAAAATAAATGTTTTGTTATTGAAATTAAAAAATTCCCCGCGAGAAAGGGAGATGTTATTTTTTCAATACAAAAATGTGTATTAACACTAACGTATGAACTATAGAGCTGAAGATGCAAAAACATTTTTTATTTATGTTATGTTAATGATAGATTAAATTTTATGTTTCTTCTTAGTATAAAAAATACCAACAAACACTTGTAACTCCGAAGAAAAGACGTTTATGGCTCGATACGTTTTTTTCTACGTATTAAACTGCAAAACATCTTTTCTATTTAGGAATGATTTAGACACAAGTGCTAGTTAACTAAGAAACACTGACCCATTTGCTGCTTTTCAACGAATTTACGCAAGTTAAATGTTCATCAACTTGATGCTTATTATTCACATACAGAGTTCAGGCCATCCAACTTAGCTAATAATAGTACATTACTTACCAAGGGCTGTAAAAGAAAGAAAGGCCGAAATCGCAGGTATTTGTAACCCGAGCCGCAGGCGAGGGTTGTAAATATGCGATAGAGGGCTTTCTTTTTTACTGCCCGTGGTGAGTACACAATTTTACGTCTCCACCTGGGCATAATGCGAGTTTTACCGTACGCGTAGCGTGCGATAAAACTCACATTATGGCTAGGTGTGACGTAATAATAATTTGTGTCATCCTAGGTTGTTGGTAAGGTAGAAACTTAGATATTTATTTTTTTAAACATTATTTGGTAAGTAGAAAATAAGGGATCAAAATTGTTTTTTCACTGTAACAGCAAAGTTGTTACTGACGCACGCACGCGTTTTGTGTCACTTTCGTCAACGGGAATACTGACGTTCAATCAGCACATATATGTGGACTTTTATAAGCCTATATAAAATTAGAGTTGATCTATTAGTATTAGTTACTGTGATTTCTAAAATATCGGTATCTATTATTTGAATAAATTTGTGCCATATTGATCAATGATATTATTATTTTTTTCTTGTATGACCCTGTTAACAGTACAATAAAATATTAAAGTTTGCGTCATTTTTTTATAAAAGCGTATCGAAACAATGTTTGCAACGGCAGATCTGTGTGCCACGGTAAACCTAGTTTACCATATAAACAGTATATTGACAAATTGTCACAGATATTTTGTAACTAATAAATATGTAATTTATGTATCAAGGCGGTTTGTTTACAGAGTGCCTATCGTGAAACGCGAAAATCGAAATTTCGTTATCTGCCTCTCGGTTGGACTAGCAAAGGGCCGGACTGGACTTAATACACTTTTCATCAGTGTGATGTCATAATAAGGCCATGTTTTTATTAACTTATCGTATAGAATACATACAAATAAGCAACTTTTCTTTAACACATTTTTTTTAACTCAATAGTTTCGAAGTTGGGGGGCTCTGAAGGTTTTTTTAATTTTTTTTTATATTATAGGACAATCTTACACAAATTGACCTAGGCCCATAGTAAGCTCAATAAGGCTTGTGTTATGAGTACTAGAAGACGATATATATAATAGATAAATATGGATAAATACTAAAATTTAAGTAGTTTGGTCCTGTGTCCGTGACCTACTTTTTGCTGCATGACGTCTATGTCGGGATGAATGACATGGACGATATCATAGTAGTAAAAAGTAGTAAACCACAGGCTATAAATGCTTCGCTTCCTTTGTCATCGACGCTTGTCGATGGCCACGGCTGTTCCAAAATCCAACCTAGGGGGGCTCTACACACGTGGCATTTTGTCGTGCGATTATCTGAGTCAATCTGTAGACCGTATTAAAGCGGCCTCCATAGGACGGAATTAGGAAACGTTCGAAGTTTTAAATTGTTTTTGTGTTTATGTTTATAATTTTTTTTTTTCCTGTTTTTATTGTTTTTTTTTCTCTTGTTTTGATTAGGATATTCTTACTTTGGGGATGTGATCGTGGCGTCAATGCGCCGTGTCGTCAAATGGTTGCAACGGAAGACCAGCGCTGGCCCTGCCGGCATTTAACGCTGAGTTGCGACCATTTCGTGGCAATTAATGTTTCGGGTTGTATATGTTATTGTTTATTATGTTTTTTGTAATTGTCATGAATAAACCTTTCATTCATTCATTCATTCATACATAGAAACATCCATAACTCAGGAACAAATGCCTCTCGGTTGGACTAGCAAAGGGCCGGACTGGACTTAATACACTTTTCATCAGTGTGATGTCATAATAAGGCCATGTTTTTATTAACTTATCGTATAGAATACATACAATTAAGCAACTTTTCTTTAACACATTTTTTTTAACTCAATAGTTTCGAAGTTGGGGGGCTCTGAAGGTTTTTTTTTATTTTTTTTATATTATAGGACAATCTTACACAAATTGACCTAGGCCCATAGTAAGCTCAATAAGGCTTGTGTTATGAGTACTAGAAGACGATATATATAATAGATAAATATGGATAAATACTAAAATTTAAGTAGTTTGGTCCTGTGTCCGTGACCTACTTTTTGCTGCATGACGTCTATGTCGGGATGAATGACATGGACGATATCATAGTAGTAAAAAGTAGTAAACCACAGGCTATAAATGCTTCGCTTCCTTTGTCATCGACGCTTGTCGATGGCCACGGCTGTTCCAAAATCCAACCTAGGGGGGCTCTACACACGTGGCATTTTGTCGCGCGATTATCTGAGTCAATCTGTAGACCGTATTAAAGCGGCCTCCATAGGACGGAATTAGGAAACGTTCGAAGTTTTAAATTGTTTTTGTGTTTATGTTTATAATTTTTTTTTTTTTGTTTTTATTGTTTTTTTTTCTCTTGTTTTGATTAGGATATTCTTACTTTGGGGATGTGATCGTGGCGTCAATGCGCCGTGTCGTCAAATGGTTGCAACGGAAGACCAGCGCTGGCCCTGCCGGCATTTAACGCTGAGTTGCGACCATTTCGTGGCAATTAATGTTTCGGGTTGTATATGTTATTGTTTATTATGTTTTTTGTAATTGTCATGAATAAACCTTTCATTCATTCATTCATTCATACATAGAAACATCCATAACTCAGGAACAAATATCTGTGATAAGCGCACAAACAAATGCCCTGACCAGGATTCGAACCCGGGACCTCCTGCTTCGTAGGCGAGGTCACTACCGACTGGGCTAGGAGGCTGTTAAGGCTCTGAAGGTTGAGAACAATTTGGACTATTTTGGTTGAATGGTGTCATTATGACACATACTTTTTTTGTTTTACTGTGTAGAATGTATTAAAATATGCAAGTTTTATTAAAAACGTTTTTTTTACTCAAAAACTTCGAAGTTACCGGATATTCAAGATTGACTACATGTCGTAAAATTTGGACTTAAAAAAAAGGTGACGGGGCATCATTATAACGTGTACCTTTCAAGATTTTGCCGTAAAGAATACGCTAAAATAAGCGTGTATTATTAAAAAAAAAACTTTTAAAATCATAAATGGCCGAGATAATGGACTCTGAACTTGTATATAATTTGGACTGCGAAAAAAAAAACCAGCTATGGGGTATTATTATAAAGTATATTTTTTATGATTATTCTGTATACAATACGCTACAATAAGTGTGTTTTAATCGAAAAACTTTTCTCTAAAATCAAAAATGGCCGAGAAAATGGACTCTGAATTTGTATATAATTTGGACTTTGAAAAAAAACCATCGACGGGACGTCATTATAACGTGCACTTTTTATGATTTTTTTTCGTATATAATACGCTAAAACAATAAGCGTGTTTTATTCGAAAAACTTTGTTCTAAAATCATAAATTTCTAAGATAATGGACTTTGAACGTGTATATAATTTGGACTACGAAAACAAAAACCAGCTATGGGGTATCATCATAAAGTATACTTTTAATGATTTTTCGGTATAGAATACGCTAAAATAAGCGTGTTTTATTCGAAAAACTTTTCTCTAAAATCAAAAATGACCGAGATAATGGACTCTGAACTTGTATATAATTTGGACTTAGAAAAAAAACCATCGAAGGGACGTCATTATAACATTTATAACACGTACTTTTTATGATTTTTCCGTATTGAATACGCTAAAATAAGCGTGTTTTAATTAAGAAACTTTTCTCTAAAATCAGAAATACCCGATATAATGGACTTTCAACTTGTATATAATTTGGATTTCGAAAAAAACCATTGACGGGACGTCATTATAACATGTGCTTTATATGATTTTTTTTTCGTATAGAATATGCTAAAATAAGCGTGTTTCATTCGAAAAACTTTGGTCTAAAATAAAAAATGGCCGAGATAATGGACTTTGTACTTGTATATAATTTAGACTTCGAAAAAAAAATCATCGACGGGACGTCATTACAATGTGTACTTTTTATGATTTATTTTCATATAGAATATGCTAAAATTAGCGTTTTAACGCAAATAAAGCACAAAGCTACTAGTTGCCGCTAGTAGTCTCGCCCGCGCCGTAGTAACTGCATAAGATCGGCCCCGCCTACGCCGCTCACCCAGAGATGGCGCTACTGGCGAGATAGATCGCGCCAACGTTTGTCTCCCGTAGAATCGTGACCCGCGGTATTGCTAACCGCATTAATTGGAACAGCTAGGGAATCAGTATTGCGCACGCTTAAAGCGTTCACCTAGTTGAGCCTTCTAAGCGTCTCGGTACTGGTAATTAACCGTTGGTGTGTTTGGGTACTTCAACCTAGCTTGGATGCTCTGGCGCAGCAACGGTGGTCTATATTGTAAAACTAGTCTTAGTCGTGAAGTAATAAAATTCAGTATTCGCGTAAACCTCGGGTTTTATATCTCGTCCCCCCGCTTCCAGCCTTACAGCGTGTTTTATTCGAAAAACTTTTCTCTTAAAATCATAAATGGCTAAGATAATGGACTCTGAACTTGTATATAATTTGGACTACGAAAAAAAAAACCAGCTATGGGGTATCATCATAAAGTATAATTTTAATGAATTTCCGGTATAGAATACGCTAAAATAAGCGTGATTTATTCGAAAAACTTTTCTCTAAAATCAAAAATGACCGAGATAATGGACTCTGAACTTGTATATAATTTGGACTTAGAAAAAAAACCATCGAAGGGACGTCATTATAACACGTAATTTTTATGATTTTTCCGTATTGAATACGCTAAAATAAGCTTGTTTTATTTAAGAAACTTTTGTCTAAAATCAAAAATGGCAGAGATTATGAACTTTGAGCTCGTATATAATTTGGATTATGTAAAAAAAAACCATCGACGGGACGTCATTATAACGTATATTTTTTATGTTTTTTTTTCGTGTATAATATGCTAAAATAAGCGTGTTTTGTTCGAAAAACTTTGGTCCAAAATCAAAAATGGCCGATATAATGGACTTTGAACTTGTATAAAATTTATACTTTAAAAAAAATCGTCGACGTGACGTCATTATAATATGTACTTTTTATGATTTTTCCGTATTGAATACGCTAAAATAAGCGTGTTTTAATTGAGAATCGTTTCTCTTAAATCAGAAATGGCCGATATAATGGACATGAACTTGTATATAATTTGGATTTCGAAAAAACCATTGACGGGACGTCATTATAACATGTGCTTTATATGATTATTTTTCGTATAGAATATGCTAAAATAAGCGTGTTTTATTCGCAAAACTTTTCTCTTAAAATCATAAATGGCCAAGATAATGGACTCTGAACTTGTATATAATTTGGATTTTGAAAAAAAAAAAACATCGACGGGACGTCATTATACCGTGTACTTTTTATGATTTTTTTTCGTATATAATATGCTAAAATAAGCGTGTTTTATTCGAAAAACTTTGGTCTAAAATAAAAAATGGCCGAGATAATGGACTTTGTACTTGTATATAATTTAGACTTCGAAAAAAAAATCATCGACGGGACGTCATTACAATGTGTACTTTTTATGATTTATTTTCATATAGAATATGCTAAACTTAGCGTTGTAACGCAAATAAAGCACAAAGCTACTAGTTGCCGCTAGTAGTCTCGCCCGCGCCGTAGTAACTGCATAAGATCGGCCCCGCCTACGCCGCTCACCCAGAGATGGCGCTACTGGCGAGATAGATCGCGCCAACGTTTGTCTCCCGTAGAATCGTGACCCGCGGTATTGCTAACCGCATTAATTGGAACAGCTAGGGAATCAGTATTGCGCACGCTTAAAACGTTCACCTAGTTGAGCCTTCTAAGCGTCTCGGTACTGGTAATTAACCGTTGGTGTGTTTGGGTACTTCAACCTAGCTTGGATGCTCTGGCGCAGCAACGGTGGTCTATATTGTAAAACTAGTCTTAGTCGTGAAGTAATAAAATTCAGTATTCGCGTAAACCTCGGGTTTTATATCTCGTCCCCCCGCTTCCAGCCTTACAGCGTGTTTTATTCGAAAAACTTTTCTCTTAAAATCATAAATGGCTAAGATAATGGACTCTGAACTTGTATATAATTTGGACTACGAAAAAAAAAACCAGCTATGGGGTATCATCATAAAGTATAATTTTAATAAATTTTCGGTATAGAATACGCTAAAATAAGCGTGATTTATTCGAAAAACTTTTCTCTAAAATCAAAAATGACCGAGATAATGGACTCTGAACTTGTATATAATTTGGACTACGAAAAAAAAAACAGCTATGGGGTATCAACATAAAGTATAATTTTAATGATTTTTCGGTATAGAATACGCTAAAATAAGCGTGTTTTATTCGAAAAACTTTTCTCTAAAATCAAAAATGGCCAAGATAATGGACTCTGAACTTGTATATAATTTTGATTTTGAAAAAAAAAAAACATCGACGGGACGTCATTATACCGTGTACTTTTTATGATTTTTTTTCGTATATAATATGCTAAAATAAGCGTGTTTTATTCGAAAAACTTTGGTCTAAAATCAAAAATGACCGAGATAATGGACTTTGAACTTGTATATATTTTATACTTAAAAAAAAATCATCAATGGGACGTCATTATAATGTGTACTTTTTATGATTTTTTCGTATTGAATACTCTAAAATAAGCGTGTTTTAATTGAGAAACTTTTCTCTAAAATCAGAAATACCCGATATAATGGACTTTGATCTTGTATATAATTTGGATTTCGAAAAAAACCATTGACGGGACGTCATTATAACATGTGCCTTATATGATTTTTTTTTTTCGTATAGAATATGCTAAAATAAGCGTGTTTTATTCGAAAAACTTTGGTCTAAAAAAAAAATGGCCGAGATAATGGACTTTGTACTTGTATATAATTAAGACTTCGAAAAAAAAATCATCGACGGGACGTCATTACAATGTGTACTTTTTATGATTTATTTTCATATAGAATATGCTAAAATTAGCGTTGTAACACAAATAAAGCCCAAAGCTACTAGATGCCGCTAGTAGTCTCGCCCGCGCCGTAGTAACTGCATAAGATCGGCCCCGCCTACGCCGCTCACCCAGAGATGGCGCTACTGGCGAGATAGATCGCGCCAACGTTTGTCTCCCGTAGAATCGTGACCCGCGGTATTGCTAACCGCATTAATTTGAACAGCTAGGGAATCAGTATTGCGCACGCTTAAAGCGTTCACCTAGTTGAGCCTTCTAAGCGTCTCGGTAGTGGTAATTAACCGTTGGTGTGTTTGGGTACTTCAACCTAGCTTGGATGCTCTGGCGCAGCAACGGTGGTCTATATTGTAAAACTAGTCTTAGTCGTGAAGTAATAAAATTCAGTATTCGCGTAAACCTCGGGCTTTATATCTCGTCCCCGCGCTTCCAGCCTTACAGCGTGTTTTATTCGAAAAACTTTTCTCTTAAAATCATAAATGGCTAAGATAATGGACTCTGAACTTGTATATAATTTGGACTACGAAAAAAAAAAACAGCTATGGGGTATCAACATAAAGTATAATTTTAATGATTTTTCGGTATAGAATACGCTAAAATAAGCGTGTTTTATTCGAAAAACTTTTCTCTAAAATCAAAAATGACCGAGATAATGGACTCTGAACTTGTATATAATTTGGACTTGGAAAAAAAAACATCGAAGGGACGTCATTATAACACGTACTTCTTATGATTTTTCCGTATCGAATACGCTAAATAAAGCGTGTTTTATTTAATAAACTTTTGTCTAAAATAAAAAATGGCAGAGATTATGAACTTTGAACTCGTACATAATTTGGATTATGTAAAAAAAAAACATCGACGGGACGTCATTATAACGTGTACTTTTTATGATTTTTTTTCGTCTATAATATGCTAAAATAAGCGTGTTTTGTTCGAAAAACTTTGGTCCAAAATCAAAAATGGCCGAGATAATGGACTTTGAACTTGTATATAATTTATACTTCAAAAAAAAATCATCGACGGGACGTCATTATAATGTGTACCTTTTATGATTTTTTCGTATTGAATACGCTAAAATAAGCGTGTTTTAATTGAGAAACTTTTCTCTAAAATCAGAAATACTCGATATAATGGACTTTGAACTTGTATATAATTTGGATTCCAAAAAAAACCATTGACGGGACGTCATTATAACATGTGCTTTAAACGATTTTTTTTTTCGTATAGAATATGCTATAATAAGCGTGTTTTATTCGAAAAACTTTGGTCTAAAATAAAAAATGGCCGAGACTTTGTACTTGTATATAATTAAGACTTCGAAAAAAAAATCATCGACGGGACTTCATTACAATGTGTACTTTTTATGATTTATTTTCATATAGAATATGCTAAAATTAGCGTTGTAACGCAAATAAAGCCCAAAGCTACTAGATGCCGCTAGTAGTCTCGCCCGCGCCGTAGTAACTGCATAAGATCGGCCCCGCCTACGCCGCTCACCCAGAGATGGCGCTACTGGCGAGATAGATCGCGCCAACGTTTGTCTCCCGTAGAATCATGACCCGCGGTATTGCTAACCGCATTAATTTGAACAGCTAGGGAATCAGTATTGCGCACGCTTAAAGCGTTCACCTAGTTGAGCCTTCTAAGCGTCTCGGTACTGGTAATTAACCGTTGGTGTGTTTGGGTACTTCAACCTAGCTTGGATGCTCTGGCGCAGCAACGGTGGTCTATATTGTAAAACTAGTCTTAGTCGTGAAGTAATAAAATTCAGTATTCGCGTAAACCTCGGGCTTTATATCTCGTCCCCGCGCTTCCAGCCTTACAGCGTGTTTTATTCGAAAAACTTTTCTCTTAAAATCATAAATGGCTAAGATAATGGACTCTGAACTTGTATATAATTTGGACTACGAAAAAAAAAACAGCTATGGGGTATCAACATAAAGTATAATTTTAATGATTTTTCGGTATAGAATACGCTAAAATAAGCGTGTTTTATTCGAAAAACTTTTCTCTAAAATCAAAAATGACCGAGATAATGGACTCTGAACTTGTATATAATTTGGACTTGGAAAAAAAAACATCGAAGGGACGTCATTATAACACGTACTTCTTATGATTTTTCCGTATTGAATACGCTAAATAAAGCGTGTTTTATTTAATAAACTTTTGTCTAAAATAAAAAATGGCAGAGATTATGAACTTTGAACTCGTACATAATTTGGATTATGTAAAAAAAAAACATCGACGGAACGTCATTATAACGTGTACTTTTTATGATTTTTTTTCGTGTATAATATGCTAAAATAAGCGTGTTTTGTTCGAAAAACTTTGGTCCAAAATCAAAAATGGCCGAGATAATGGACATTGAACTTGTATATAATTTATACTTCAAAAAAAAATCATCGAAGGGACGTCATTATAATGTGTACCTTTTATGATTTTTTCGTATTGAATACGCTAAAATAAGCGTGTTTTAATTGAGAAACTTTTCTCTAAAATCAGAAATACTCGATATAATGGACTTTGAACTTGTATATAATTTGGATTCCAAAAAAAACCATTGACGGGACGTCATTATAACATGTGCTTTAAACGATTTTTTTTTTCGTATAGAATATGCTATAATAAGCGTGTTTTATTCGAAAAACTTTGGTCTAAAATAAAAAATGGCCGAGATAATGGACTTCGTACTTGTATATAATTTAGACTTCGAAAAAAAAATCATGGACGGGACGTCATTACAATGTGTACTTTTTATGATTTATTTTCATATAGAATATGCTAAAATTAGCGTTGTAACGCAAATAAAGCCCAAAGCTACTAGATGCCGCTAGTAGTCTCGCCCGCGCCGTACTAACTGCATAAGATCGGCCCCGCCTACGCCGCTCACACAGAGATGGCGCTACTGGCGAGATAGATCGCGCCAACGTTTGTCTCCCGTAGATTCATGACCCGCGGTATTGCTAACCGCATTAATTTGAACAGCTAGGGAATCAGTATTGCGCACGCTTAAAGCGTTCACCTAGTTGAGCCTTCTAAGCGTCTCGGTACTGGTAATTAACCGTTGGTGTGTTTGGGTACTTCAACCTAGCTTGGATGCTCTGGCGCAGCAACGGTGGTCTATATTGTAAAACTAGTCTTAGTCGTGAAGTAATAAAATTCAGTATTCGCGTAAACCTCGGGCTTTATATCTCTCTTTAGAATACGCTAAAATAAGCGTGTTTTATTCGAAAAACTTTTCTCTAAAATCAAAAATGACCGAGATAATGGACTCTGAACTTGTATATAATTTGGACTACGAAAAAAAAACCAGCTATGGTGTATCATCATAAAGTATACTTTTAATGATTTTTCGGTAAATAATACGCTAAAATAAGCGTGTTTTATTTAAGAAACTTTTGTCTAAAATAAAAAATGGCAGAGATTATGAACTTTGAACTCGTACATAATTTGGATTATGTAAAAAAAAAACATCGACGGGACGTCATTATAACGTGTACTTTTTATGATTTTTTTTCGTCTATAATATGCTAAAATAAGCGTGTTTTGTTCGAAAAACTTTGGTCCAAAATCAAAAATGGCCGTGATAATGGACTTTGAACTTGTATATAATTTATACTTCAAAAAAAAATCATCGACGGGACGTCATTATAATGTGTACCTTTTATGATTTTTTCGTATTGAATACGCTAAAATAAGCGTGTTTTAATTGAGAAACTTTTCTCTAAAATCAGAAATAATCGATATAATGGACTTTGAACTTGTATATAATTTGGATTCCAAAAAAAACCATTGACGGGACGTCATTATAACATGTGCTTTATACGATTTTTTTTTTCGTATAGAATATGCTATAATAAGCGTGTGTTATTCGAAAAACTTTGGTCTAAAATAAAAAATGGCCGAGATAATGGACTTCGTACTTGTATATAATTTAGACTTCGAAAAAAAAATCATCGACGGGACGTCATTACAATGTGTACTTTTTATGATTTATTTTCATATAGAATATGCTAAAATTAGCGTTGTAACGCAAATAAAGCCCAAAGCTACTAGATGCCGCTAGTAGTCTCGCCCGCGCCGTACTAACTGCATAAGATCGGCCCCGCCTACGCCGCTCACACAGAGATGGCGCTACTGGCGAGATAGATCGCGCCAACGTTTGTCTCCCGTAGATTCATGACCCGCGGTATTGCTAACCGCATTAATTTGAACAGCTAGGGAATCAGTATTGCGCACGCTTAAAGCGTTCACCTAGTTGAGCCTTCTAAGCGTCTCGGTACTGGTAATTAACCGTTGGTGTGTTTGGATACTTCAACCTAGCTTGGATGCTCTGGCGCAGCAACGGTGGTCTATATTGTAAAACTAGTCTTAGTCGTGAAGTAATAAAATTCAGTATTCGCGTAAACCTCGGGCTTTATATCTCGTCCCCGCGCTTCCAGCCTTACAGCGTGTTTTATTCGAAAAACTTTTCTCTTAAAATCATAAATGGCTAAGATAATGGACTCTGAACTTGTATATAATTTGTACTACGAAAAAAAAACAGCTATGGGGTATCAACATAAAGTATAATTTTAATGATTTTTCGGTATAGAATACGCTAAAATAAGCGTGTTTTATTCGAAAAACTTTTCTCTAAAATCAAAAATGACCGAGATAATGGACTCTGAATTTGTATATAATTTGGACTTAGAAAAAAAAACATCGAAGGGACGTCATTATAACACGTACTTCTTATGATTTTTCCGTATTGAATACGCTAAAATAAGCGTGTTTTATTTAAGAAACTTTTGTCTAAAATAAAGAATGGCAGAGATTATGAACTTTGAACTCGTACATAATTTGGATTATGTAAAAAAAAAACATCGACGGGACGTCATTATAACGTGTACTTTTTATGATTTTTTTTCGTGTATAATATGCTAAAATAAGCGTGTTTTGTTCGAAAAACTTTGGTCCAAAATCAAAAATGGCCGAGATAATGGACTTTGAACTTGTATATAATTTATACTTCAAAAAAAAATCATCGACGGGACGTCATTATAATGTGTACCTTTTATGATTTTTTCGTATTGAATACGCTGAAATAAGCGTGTTTTAATTGAGAAACTTTTCTCTAAAATCAGAAATACCCGATATAATGGACTTTGAACTTGTATATAATTTGGATTCCAAAAAAAACCATTGACGGGACGTCATTATAACATGTGCTTTATACGATTTTTTTTTCGTATAGAATATGCTATAATAAGCGTGTTTTATTCGAAAAACTTTGGTCTAAAATAAAAAATGGCCGAGATGATGGACTTCGTACTTGTATATAATTTAGACTTCGAAAAAAAAATCATCGACGGGACGTCATTACAATGTGTACTTTTTATGATTTATTTTCATATAGAATATGCTAAAATTAGCGTTGTAACGCAAATAAAGCCCAAAGCTACTAGATGCCGCTAGTAGTCTCGCCCGCGCCGTACTAACTGCATAAGATCGGCCCCGCCTACGCCGCTCACACAGAGATGGCGCTACTGGCGAGATAGATCGCACCAACGTTTGTCTCCCGTAGATTCATGACCCGCGGTATTGCTAACCGCATTAATTTGAACAGCTAGGGAATCAGTATTGCGCACGCTTAAAGCGTTCACCTAGTTGAGCCTTCTAAGCGTCTCGGTACTGGTAATTAACCGTTGGTGTGTTTGGGTACTTGAACCTAGCTTGGATGCTCTGGCGCAGCAACGGTGGTCTATATTGTAAAACTAGTCTTAGTCGTGAAGTAATAAAATTCAGTATTCGCGTAAACCTCGGGCTTTATATCTCGTCCCCGCGCTTCCAGCCTTACAGCGTGTTTTATTCGAAAAACTTTTCTCTTAAAATCATAAATGGCTAAGATAATGGACTCTGAACTTGTATATAATTTGGACTACGAAAAAAAAACAGCTATGGGGTATCAACATAAAGTATAATTTTAATGATTTTTCGGTATAGAATACGCTAAAATAAGCGTGTTTTATTCGAAAAACTTTTCTCTAAAATCAAAAATGGCCGAGATAATGGACTTTGAACTTGTATATAATTTATACTTCAAAAAAAAAATCATCGACGGGACGTCATCATAATGTGTACTTTTTATGATTTTTTCGTATTGAATACGCTAAAATAAGCGTGTTTTAATTGAGAAACTTTTCTCTAAAATCAGAAATACCCGATATAATGGACTTTGAACTTGTATATAATTTGGATTCCAAAAAAAAACATTGACGGGACGTCATTATAACATGTGCTTTATATGATTTTTTTTTCGTATAGAATATGCTACAATAAGCGTGTTTTAATTGAAAAACTTTGGTCTAAAATAAAAAATGGCCGAGATAATGGACTTTGTACTTGTATATAACTTAGACTTCAAAAAAAAATCATCGACGGGACGTCATTACAATGTGTACTTTTTATGATTTATTTTTATATAGAATATGCTAAAATTAGCGTTGTAACGCAAATAAAGCCCAAAGCTACTAGATGCCGCTAGTAGTCTCGCCCGCGCCGTAGTAACTGCATAAGATCGGCCCCGCCTACGCCGCTCACCCAGAGATGGCGCAACTGGCGAGATAGATCGCGCAGACGTTTGTCTCCCGTAGAATCATGACCCGCGGTATTGCTAACCGCATTAATTTGAACAGCTAGGGAATCAGTTTTGCGCACGCTTAAAGCGTTCACCTAGTTGAGCCTTCTAAGCGTCTCGGTACTGGTAATTAACCGTTGGTGTGTTTGGGTACTTCAACCTAGCTTGGATGCTCTGGCGCAGCAACGGTGGTCTATATTGTAAAACTAGTCTTAGTTGTGAAGTAATAAAATTCAGTATTCGCGTAAACCTCGGGCTTTATATCTCGTCCCCCCGCTTCCTGCCTTACAGCGTGTTTTATTCGAAAAACTTTTCTCTTAAAATCAAAAATGGCTAAGATAATGGACTCTGAACTTGTATATAATTTGGACTACGAAAAAAAAACCAGCTATGGTGTATCATCATAAAGTATACTTTTAATGATTTTTCGGTAAATAATACGCTAAAATAAACGTGTTTTATTCGAAAAACTTTTCTCTAAAATCAAAAATGACCGAGATAATGGACTCTGAACTTGTATATAATTTGGACTTAGAAAAAAAACCATCGAAGGGACGTCATTATAACACGTACTTTTTATGATTTTTCCGTATTGAATACGCTAAAATAAGCGTGTTTTATTTAAGAAACTTTTGTCTAAAATAAAAAATGGCAGAGATTATGAACTTTGAACTCGTACATAATTTGGATTATGTAAAAAAAAAACATCGACGGGACGTCATTATAACGTGTACTTTTTATGATTTTTTTTTCGTGTATAATATGCTAAAATAAGCGTGTTTTGTTCGAAAAACTTTGGTCCAAAATCAAAAATGGCCGAGATAATGGACTTTGAACTTGTATATAATTTATACTTCAAAAAAAAATCATCGACGGGACGTCATTATAATGTGTACCTTTTATGATTTTTTCGTATTGAATACGCTGAAATAAGCGTGTTTTAATTGAGAAACTTTTCTCTAAAATCAGAAATACCCGATATAATGGACTTTGAACTTGTATATAATTTGGATTCCAAAAAAAACCATTGACGGGACGTCATTATAACATGTGCTTTATACGATTTTTTTTTTCGTATAGAATATGCCATAATAAGCGTGTTTTATTCGAAAAACTTTGGTCTAAAATAAAAAATGGCCGAGATAATGGACTTCGTACTTGTATATAATTTAGACTTCGAAAAAAAAAAATCGACGGGACGTCATTACAATGTGTACTTTTTATGATTTATTTTCATATAGAATATGCTAAAATTAGCGTTGTAACGCAAATAAAGCCCAAAGCTACTAGATGCCGCTAGTAGTCTCGCCCGCGCCGTACTAACTGCATAAGATCGGCCCCGCCTACGCCGCTCACACAGAGATGGCGCTACTGGCGAGATAGATCGCGCCAACGTTTGTCTTCCGTAGATTCATGACCCGCGGTATTGCTAACCGCATTAATTTGAACAGCTAGGGAATCAGTATTGCGCACGCTTAAAGCGTTCACCTAGTTGAGCCTTCTAAGCGTCTCGGTACTGGTAATTAACCGTTGGTGAGTTTGGGTACTTCAACCTAGCTTGGATGCTCTGGCGCAGCAACGGTGGTCTATATTGTAAAACTAGTCTTAGTCGTGAAGTAATAAAATTCAGTATTCGCGTAAACCTCGGGCTTTATATCTCGTCCCCGCGCTTCCAGCCTTACAGCGTGTATTATTCGAAAAACTTTTCTCTTAAAATCATAAATGGCTAATATAATGGACTCTGAAATTGTATATAATTTGGACTACGAAAAAAAAACACCTATGGGGTATCAACAAAAAGTATAATTTTAATGATTTTTCGGTAAAGAATACGCTAAAATAAACGTGTTTTATTCGAAAAACTTTTCTCTAAAATCAAAAATGACCGAGATAATGGACTCTGAACTTGTATATAATTTGGACTTAGAAAAAAAACCATCGAAGGGACGTCATTATAACACGTACTTTTTATGATTTTTCCGTATTGAATACGCTAAAATAAGCGTGTTTTATTTAGGAAACTTTTGTCTAAAATAAAAAATGGCAGAGATTATGAACTTTGAACTCGTATATAATTTGGATTATGTAAAAAAAAAAACCATCGACGGGACGTCATTATAACGTGTACTTTTTATGATTTTTTTTCGTGTATAATATGCTAAAATAAGCGTGTTTTGTTCGAAAAACTTTGGTTCAAAATCAAAAATGGCCGAGATAATGGACTTTGAACTTGTATATAATTTATACTTCAAAAAAAAAATCATCGACGTGACGTCATTATAATGTGTACTTTTTATGATTTTTCCGTATTAAATACGCTAAAATAAGCGTGTTTTAATTGAGAATCGTTTCTCTTAAATCAGAAATGGCCGATATAATGGACATAAACTTGTATATAATTTGGATTTCCAAAAAAACCATTGACGGGACGTCATTATAACATGTGCTTTATATGATTTTTTTTCGTATAGAATATGCTAAAATAAGCGTATTTTATTCGCAAAACTTTTCTCTTAAAATCATAAATGGCCAAGATAATGGACTCTGAAATTGTATATAATTTGGACTACGAAAAAAAAACACCTATGGGGTATCAACAAAAAGTATAATTTTAATGATTTTTCGGTATAGAATACGCTAAAATAAGCGTGTTTTATTCGAAAAACTTTTCTCTAAAATAAAAAATGACCGAGATAATGGACTCTGAACTTGTATATAATTTGGACTTAGAAAAAAAACCATCGAAGGGACGTCATTATAACATTTATAACACGTACTTTTTATGATTTTTCCGTATTGAATACGCTAAAATAAGCGTGTTTTAATTAAGAAACTTTTCTCTAAAATCAGAAATACCCGATATAATGGACTTTCAACTTGTATATAATTTGGATTTCGAAAAAAACCATTGACGGGACGTCATTATAACATGTGCTTTATATGATTTTTTTTTCGTATAGAATATGCTAAAATAAGCGTGTTTTATTCGAAAAACTTTGGTCTAAAATAAAAAATGGCCGAGATAATGGACTTTGTACTTGTATATAATTTAGACTTCGAAAAAAAAATCATCGACGGGACGTCATTACAATGTGTACTTTTTATGATTTATTTTCATATAGAATATGCTAAAATTAGCGTTTTAACGCAAATAAAGCACAAAGCTACTAGTTGCCGCTAGTAGTCTCGCCCGCGCCGTAGTAACTGCATAAGATCGGCCCCGCCTACGCCGCTCACCCAGAGATGGCGCTACTGGCGAGATAGATCGCGCCAACGTTTGTCTCCCGTAGAATCGTGACCCGCGGTATTGCTAACCGCATTAATTGGAACAGCTAGGGAATCAGTATTGCGCACGCTTAAAGCGTTCACCTAGTTGAGCCTTCTAAGCGTCTCGGTACTGGTAATTAACCGTTGGTGTGTTTGGGTACTTCAACCTAGCTTGGATGCTCTGGCGCAGCAACGGTGGTCTATATTGTAAAACTAGTCTTAGTCGTGAAGTAATAAAATTCAGTATTCGCGTAAACCTCGGGTTTTATATCTCGTCTCCCCGCTTCCAGCCTTACAGCGTGTTTTATTCGAAAAACTTTTCTCTTAAAATCATAAATGGCTAAGATAATGGACTCTGAACTTGTATATAATTTGGACTACGAAAAAAAAAACCAGCTATGGGGTATCATCATAAAGTATAATTTTAATGAATTTCCGGTATAGAATACGCTAAAATAAGCGTGATTTATTCGAAAAACTTTTCTCTAAAATCAAAAATGACCGAGATAATGGACTCTGAACTTGTATATAATTTGGACTTAGAAAAAAAACCATCGAAGGGACGTCATTATAACACGTAATTTTTATGATTTTTCCGTATTGAATACGCTAAAATAAGCTTGTTTTATTTAAGAAACTTTTGTCTAAAATCAAAAATGGCAGAGATTATGAACTTTGAGCTCGTATATAATTTGGATTATGTAAAAAAAAACCATCGACGGGACGTCATTATAACGTATATTTTTTATGTTTTTTTTTCGTGTATAATATGCTAAAATAAGCGTGTTTTGTTCGAAAAACTTTGGTCCAAAATCAAAAATGGCCGATATAATGGACTTTGAACTTGTATATAATTTATACTTTAAAAAAAATCGTCGACGTGACGTCATTATAATATGTACTTTTTATGATTTTTCCGTATTGAATACGCTAAAATAAGCGTGTTTTAATTGAGAATCGTTTCTCTTAAATCAGAAATGGCCGATATAATGGACATGAACTTGTATATAATTTGGATTTCGAAAAAACCATTGACGGGACGTCATTATAACATGTGCTTTATATGATTATTTTTCGTATAGAATATGCTAAAATAAGCGTGTTTTATTCGCAAAACTTTTCTCTTAAAATCATAAATGGCCAAGATAATGGACTCTGAACTTGTATATAATTTGGATTTTGAAAAAAAAAAACATCGACGGGACGTCATTATACCGTGTACTTTTTATGATTTTTTTTCGTATATAATATGCTAAAATAAGCGTGTTTTATTCGAAAAACTTTGGTCTAAAATAAAAAATGGCCGAGATAATGGACTTTGTACTTGTATATAATTTAGACTTCGAAAAAAAAATCATCGACGGGACGTCATTACAATGTGTACTTTTTATGATTTATTTTCATATAGAATATGCTAAACTTAGCGTTGTAACGCAAATAAAGCACAAAGCTACTAGTTGCCGCTAGTAGTCTCGCCCGCGCCGTAGTAACTGCATAAGATCGGCCCCGCCTACGCCGCTCACCCAGAGATGGCGCTACTGGCGAGATAGATCGCGCCAACGTTTGTCTCCCGTAGAATCGTGACCCGCGGTATTGCTAACCGCATTAATTGGAACAGCTAGGGAATCAGTATTGCGCACGCTTAAAACGTTCACCTAGTTGAGCCTTCTAAGCGTCTCGGTACTGGTAATTAACCGTTGGTGTGTTTGGGTACTTCAACCTAGCTTGGATGCTCTGGCGCAGCAACGGTGGTCTATATTGTAAAACTAGTCTTAGTCGTGAAGTAATAAAATTCAGTATTCGCGTAAACCTCGGGTTTTATATCTCGTCCCCCCGCTTCCAGCCTTACAGCGTGTTTTATTCGAAAAACTTTTCTCTTAAAATCATAAATGGCTAAGATAATGGACTCTGAACTTGTATATAATTTGGACTACGAAAAAAAAAACAGCTATGGGGTATCAACATAAAGTATAATTTTAATGATTTTTCGGTATAGAATACGCTAAAATAAGCGTGTTTTATTCGAAAAACTTTTCTCTAAAATCAAAAATGGCCAAGATAATGGACTCTGAACTTGTATATAATTTTGATTTTGAAAAAAAAAAAACATCGACGGGACGTCATTATACCGTGTACTTTTTATGATTTTTTTTCGTATATAATATGCTAAAATAAGCGTGTTTTATTCGAAAAACTTTGGTCTAAAATCAAAAATGACCGAGATAATGGACTTTGAACTTGTATATATTTTATACTTAAAAAAAAATCATCAATGGGACGTCATTATAATGTGTACTTTTTATGATTTTTTCGTATTGAATACTCTAAAATAAGCGTGTTTTAATTGAGAAACTTTTCTCTAAAATCAGAAATACCCGATATAATGGACTTTGATCTTGTATATAATTTGGATTTCGAAAAAAACCATTGACGGGACGTCATTATAACATGTGCCTTATATGATTTTTTTTTTTCGTATAGAATATGCTAAAATAAGCGTGTTTTATTCGAAAAACTTTGGTCTAAAAAAAAAATGGCCGAGATAATGGACTTTGTACTTGTATATAATTAAGACTTCGAAAAAAAAATCATCGACGGGACGTCATTACAATGTGTACTTTTTATGATTTATTTTCATATAGAATATGCTAAAATTAGCGTTGTAACACAAATAAAGCCCAAAGCTACTAGATGCCGCTAGTAGTCTCGCCCGCGCCGTAGTAACTGCATAAGATCGGCCCCGCCTACGCCGCTCACCCAGAGATGGCGCTACTGGCGAGATAGATCGCGCCAACGTTTGTCTCCCGTAGAATCGTGACCCGCGGTATTGCTAACCGCATTAATTTGAACAGCTAGGGAATCAGTATTGCGCACGCTTAAAGCGTTCACCTAGTTGAGCCTTCTAAGCGTCTCGGTAGTGGTAATTAACCGTTGGTGTGTTTGGGTACTTCAACCTAGCTTGGATGCTCTGGCGCAGCAACGGTGGTCTATATTGTAAAACTAGTCTTAGTCGTGAAGTAATAAAATTCAGTATTCGCGTAAACCTCGGGCTTTATATCTCGTCCCCGCGCTTCCAGCCTTACAGCGTGTTTTATTCGAAAAACTTTTCTCTTAAAATCATAAATGGCTAAGATAATGGACTCTGAACTTGTATATAATTTGGACTACGAAAAAAAAAACAGCTATGGGGTATCAACATAAAGTATAATTTTAATGATTTTTCGGTATAGAATACGCTAAAATAAGCGTGTTTTATTCGAAAAACTTTTCTCTAAAATCAAAAATGACCGAGATAATGGACTCTGAACTTGTATATAATTTGGACTTGGAAAAAAAAACATCGAAGGGACGTCATTATAACACGTACTTCTTATGATTTTTCCGTATTGAATACGCTAAATAAAGCGTGTTTTATTTAATAAACTTTTGTCTAAAATAAAAAATGGCAGAGATTATGAACTTTGAACTCGTACATAATTTGGATTATGTAAAAAAAAAACATCGACGGGACGTCATTATAACGTGTACTTTTTATGATTTTTTTTCGTGTATAATATGCTAAAATAAGCGTGTTTTGTTCGAAAAACTTTGGTCCAAAATCAAAAATGGCCGAGATAATGGACTTTGAACTTGTATATAATTTATACTTCAAAAAAAAATCATCGACGGGACGTCATTATAATGTGTACCTTTTATGATTTTTTCGTATTGAATACGCTGAAATAAGCGTGTTTTAATTGAGAAACTTTTCTCTAAAATCAGAAATACCCGATATAATGGACTTTGAACTTGTATATAATTTGGATTCCAAAAAAAACCATTGACGGGACGTCATTATAACATGTGCTTTATACGATTTTTTTTTTCGTATAGAATATGCCATAATAAGCGTGTTTTATTCGAAAAACTTTGGTCTAAAATAAAAAATGGCCGAGATAATGGACTTCGTACTTGTATATAATTTAGACTTCGAAAAAAAAAATCGACGGGACGTCATTACAATGTGTACTTTTTATGATTTATTTTCATATAGAATATGCTAAAATTAGCGTTGTAACGCAAATAAAGCCCAAAGCTACTAGATGCCGCTAGTAGTCTCGCCCGCGCCGTACTAACTGCATAAGATCGGCCCCGCCTACGCCGCTCACACAGAGATGGCGCTACTGGCGAGATAGATCGCGCCAACGTTTGTCTTCCGTAGATTCATGACCCGCGGTATTGCTAACCGCATTAATTTGAACAGCTAGGGAATCAGTATTGCGCACGCTTAAAGCGTGCACCTAGTTGAGCCTTCTAAGCGTCTCGGTACTGGTAATTAACCGTTGGTGAGTTTGGGTACTTCAACCTAGCTTGGATGCTCTGGCGCAGCAACGGTGGTCTATATTGTAAAACTAGTCTTAGTCGTGAAGTAATAAAATTCAGTATTCGCGTAAACCTCGGGCTTTATATCTCGTCCCCGCGCTTCCAGCCTTACAGCGTGTTTTATTCGAAAAACTTTTCTCTTAAAATCATAAATGGCTAATATAATGGACTCTGAAATTGTATATAATTTGGACTACGAAAAAAAAACACCTATGGGGTATCAACAAAAAGTATAATTTTAATGATTTTTCGGTAAAGAATACGCTAAAATAAACGTGTTTTATTCGAAAAACTTTTCTCTAAAATCAAAAATGACCGAGATAATGGACTCTGAACTTGTATATAATTTGGACTTAGAAAAAAAACCATCGAAGGGACGTCATTATAACACGTACTTTTTATGATTTTTCCGTATTGAATACGCTAAAATAAGCGTGTTTTATTTAAGAAACTTTTGTCTAAAATAAAAAATGGCAGAGATTATGAACTTTGAACTCGTATATAATTTGGATTATGTAAAAAAAAAAACCATCGACGGGACGTCATTATAACGTGTACTTTTTATGATTTTTTTTCGTGTATAATATGCTAAAATAAGCGTGTTTTGTTCGAAAAACTTTGGTTCAAAATCAAAAATGGCCGAGATAATGGACTTTGAACTTGTATATAATTTATACTTCAAAAAAAAAATCATCGACGTGACGTCATTATAATGTGTACTTTTTATGATTTTTCCGTATTAAATACGCTAAAATAAGCGTGTTTTAATTGAGAATCGTTTCTCTTAAATCAGAAATGGCCGATATAATGGACATAAACTTGTATATAATTTGGATTTCCAAAAAAACCATTGACGGGACGTCATTATAACATGTGCTTTATATGATTTTTTTTCGTATAGAATATGCTAAAATAAGCGTATTTTATTCGCAAAACTTTTCTCTTAAAATCATAAATGGCCAAGATAATGGACTCTGAAATTGTATATAATTTGGACTACGAAAAAAAAACACCTATGGGGTATCAACAAAAAGTATAATTTTAATGATTTTTCGGTATAGAATACGCTAAAATAAGCGTGTTTTATTCGAAAAACTTTTCTCTAAAATCAAAAATGACCGAGATAATGGACTCTGAACTTGTATATAATTTGGACTTAGAAAAAAAACCATCGAAGGGACGTCATTATAACATTTATAACACGTACTTTTTATGATTTTTCCGTATTGAATACGCTAAAATAAGCGTGTTTTAATTAAGAAACTTTTCTCTAAAATCAGAAATACCCGATATAATGGACTTTCAACTTGTATATAATTTGGATTTCGAAAAAAACCATTGACGGGACGTCATTATAACATGTGCTTTATATGATTTTTTTTTCGTATAGAATATGCTAAAATAAGCGTGTTTTATTCGAAAAACTTTGGTCTAAAATAAAAAATGGCCGAGATAATGGACTTTGTACTTGTATATAATTTAGACTTCGAAAAAAAAATCATCGACGGGACGTCATTACAATGTGTACTTTTTATGATTTATTTTCATATAGAATATGCTAAAATTAGCGTTTTAACGCAAATAAAGCACAAAGCTACTAGTTGCCGCTAGTAGTCTCGCCCGCGCCGTAGTAACTGCATAAGATCGGCCCCGCCTACGCCGCTCACCCAGAGATGGCGCTACTGGCGAGATAGATCGCGCCAACGTTTGTCTCCCGTAGAATCGTGACCCGCGGTATTGCTAACCGCATTAATTGGAACAGCTAGGGAATCAGTATTGCGCACGCTTAAAGCGTTCACCTAGTTGAGCCTTCTAAGCGTCTCGGTACTGGTAATTAACCGTTGGTGTGTTTGGGTACTTCAACCTAGCTTGGATGCTCTGGCGCAGCAACGGTGGTCTATATTGTAAAACTAGTCTTAGTCGTGAAGTAATAAAATTCAGTATTCGCGTAAACCTCGGGTTTTATATCTCGTCCCCCCGCTTCCAGCCTTACAGCGTGTTTTATTCGAAAAACTTTTCTCTTAAAATCATAAATGGCTAAGATAATGGACTCTGAACTTGTATATAATTTGGACTACGAAAAAAAAAACCAGCTATGGGGTATCATCATAAAGTATAATTTTAATGAATTTCCGGTATAGAATACGCTAAAATAAGCGTGATTTATTCGAAAAACTTTTCTCTAAAATCAAAAATGACCGAGATAATGGACTCTGAACTTGTATATAATTTGGACTTAGAAAAAAAACCATCGAAGGGACGTCATTATAACACGTAATTTTTATGATTTTTCCGTATTGAATACGCTAAAATAAGCTTGTTTTATTTAAGAAACTTTTGTCTAAAATCAAAAATGGCAGAGATTATGAACTTTGAGCTCGTATATAATTTGGATTATGTAAAAAAAAACCATCGACGGGACGTCATTATAACGTATATTTTTTATGTTTTTTTTTCGTGTATAATATGCTAAAATAAGCGTGTTTTGTTCGAAAAACTTTGGTCCAAAATCAAAAATGGCCGATATAATGGACTTTGAACTTGTATATAATTTATACTTTAAAAAAAATCGTCGACGTGACGTCATTATAATATGTACTTTTTATGATTTTTCCGTATTGAATACGCTAAAATAAGCGTGTTTTAATTGAGAATCGTTTCTCTTAAATCAGAAATGGCCGATATAATGGACATGAACTTGTATATAATTTGGATTTCGAAAAAACCATTGACGGGACGTCATTATAACATGTGCTTTATATGATTATTTTTCGTATAGAATATGCTAAAATAAGCGTGTTTTATTCGCAAAACTTTTCTCTTAAAATCATAAATGGCCAAGATAATGGACTCTGAACTTGTATATAATTTGGATTTTGAAAAAAAAAAACATCGACGGGACGTCATTATACCGTGTACTTTTTATGATTTTTTTTCGTATATAATATGCTAAAATAAGCGTGTTTTATTCGAAAAACTTTGGTCTAAAATAAAAAATGGCCGAGATAATGGACTTTGTACTTGTATATAATTTAGACTTCGAAAAAAAAATCATCGACGGGACGTCATTACAATGTGTACTTTTTATGATTTATTTTCATATAGAATATGCTAAACTTAGCGTTGTAACGCAAATAAAGCACAAAGCTACTAGTTGCCGCTAGTAGTCTCGCCCGCGCCGTAGTAACTGCATAAGATCGGCCCCGCCTACGCCGCTCACCCAGAGATGGCGCTACTGGCGAGATAGATCGCGCCAACGTTTGTCTCCCGTAGAATCGTGACCCGCGGTATTGCTAACCGCATTAATTGGAACAGCTAGGGAATCAGTATTGCGCACGCTTAAAACGTTCACCTAGTTGAGCCTTCTAAGCGTCTCGGTACTGGTAATTAACCGTTGGTGTGTTTGGGTACTTCAACCTAGCTTGGATGCTCTGGCGCAGCAACGGTGGTCTATATTGTAAAACTAGTCTTAGTCGTGAAGTAATAAAATTCAGTATTCGCGTAAACCTCGGGTTTTATATCTCGTCCCCCCGCTTCCAGCCTTACAGCGTGTTTTATTCGAAAAACTTTTCTCTTAAAATCATAAATGGCTAAGATAATGGACTCTGAACTTGTATATAATTTGGACTACGAAAAAAAAAACAGCTATGGGGTATCAACATAAAGTATAATTTTAATGATTTTTCGGTATAGAATACGCTAAAATAAGCGTGTTTTATTCGAAAAACTTTTCTCTAAAATCAAAAATGGCCAAGATAATGGACTCTGAACTTGTATATAATTTTGATTTTGAAAAAAAAAAAACATCGACGGGACGTCATTATACCGTGTACTTTTTATGATTTTTTTTCGTATATAATATGCTAAAATAAGCGTGTTTTATTCGAAAAACTTTGGTCTAAAATCAAAAATGACCGAGATAATGGACTTTGAACTTGTATATATTTTATACTTAAAAAAAAATCATCAATGGGACGTCATTATAATGTGTACTTTTTATGATTTTTTCGTATTGAATACTCTAAAATAAGCGTGTTTTAATTGAGAAACTTTTCTCTAAAATCAGAAATACCCGATATAATGGACTTTGATCTTGTATATAATTTGGATTTGGAAAAAAACCATTGACGGGACGTCATTATAACATGTGCCTTATATGATTTTTTTTTTTCGTATAGAATATGCTAAAATAAGCGTGTTTTATTCGAAAAACTTTGGTCTAAAAAAAAAATGGCCGAGATAATGGACTTTGTACTTGTATATAATTAAGACTTCGAAAAAAAAATCATCGACGGGACGTCATTACAATGTGTACTTTTTATGATTTATTTTCATATAGAATATGCTAAAATTAGCGTTGTAACACAAATAAAGCCCAAAGCTACTAGATGCCGCTAGTAGTCTCGCCCGCGCCGTAGTAACTGCATAAGATCGGCCCCGCCTACGCCGCTCACCCAGAGATGGCGCTACTGGCGAGATAGATCGCGCCAACGTTTGTCTCCCGTAGAATCGTGACCCGCGGTATTGCTAACCGCATTAATTTGAACAGCTAGGGAATCAGTATTGCGCACGCTTAAAGCGTTCACCTAGTTGAGCCTTCTAAGCGTCTCGGTAGTGGTAATTAACCGTTGGTGTGTTTGGGTACTTCAACCTAGCTTGGATGCTCTGGCGCAGCAACGGTGGTCTATATTGTAAAACTAGTCTTAGTCGTGAAGTAATAAAATTCAGTATTCGCGTAAACCTCGGGCTTTATATCTCGTCCCCGCGCTTCCAGCCTTACAGCGTGTTTTATTCGAAAAACTTTTCTCTTAAAATCATAAATGGCTAAGATAATGGACTCTGAACTTGTATATAATTTGGACTACGAAAAAAAAAAACAGCTATGGGGTATCAACATAAAGTATAATTTTAATGATTTTTCGGTATAGAATACGCTAAAATAAGCGTGTTTTATTCGAAAAACTTTTCTCTAAAATCAAAAATGACCGAGATAATGGACTCTGAACTTGTATATAATTTGGACTTGGAAAAAAAAACATCGAAGGGACGTCATTATAACACGTACTTCTTATGATTTTTCCGTATTGAATACGCTAAATAAAGCGTGTTTTATTTAATAAACTTTTGTCTAAAATAAAAAATGGCAGAGATTATGAACTTTGAACTCGTACATAATTTGGATTATGTAAAAAAAAAACATCGACGGGACGTCATTATAACGTGTACTTTTTATGATTTTTTTTCGTGTATAATATGCTAAAATAAGCGTGTTTTGTTCGAAAAATTTTGGTCCAAAATCAAAAATGGCCGAGATAATGGACTTTGAACTTGTATATAATTTATACTTCAAAAAAAAATCATCGACGGGACGTCATTATAATGTGTACCTTTTATGATTTTTTCGTATTGAATACGCTGAAATAAGCGTGTTTTAATTGAGAAACTTTTCTCTAAAATCAGAAATACCCGATATAATGGACTTTGAACTTGTATATAATTTGGATTCCAAAAAAAACCATTGACGGGACGTCATTATAACATGTGCTTTATACGATTTTTTTTTTCGTATAGAATATGCCATAATAAGCGTGTTTTATTCGAAAAACTTTGGTCTAAAATAAAAAATGGCCGAGATAATGGACTTCGTACTTGTATATAATTAAGACTTCGAAAAAAAAATCATCGACGGGACTTCATTACAATGTGTACTTTTTATGATTTATTTTCATATAGAATATGCTAAAATTAGCGTTGTAACGCAAATAAAGCCCAAAGCTACTAGATGCCGCTAGTAGTCTCGCCCGCGCCGTAGTAACTGCATAAGATCGGCCCCGCCTACGCCGCTCACCCAGAGATGGCGCTACTGGCGAGATAGATCGCGCCAACGTTTGTCTCCCGTAGAATCATGACCCGCGGTATTGCTAACCGCATTAATTTGAACAGCTAGGGAATCAGTATTGCGCACGCTTAAAGCGTTCACCTAGTTGAGCCTTCTAAGCGTCTCGGTACTGGTAATTAACCGTTGGTGTGTTTGGGTACTTCAACCTAGCTTGGATGCTCTGGCGCAGCAACGGTGGTCTATATTGTAAAACTAGTCTTAGTCGTGAAGTAATAAAATTCAGTATTCGCGTAAACCTCGGGCTTTATATCTCGTCCCCGCGCTTCCAGCCTTACAGCGTGTTTTATTCGAAAAACTTTTCTCTTAAAATCATAAATGGCTAAGATAATGGACTCTGAACTTGTATATAATTTGGACTACGAAAAAAAAAACAGCTATGGGGTATCAACATAAAGTATAATTTTAATGATTTTTCGGTATAGAATACGCTAAAATAAGCGTGTTTTATTCGAAAAACTTTTCTCTAAAATCAAAAATGACCGAGATAATGGACTCTGAACTTGTATATAATTTGGACTTGGAAAAAAAAACATCGAAGGGACGTCATTATAACACGTACTTCTTATGATTTTTCCGTATTGAATACGCTAAATAAAGCGTGTTTTATTTAATAAACTTTTGTCTAAAATAAAAAATGGCAGAGATTATGAACTTTGAACTCGTACATAATTTGGATTATGTAAAAAAAAAACATCGACGGAACGTCATTATAACGTGTACTTTTTATGATTTTTTTTCGTGTATAATATGCTAAAATAAGCGTGTTTTGTTCGAAAAACTTTGGTCCAAAATCAAAAATGGCCGAGATAATGGACATTGAACTTGTATATAATTTATACTTAAAAAAAAATCATCGAAGGGACGTCATTATAATGTGTACCTTTTATGATTTTTTCGTATTGAATACGCTAAAATAAGCGTGTTTTAATTGAGAAACTTTTCTCTAAAATCAGAAATACTCGATATAATGGACTTTGAACTTGTATATAATTTGGATTCCAAAAAAAACCATTGACGGGACGTCATTATAACATGTGCTTTATACGATTTTTTTTTTCGTATAGAATATGCTATAATAAGCGTGTTTTATTCGAAAAACTTTGGTCTAAAATAAAAAATGGCCGAGATAATGGACTTCGTACTTGTATATAATTTAGACTTCGAAAAAAAAATCATGGACGGGACGTCATTACAATGTGTACTTTTTATGATTTATTTTCATATAGAATATGCTAAAATTAGCGTTGTAACGCAAATAAAGCCCAAAGCTACTAGATGCCGCTAGTAGTCTCGCCCGCGCCGTACTAACTGCATAAGATCGGCCCCGCCTACGCCGCTCACACAGAGATGGCGCTACTGGCGAGATAGATCGCGCCAACGTTTGTCTCCCGTAGATTCATGACCCGCGGTATTGCTAACCGCATTAATTTGAACAGCTAGGGAATCAGTATTGCGCACGCTTAAAGCGTTCACCTAGTTGAGCCTTCTAAGCGTCTCGGTACTGATAATTAACCGTTGGTGTGTTTGGGTACTTCAACCTAGCTTGGATGCTCTGGCGCAGCAACGGTGGTCTATATTGTAAAACTAGTCTTAGTCGTGAAGTAATAAAATTCAGTATTCGCGTAAACCTCGGGCTTTATATCTCTCTTTAGAATACGCTAAAATAAGCGTGTTTTATTCGAAAAACTTTTCTCTAAAATCAAAAATGACCGAGATAATGGACTCTGAACTTGTATATAATTTGGACTTAGAAAAAAAAACATCGAAGGGACGTCATTATAACACGTACTTCTTATGATTTTTCCGTATTGAATACGCTAAAATAAGCGTGTTTTATTTAAGAAACTTTTGTCTAAAATAAAAAATGGCAGAGATTATGAACTTTGAACTCGTACATAATTTGGATTATGTAAAAAAAAAAACATCGACGGGACGACATTATAACGTGTACTTTTTATGATTTTTTTTCGTCTATAATATGCTAAAATAAGCGTGTTTTGTTCGAAAAACTTTGGTCCAAAATCAAAAATGGCCGTGATAATGGACTTTGAACTTGTATATAATTTATACTTCAAAAAAAAATCATCGACGGGACGTCATTATAATGTGTACCTTTTATGATTTTTTCGTATTGAATACGCTAAAATAAGCGTGTTTTAATTGAGAAACTTTTCTCTAAAATCAGAAATAATCGATATAATGGACTTTGAACTTGTATATAATTTGGATTCCAAAAAAAACCATTGACGGGACGTCATTATAACATGTGCTTTATACGATTTTTTTTTTCGTATAGAATATGCTATAATAAGCGTGTGTTATTCGAAAAACTTTGGTCTAAAATAAAAAATGGCCGAGATAATGGACTTCGTACTTGTATATAATTTAGACTTCGAAAAAAAAATCATCGACGGGACGTCATTACAATGTGTACTTTTTATGATTTATTTTCATATAGAATATGCTAAAATTAGCGTTGTAACGCAAATAAAGCCCAAAGCTACTAGATGCCGCTAGTAGTCTCGCCCGCGCCGTACTAACTGCATAAGATCGGCCCCGCCTACGCCGCTCACACAGAGATGGCGCTACTGGCGAGATAGATCGCGCCAACGTTTGTCTCCCGTAGATTCATGACCCGCGGTATTGCTAACCGCATTAATTTGAACAGCTAGGGAATCAGTATTGCGCACGCTTAAAGCGTTCACCTAGTTGAGCCTTCTAAGCGTCTCGGTACTGGTAATTAACCGTTGGTGTGTTTGGATACTTCAACCTAGCTTGGATGCTCTGGCGCAGCAACGGTGGTCTATATTGTAAAACTAGTCTTAGTCGTGAAGTAATAAAATTCAGTATTCGCGTAAACCTCGGGCTTTATATCTCGTCCCCGCGCTTCCAGCCTTACAGCGTGTTTTATTCGAAAAACTTTTCTCTTAAAATCATAAATGGCTAAGATAATGGACTCTGAACTTGTATATAATTTGTACTACGAAAAAAAAACAGCTATGGGGTATCAACATAAAGTATAATTTTAATGATTTTTCGGTATAGAATACGCTAAAATAAGCGTGTTTTATTCGAAAAACTTTTCTCTAAAATCAAAAATGACCGAGATAATGGACTCTGAATTTGTATATAATTTGGACTTAGAAAAAAAAACATCGAAGGGACGTCATTATAACACGTACTTCTTATGATTTTTCCGTATTGAATACGCTAAAATAAGCGTGTTTTATTTAAGAAACTTTTGTCTAAAATAAAGAATGGCAGAGATTATGAACTTTGAACTCGTACATAATTTGGATTATGTAAAAAAAAAACATCGACGGGACGTCATTATAACGTGTACTTTTTATGATTTTTTTTCGTGTATAATATGCTAAAATAAGCGTGTTTTGTTCGAAAAACTTTGGTCCAAAATCAAAAATGGCCGAGATAATGGACTTTGAACTTGTATATAATTTATACTTCAAAAAAAAATCATCGACGGGACGTCATTATAATGTGTACCTTTTATGATTTTTTCGTATTGAATACGCTGAAATAAGCGTGTTTTAATTGAGAAACTTTTCTCTAAAATCAGAAATACCCGATATAATGGACTTTGAACTTGTATATAATTTGGATTCCAAAAAAAACCATTGACGGGACGTCATTATAACATGTGCTTTATACGATTTTTTTTTCGTATAGAATATGCTATAATAAGCGTGTTTTATTCGAAAAACTTTGGTCTAAAATAAAAAATGGCCGAGATGATGGACTTCGTACTTGTATATAATTTAGACTTCGAAAAAAAAATCATCGACGGGACGTCATTACAATGTGTACTTTTTATGATTTATTTTCATATAGAATATGCTAAAATTAGCGTTGTAACGCAAATAAAGCCCAAAGCTACTAGATGCCGCTAGTAGTCTCGCCCGCGCCGTACTAACTGCATAAGATCGGCCCCGCCTACGCCGCTCACACAGAGATGGCGCTACTGGCGAGATAGATCGCACCAACGTTTGTCTCCCGTAGATTCATGACCCGCGGTATTGCTAACCGCATTAATTTGAACAGCTAGGGAATCAGTATTGCGCACGCTTAAAGCGTTCACCTAGTTGAGCCTTCTAAGCGTCTCGGTACTGGTAATTAACCGTTGGTGTGTTTGGGTACTTGAACCTAGCTTGGATGCTCTGGCGCAGCAACGGTGGTCTATATTGTAAAACTAGTCTTAGTCGTGAAGTAATAAAATTCAGTATTCGCGTAAACCTCGGGCTTTATATCTCGTCCCCGCGCTTCCAGCCTTACAGCGTGTTTTATTCGAAAAACTTTTCTCTTAAAATCATAAATGGCTAAGATAATGGACTCTGAACTTGTATATAATTTGGACTACGAAAAAAAAACAGCTATGGGGTATCAACATAAAGTATAATTTTAATGATTTTTCGGTATAGAATACGCTAAAATAAGCGTGTTTTATTCGAAAAACTTTTCTCTAAAATCAAAAATGGCCGAGATAATGGACTTTGAACTTGTATATAATTTATACTTCAAAAAAAAAATCATCGACGGGACGTCATCATAATGTGTACTTTTTATGATTTTTTCGTATTGAATACGCTAAAATAAGCGTGTTTTAATTGAGAAACTTTTCTCTAAAATCAGAAATACCCGATATAATGGACTTTGAACTTGTATATAATTTGGATTCCAAAAAAAAACATTGACGGGACGTCATTATAACATGTGCTTTATATGATTTTTTTTTCGTATAGAATATGCTACAATAAGCGTGTTTTAATTGAAAAACTTTGGTCTAAAATAAAAAATGGCCGAGATAATGGACTTTGTACTTGTATATAACTTAGACTTCAAAAAAAAATCATCGACGGGACGTCATTACAATGTGTACTTTTTATGATTTATTTTTATATAGAATATGCTAAAATTAGCGTTGTAACGCAAATAAAGCCCAAAGCTACTAGATGCCGCTAGTAGTCTCGCCCGCGCCGTAGTAACTGCATAAGATCGGCCCCGCCTACGCCGCTCACCCAGAGATGGCGCAACTGGCGAGATAGATCGCGCAGACGTTTGTCTCCCGTAGAATCATGACCCGCGGTATTGCTAACCGCATTAATTTGAACAGCTAGGGAATCAGTTTTGCGCACGCTTAAAGCGTTCACCTAGTTGAGCCTTCTAAGCGTCTCGGTACTGGTAATTAACCGTTGGTGTGTTTGGGTACTTCAACCTAGCTTGGATGCTCTGGCGCAGCAACGGTGGTCTATATTGTAAAACTAGTCTTAGTTGTGAAGTAATAAAATTCAGTATTCGCGTAAACCTCGGGCTTTATATCTCGTCCCCCCGCTTCCTGCCTTACAGCGTGTTTTATTCGAAAAACTTTTCTCTTAAAATCAAAAATGGCTAAGATAATGGACTCTGAACTTGTATATAATTTGGACTACGAAAAAAAAACCAGCTATGGTGTATCATCATAAAGTATACTTTTAATGATTTTTCGGTAAATAATACGCTAAAATAAACGTGTTTTATTCGAAAAACTTTTCTCTAAAATCAAAAATGACCGAGATAATGGACTCTGAACTTGTATATAATTTGGACTTAGAAAAAAAACCATCGAAGGGACGTCATTATAACACGTACTTTTTATGATTTTTCCGTATTGAATACGCTAAAATAAGCGTGTTTTATTTAAGAAACTTTTGTCTAAAATAAAAAATGGCAGAGATTATGAACTTTGAACTCGTACATAATTTGGATTATGTAAAAAAAAAACATCGACGGGACGTCATTATAACGTGTACTTTTTATGATTTTTTTTTCGTGTATAATATGCTAAAATAAGCGTGTTTTGTTCGAAAAACTTTGGTCCAAAATCAAAAATGGCCGAGATAATGGACTTTGAACTTGTATATAATTTATACTTCAAAAAAAAATCATCGACGGGACGTCATTATAATGTGTACCTTTTATGATTTTTTCGTATTGAATACGCTGAAATAAGCGTGTTTTAATTGAGAAACTTTTCTCTAAAATCAGAAATACCCGATATAATGGACTTTGAACTTGTATATAATTTGGATTCCAAAAAAAACCATTGACGGGACGTCATTATAACATGTGCTTTATACGATTTTTTTTTTCGTATAGAATATGCCATAATAAGCGTGTTTTATTCGAAAAACTTTGGTCTAAAATAAAAAATGGCCGAGATAATGGACTTCGTACTTGTATATAATTTAGACTTCGAAAAAAAAAAATCGACGGGACGTCATTACAATGTGTACTTTTTATGATTTATTTTCATATAGAATATGCTAAAATTAGCGTTGTAACGCAAATAAAGCCCAAAGCTACTAGATGCCGCTAGTAGTCTCGCCCGCGCCGTACTAACTGCATAAGATCGGCCCCGCCTACGCCGCTCACACAGAGATGGCGCTACTGGCGAGATAGATCGCGCCAACGTTTGTCTTCCGTAGATTCATGACCCGCGGTATTGCTAACCGCATTAATTTGAACAGCTAGGGAATCAGTATTGCGCACGCTTAAAGCGTTCACCTAGTTGAGCCTTCTAAGCGTCTCGGTACTGGTAATTAACCGTTGGTGAGTTTGGGTACTTCAACCTAGCTTGGATGCTCTGGCGCAGCAACGGTGGTCTATATTGTAAAACTAGTCTTAGTCGTGAAGTAATAAAATTCAGTATTCGCGTAAACCTCGGGCTTTATATCTCGTCCCCGCGCTTCCAGCCTTACAGCGTGTATTATTCGAAAAACTTTTCTCTTAAAATCATAAATGGCTAATATAATGGACTCTGAAATTGTATATAATTTGGACTACGAAAAAAAAACACCTATGGGGTATCAACAAAAAGTATAATTTTAATGATTTTTCGGTAAAGAATACGCTAAAATAAACGTGTTTTATTCGAAAAACTTTTCTCTAAAATCAAAAATGACCGAGATAATGGACTCTGAACTTGTATATAATTTGGACTTAGAAAAAAAACCATCGAAGGGACGTCATTATAACACGTACTTTTTATGATTTTTCCGTATTGAATACGCTAAAATAAGCGTGTTTTATTTAGGAAACTTTTGTCTAAAATAAAAAATGGCAGAGATTATGAACTTTGAACTCGTATATAATTTGGATTATGTAAAAAAAAAAACCATCGACGGGACGTCATTATAACGTGTACTTTTTATGATTTTTTTTCGTGTATAATATGCTAAAATAAGCGTGTTTTGTTCGAAAAACTTTGGTTCAAAATCAAAAATGGCCGAGATAATGGACTTTGAACTTGTATATAATTTATACTTCAAAAAAAAAATCATCGACGTGACGTCATTATAATGTGTACTTTTTATGATTTTTCCGTATTAAATACGCTAAAATAAGCGTGTTTTAATTGAGAATCGTTTCTCTTAAATCAGAAATGGCCGATATAATGGACATAAACTTGTATATAATTTGGATTTCCAAAAAAACCATTGACGGGACGTCATTATAACATGTGCTTTATATGATTTTTTTTCGTATAGAATATGCTAAAATAAGCGTATTTTATTCGCAAAACTTTTCTCTTAAAATCATAAATGGCCAAGATAATGGACTCTGAAATTGTATATAATTTGGACTACGAAAAAAAAACACCTATGGGGTATCAACAAAAAGTATAATTTTAATGATTTTTCGGTATAGAATACGCTAAAATAAGCGTGTTTTATTCGAAAAACTTTTCTCTAAAATAAAAAATGACCGAGATAATGGACTCTGAACTTGTATATAATTTGGACTTAGAAAAAAAACCATCGAAGGGACGTCATTATAACATTTATAACACGTACTTTTTATGATTTTTCCGTATTGAATACGCTAAAATAAGCGTGTTTTAATTAAGAAACTTTTCTCTAAAATCAGAAATACCCGATATAATGGACTTTCAACTTGTATATAATTTGGATTTCGAAAAAAACCATTGACGGGACGTCATTATAACATGTGCTTTATATGATTTTTTTTTCGTATAGAATATGCTAAAATAAGCGTGTTTTATTCGAAAAACTTTGGTCTAAAATAAAAAATGGCCGAGATAATGGACTTTGTACTTGTATATAATTTAGACTTCGAAAAAAAAATCATCGACGGGACGTCATTACAATGTGTACTTTTTATGATTTATTTTCATATAGAATATGCTAAAATTAGCGTTTTAACGCAAATAAAGCACAAAGCTACTAGTTGCCGCTAGTAGTCTCGCCCGCGCCGTAGTAACTGCATAAGATCGGCCCCGCCTACGCCGCTCACCCAGAGATGGCGCTACTGGCGAGATAGATCGCGCCAACGTTTGTCTCCCGTAGAATCGTGACCCGCGGTATTGCTAACCGCATTAATTGGAACAGCTAGGGAATCAGTATTGCGCACGCTTAAAGCGTTCACCTAGTTGAGCCTTCTAAGCGTCTCGGTACTGGTAATTAACCGTTGGTGTGTTTGGGTACTTCAACCTAGCTTGGATGCTCTGGCGCAGCAACGGTGGTCTATATTGTAAAACTAGTCTTAGTCGTGAAGTAATAAAATTCAGTATTCGCGTAAACCTCGGGTTTTATATCTCGTCTCCCCGCTTCCAGCCTTACAGCGTGTTTTATTCGAAAAACTTTTCTCTTAAAATCATAAATGGCTAAGATAATGGACTCTGAACTTGTATATAATTTGGACTACGAAAAAAAAAACCAGCTATGGGGTATCATCATAAAGTATAATTTTAATGAATTTCCGGTATAGAATACGCTAAAATAAGCGTGATTTATTCGAAAAACTTTTCTCTAAAATCAAAAATGACCGAGATAATGGACTCTGAACTTGTATATAATTTGGACTTAGAAAAAAAACCATCGAAGGGACGTCATTATAACACGTAATTTTTATGATTTTTCCGTATTGAATACGCTAAAATAAGCTTGTTTTATTTAAGAAACTTTTGTCTAAAATCAAAAATGGCAGAGATTATGAACTTTGAGCTCGTATATAATTTGGATTATGTAAAAAAAAACCATCGACGGGACGTCATTATAACGTATATTTTTTATGTTTTTTTTTCGTGTATAATATGCTAAAATAAGCGTGTTTTGTTCGAAAAACTTTGGTCCAAAATCAAAAATGGCCGATATAATGGACTTTGAACTTGTATATAATTTATACTTTAAAAAAAATCGTCGACGTGACGTCATTATAATATGTACTTTTTATGATTTTTCCGTATTGAATACGCTAAAATAAGCGTGTTTTAATTGAGAATCGTTTCTCTTAAATCAGAAATGGCCGATATAATGGACATGAACTTGTATATAATTTGGATTTCGAAAAAACCATTGACGGGACGTCATTATAACATGTGCTTTATATGATTATTTTTCGTATAGAATATGCTAAAATAAGCGTGTTTTATTCGCAAAACTTTTCTCTTAAAATCATAAATGGCCAAGATAATGGACTCTGAACTTGTATATAATTTGGATTTTGAAAAAAAAAAACATCGACGGGACGTCATTATACCGTGTACTTTTTATGATTTTTTTTCGTATATAATATGCTAAAATAAGCGTGTTTTATTCGAAAAACTTTGGTCTAAAATAAAAAATGGCCGAGATAATGGACTTTGTACTTGTATATAATTTAGACTTCGAAAAAAAAATCATCGACGGGACGTCATTACAATGTGTACTTTTTATGATTTATTTTCATATAGAATATGCTAAACTTAGCGTTGTAACGCAAATAAAGCACAAAGCTACTAGTTGCCGCTAGTAGTCTCGCCCGCGCCGTAGTAACTGCATAAGATCGGCCCCGCCTACGCCGCTCACCCAGAGATGGCGCTACTGGCGAGATAGATCGCGCCAACGTTTGTCTCCCGTAGAATCGTGACCCGCGGTATTGCTAACCGCATTAATTGGAACAGCTAGGGAATCAGTATTGCGCACGCTTAAAACGTTCACCTAGTTGAGCCTTCTAAGCGTCTCGGTACTGGTAATTAACCGTTGGTGTGTTTGGGTACTTCAACCTAGCTTGGATGCTCTGGCGCAGCAACGGTGGTCTATATTGTAAAACTAGTCTTAGTCGTGAAGTAATAAAATTCAGTATTCGCGTAAACCTCGGGTTTTATATCTCGTCCCCCCGCTTCCAGCCTTACAGCGTGTTTTATTCGAAAAACTTTTCTCTTAAAATCATAAATGGCTAAGATAATGGACTCTGAACTTGTATATAATTTGGACTACGAAAAAAAAAACAGCTATGGGGTATCAACATAAAGTATAATTTTAATGATTTTTCGGTATAGAATACGCTAAAATAAGCGTGTTTTATTCGAAAAACTTTTCTCTAAAATCAAAAATGGCCAAGATAATGGACTCTGAACTTGTATATAATTTTGATTTTGAAAAAAAAAAAACATCGACGGGACGTCATTATACCGTGTACTTTTTATGATTTTTTTTCGTATATAATATGCTAAAATAAGCGTGTTTTATTCGAAAAACTTTGGTCTAAAATCAAAAATGACCGAGATAATGGACTTTGAACTTGTATATATTTTATACTTAAAAAAAAATCATCAATGGGACGTCATTATAATGTGTACTTTTTATGATTTTTTCGTATTGAATACTCTAAAATAAGCGTGTTTTAATTGAGAAACTTTTCTCTAAAATCAGAAATACCCGATATAATGGACTTTGATCTTGTATATAATTTGGATTTCGAAAAAAACCATTGACGGGACGTCATTATAACATGTGCCTTATATGATTTTTTTTTTTCGTATAGAATATGCTAAAATAAGCGTGTTTTATTCGAAAAACTTTGGTCTAAAAAAAAAATGGCCGAGATAATGGACTTTGTACTTGTATATAATTAAGACTTCGAAAAAAAAATCATCGACGGGACGTCATTACAATGTGTACTTTTTATGATTTATTTTCATATAGAATATGCTAAAATTAGCGTTGTAACACAAATAAAGCCCAAAGCTACTAGATGCCGCTAGTAGTCTCGCCCGCGCCGTAGTAACTGCATAAGATCGGCCCCGCCTACGCCGCTCACCCAGAGATGGCGCTACTGGCGAGATAGATCGCGCCAACGTTTGTCTCCCGTAGAATCGTGACCCGCGGTATTGCTAACCGCATTAATTTGAACAGCTAGGGAATCAGTATTGCGCACGCTTAAAGCGTTCACCTAGTTGAGCCTTCTAAGCGTCTCGGTAGTGGTAATTAACCGTTGGTGTGTTTGGGTACTTCAACCTAGCTTGGATGCTCTGGCGCAGCAACGGTGGTCTATATTGTAAAACTAGTCTTAGTCGTGAAGTAATAAAATTCAGTATTCGCGTAAACCTCGGGCTTTATATCTCGTCCCCGCGCTTCCAGCCTTACAGCGTGTTTTATTCGAAAAACTTTTCTCTTAAAATCATAAATGGCTAAGATAATGGACTCTGAACTTGTATATAATTTGGACTACGAAAAAAAAAACAGCTATGGGGTATCAACATAAAGTATAATTTTAATGATTTTTCGGTATAGAATACGCTAAAATAAGCGTGTTTTATTCGAAAAACTTTTCTCTAAAATCAAAAATGACCGAGATAATGGACTCTGAACTTGTATATAATTTGGACTTGGAAAAAAAAACATCGAAGGGACGTCATTATAACACGTACTTCTTATGATTTTTCCGTATTGAATACGCTAAATAAAGCGTGTTTTATTTAATAAACTTTTGTCTAAAATAAAAAATGGCAGAGATTATGAACTTTGAACTCGTACATAATTTGGATTATGTAAAAAAAAAACATCGACGGGACGTCATTATAACGTGTACTTTTTATGATTTTTTTTCGTGTATAATATGCTAAAATAAGCGTGTTTTGTTCGAAAAACTTTGGTCCAAAATCAAAAATGGCCGAGATAATGGACTTTGAACTTGTATATAATTTATACTTCAAAAAAAAATCATCGACGGGACGTCATTATAATGTGTACCTTTTATGATTTTTTCGTATTGAATACGCTGAAATAAGCGTGTTTTAATTGAGAAACTTTTCTCTAAAATCAGAAATACCCGATATAATGGACTTTGAACTTGTATATAATTTGGATTCCAAAAAAAACCATTGACGGGACGTCATTATAACATGTGCTTTATACGATTTTTTTTTTCGTATAGAATATGCCATAATAAGCGTGTTTTATTCGAAAAACTTTGGTCTAAAATAAAAAATGGCCGAGATAATGGACTTCGTACTTGTATATAATTTAGACTTCGAAAAAAAAAATCGACGGGACGTCATTACAATGTGTACTTTTTATGATTTATTTTCATATAGAATATGCTAAAATTAGCGTTGTAACGCAAATAAAGCCCAAAGCTACTAGATGCCGCTAGTAGTCTCGCCCGCGCCGTACTAACTGCATAAGATCGGCCCCGCCTACGCCGCTCACACAGAGATGGCGCTACTGGCGAGATAGATCGCGCCAACGTTTGTCTTCCGTAGATTCATGACCCGCGGTATTGCTAACCGCATTAATTTGAACAGCTAGGGAATCAGTATTGCGCACGCTTAAAGCGTGCACCTAGTTGAGCCTTCTAAGCGTCTCGGTACTGGTAATTAACCGTTGGTGAGTTTGGGTACTTCAACCTAGCTTGGATGCTCTGGCGCAGCAACGGTGGTCTATATTGTAAAACTAGTCTTAGTCGTGAAGTAATAAAATTCAGTATTCGCGTAAACCTCGGGCTTTATATCTCGTCCCCGCGCTTCCAGCCTTACAGCGTGTTTTATTCGAAAAACTTTTCTCTTAAAATCATAAATGGCTAATATAATGGACTCTGAAATTGTATATAATTTGGACTACGAAAAAAAAACACCTATGGGGTATCAACAAAAAGTATAATTTTAATGATTTTTCGGTAAAGAATACGCTAAAATAAACGTGTTTTATTCGAAAAACTTTTCTCTAAAATCAAAAATGACCGAGATAATGGACTCTGAACTTGTATATAATTTGGACTTAGAAAAAAAACCATCGAAGGGACGTCATTATAACACGTACTTTTTATGATTTTTCCGTATTGAATACGCTAAAATAAGCGTGTTTTATTTAAGAAACTTTTGTCTAAAATAAAAAATGGCAGAGATTATGAACTTTGAACTCGTATATAATTTGGATTATGTAAAAAAAAAAACCATCGACGGGACGTCATTATAACGTGTACTTTTTATGATTTTTTTTCGTGTATAATATGCTAAAATAAGCGTGTTTTGTTCGAAAAACTTTGGTTCAAAATCAAAAATGGCCGAGATAATGGACTTTGAACTTGTATATAATTTATACTTCAAAAAAAAAATCATCGACGTGACGTCATTATAATGTGTACTTTTTATGATTTTTCCGTATTAAATACGCTAAAATAAGCGTGTTTTAATTGAGAATCGTTTCTCTTAAATCAGAAATGGCCGATATAATGGACATAAACTTGTATATAATTTGGATTTCCAAAAAAACCATTGACGGGACGTCATTATAACATGTGCTTTATATGATTTTTTTTCGTATAGAATATGCTAAAATAAGCGTATTTTATTCGCAAAACTTTTCTCTTAAAATCATAAATGGCCAAGATAATGGACTCTGAAATTGTATATAATTTGGACTACGAAAAAAAAACACCTATGGGGTATCAACAAAAAGTATAATTTTAATGATTTTTCGGTATAGAATACGCTAAAATAAGCGTGTTTTATTCGAAAAACTTTTCTCTAAAATCAAAAATGACCGAGATAATGGACTCTGAACTTGTATATAATTTGGACTTAGAAAAAAAACCATCGAAGGGACGTCATTATAACATTTATAACACGTACTTTTTATGATTTTTCCGTATTGAATACGCTAAAATAAGCGTGTTTTAATTAAGAAACTTTTCTCTAAAATCAGAAATACCCGATATAATGGACTTTCAACTTGTATATAATTTGGATTTCGAAAAAAACCATTGACGGGACGTCATTATAACATGTGCTTTATATGATTTTTTTTTCGTATAGAATATGCTAAAATAAGCGTGTTTTATTCGAAAAACTTTGGTCTAAAATAAAAAATGGCCGAGATAATGGACTTTGTACTTGTATATAATTTAGACTTCGAAAAAAAAATCATCGACGGGACGTCATTACAATGTGTACTTTTTATGATTTATTTTCATATAGAATATGCTAAAATTAGCGTTTTAACGCAAATAAAGCACAAAGCTACTAGTTGCCGCTAGTAGTCTCGCCCGCGCCGTAGTAACTGCATAAGATCGGCCCCGCCTACGCCGCTCACCCAGAGATGGCGCTACTGGCGAGATAGATCGCGCCAACGTTTGTCTCCCGTAGAATCGTGACCCGCGGTATTGCTAACCGCATTAATTGGAACAGCTAGGGAATCAGTATTGCGCACGCTTAAAGCGTTCACCTAGTTGAGCCTTCTAAGCGTCTCGGTACTGGTAATTAACCGTTGGTGTGTTTGGGTACTTCAACCTAGCTTGGATGCTCTGGCGCAGCAACGGTGGTCTATATTGTAAAACTAGTCTTAGTCGTGAAGTAATAAAATTCAGTATTCGCGTAAACCTCGGGTTTTATATCTCGTCCCCCCGCTTCCAGCCTTACAGCGTGTTTTATTCGAAAAACTTTTCTCTTAAAATCATAAATGGCTAAGATAATGGACTCTGAACTTGTATATAATTTGGACTACGAAAAAAAAAACCAGCTATGGGGTATCATCATAAAGTATAATTTTAATGAATTTCCGGTATAGAATACGCTAAAATAAGCGTGATTTATTCGAAAAACTTTTCTCTAAAATCAAAAATGACCGAGATAATGGACTCTGAACTTGTATATAATTTGGACTTAGAAAAAAAACCATCGAAGGGACGTCATTATAACACGTAATTTTTATGATTTTTCCGTATTGAATACGCTAAAATAAGCTTGTTTTATTTAAGAAACTTTTGTCTAAAATCAAAAATGGCAGAGATTATGAACTTTGAGCTCGTATATAATTTGGATTATGTAAAAAAAAACCATCGACGGGACGTCATTATAACGTATATTTTTTATGTTTTTTTTTCGTGTATAATATGCTAAAATAAGCGTGTTTTGTTCGAAAAACTTTGGTCCAAAATCAAAAATGGCCGATATAATGGACTTTGAACTTGTATATAATTTATACTTTAAAAAAAATCGTCGACGTGACGTCATTATAATATGTACTTTTTATGATTTTTCCGTATTGAATACGCTAAAATAAGCGTGTTTTAATTGAGAATCGTTTCTCTTAAATCAGAAATGGCCGATATAATGGACATGAACTTGTATATAATTTGGATTTCGAAAAAACCATTGACGGGACGTCATTATAACATGTGCTTTATATGATTATTTTTCGTATAGAATATGCTAAAATAAGCGTGTTTTATTCGCAAAACTTTTCTCTTAAAATCATAAATGGCCAAGATAATGGACTCTGAACTTGTATATAATTTGGATTTTGAAAAAAAAAAACATCGACGGGACGTCATTATACCGTGTACTTTTTATGATTTTTTTTCGTATATAATATGCTAAAATAAGCGTGTTTTATTCGAAAAACTTTGGTCTAAAATAAAAAATGGCCGAGATAATGGACTTTGTACTTGTATATAATTTAGACTTCGAAAAAAAAATCATCGACGGGACGTCATTACAATGTGTACTTTTTATGATTTATTTTCATATAGAATATGCTAAACTTAGCGTTGTAACGCAAATAAAGCACAAAGCTACTAGTTGCCGCTAGTAGTCTCGCCCGCGCCGTAGTAACTGCATAAGATCGGCCCCGCCTACGCCGCTCACCCAGAGATGGCGCTACTGGCGAGATAGATCGCGCCAACGTTTGTCTCCCGTAGAATCGTGACCCGCGGTATTGCTAACCGCATTAATTGGAACAGCTAGGGAATCAGTATTGCGCACGCTTAAAACGTTCACCTAGTTGAGCCTTCTAAGCGTCTCGGTACTGGTAATTAACCGTTGGTGTGTTTGGGTACTTCAACCTAGCTTGGATGCTCTGGCGCAGCAACGGTGGTCTATATTGTAAAACTAGTCTTAGTCGTGAAGTAATAAAATTCAGTATTCGCGTAAACCTCGGGTTTTATATCTCGTCCCCCCGCTTCCAGCCTTACAGCGTGTTTTATTCGAAAAACTTTTCTCTTAAAATCATAAATGGCTAAGATAATGGACTCTGAACTTGTATATAATTTGGACTACGAAAAAAAAAACAGCTATGGGGTATCAACATAAAGTATAATTTTAATGATTTTTCGGTATAGAATACGCTAAAATAAGCGTGTTTTATTCGAAAAACTTTTCTCTAAAATCAAAAATGGCCAAGATAATGGACTCTGAACTTGTATATAATTTTGATTTTGAAAAAAAAAAAACATCGACGGGACGTCATTATACCGTGTACTTTTTATGATTTTTTTTCGTATATAATATGCTAAAATAAGCGTGTTTTATTCGAAAAACTTTGGTCTAAAATCAAAAATGACCGAGATAATGGACTTTGAACTTGTATATATTTTATACTTAAAAAAAAATCATCAATGGGACGTCATTATAATGTGTACTTTTTATGATTTTTTCGTATTGAATACTCTAAAATAAGCGTGTTTTAATTGAGAAACTTTTCTCTAAAATCAGAAATACCCGATATAATGGACTTTGATCTTGTATATAATTTGGATTTGGAAAAAAACCATTGACGGGACGTCATTATAACATGTGCCTTATATGATTTTTTTTTTTCGTATAGAATATGCTAAAATAAGCGTGTTTTATTCGAAAAACTTTGGTCTAAAAAAAAAATGGCCGAGATAATGGACTTTGTACTTGTATATAATTAAGACTTCGAAAAAAAAATCATCGACGGGACGTCATTACAATGTGTACTTTTTATGATTTATTTTCATATAGAATATGCTAAAATTAGCGTTGTAACACAAATAAAGCCCAAAGCTACTAGATGCCGCTAGTAGTCTCGCCCGCGCCGTAGTAACTGCATAAGATCGGCCCCGCCTACGCCGCTCACCCAGAGATGGCGCTACTGGCGAGATAGATCGCGCCAACGTTTGTCTCCCGTAGAATCGTGACCCGCGGTATTGCTAACCGCATTAATTTGAACAGCTAGGGAATCAGTATTGCGCACGCTTAAAGCGTTCACCTAGTTGAGCCTTCTAAGCGTCTCGGTAGTGGTAATTAACCGTTGGTGTGTTTGGGTACTTCAACCTAGCTTGGATGCTCTGGCGCAGCAACGGTGGTCTATATTGTAAAACTAGTCTTAGTCGTGAAGTAATAAAATTCAGTATTCGCGTAAACCTCGGGCTTTATATCTCGTCCCCGCGCTTCCAGCCTTACAGCGTGTTTTATTCGAAAAACTTTTCTCTTAAAATCATAAATGGCTAAGATAATGGACTCTGAACTTGTATATAATTTGGACTACGAAAAAAAAAAACAGCTATGGGGTATCAACATAAAGTATAATTTTAATGATTTTTCGGTATAGAATACGCTAAAATAAGCGTGTTTTATTCGAAAAACTTTTCTCTAAAATCAAAAATGACCGAGATAATGGACTCTGAACTTGTATATAATTTGGACTTGGAAAAAAAAACATCGAAGGGACGTCATTATAACACGTACTTCTTATGATTTTTCCGTATTGAATACGCTAAATAAAGCGTGTTTTATTTAATAAACTTTTGTCTAAAATAAAAAATGGCAGAGATTATGAACTTTGAACTCGTACATAATTTGGATTATGTAAAAAAAAAACATCGACGGGACGTCATTATAACGTGTACTTTTTATGATTTTTTTTCGTGTATAATATGCTAAAATAAGCGTGTTTTGTTCGAAAAATTTTGGTCCAAAATCAAAAATGGCCGAGATAATGGACTTTGAACTTGTATATAATTTATACTTCAAAAAAAAATCATCGACGGGACGTCATTATAATGTGTACCTTTTATGATTTTTTCGTATTGAATACGCTGAAATAAGCGTGTTTTAATTGAGAAACTTTTCTCTAAAATCAGAAATACCCGATATAATGGACTTTGAACTTGTATATAATTTGGATTCCAAAAAAAACCATTGACGGGACGTCATTATAACATGTGCTTTATACGATTTTTTTTTTCGTATAGAATATGCCATAATAAGCGTGTTTTATTCGAAAAACTTTGGTCTAAAATAAAAAATGGCCGAGATAATGGACTTCGTACTTGTATATAATTAAGACTTCGAAAAAAAAATCATCGACGGGACTTCATTACAATGTGTACTTTTTATGATTTATTTTCATATAGAATATGCTAAAATTAGCGTTGTAACGCAAATAAAGCCCAAAGCTACTAGATGCCGCTAGTAGTCTCGCCCGCGCCGTAGTAACTGCATAAGATCGGCCCCGCCTACGCCGCTCACCCAGAGATGGCGCTACTGGCGAGATAGATCGCGCCAACGTTTGTCTCCCGTAGAATCATGACCCGCGGTATTGCTAACCGCATTAATTTGAACAGCTAGGGAATCAGTATTGCGCACGCTTAAAGCGTTCACCTAGTTGAGCCTTCTAAGCGTCTCGGTACTGGTAATTAACCGTTGGTGTGTTTGGGTACTTCAACCTAGCTTGGATGCTCTGGCGCAGCAACGGTGGTCTATATTGTAAAACTAGTCTTAGTCGTGAAGTAATAAAATTCAGTATTCGCGTAAACCTCGGGCTTTATATCTCGTCCCCGCGCTTCCAGCCTTACAGCGTGTTTTATTCGAAAAACTTTTCTCTTAAAATCATAAATGGCTAAGATAATGGACTCTGAACTTGTATATAATTTGGACTACGAAAAAAAAAACAGCTATGGGGTATCAACATAAAGTATAATTTTAATGATTTTTCGGTATAGAATACGCTAAAATAAGCGTGTTTTATTCGAAAAACTTTTCTCTAAAATCAAAAATGACCGAGATAATGGACTCTGAACTTGTATATAATTTGGACTTGGAAAAAAAAACATCGAAGGGACGTCATTATAACACGTACTTCTTATGATTTTTCCGTATTGAATACGCTAAATAAAGCGTGTTTTATTTAATAAACTTTTGTCTAAAATAAAAAATGGCAGAGATTATGAACTTTGAACTCGTACATAATTTGGATTATGTAAAAAAAAAACATCGACGGAACGTCATTATAACGTGTACTTTTTATGATTTTTTTTCGTGTATAATATGCTAAAATAAGCGTGTTTTGTTCGAAAAACTTTGGTCCAAAATCAAAAATGGCCGAGATAATGGACATTGAACTTGTATATAATTTATACTTAAAAAAAAATCATCGAAGGGACGTCATTATAATGTGTACCTTTTATGATTTTTTCGTATTGAATACGCTAAAATAAGCGTGTTTTAATTGAGAAACTTTTCTCTAAAATCAGAAATACTCGATATAATGGACTTTGAACTTGTATATAATTTGGATTCCAAAAAAAACCATTGACGGGACGTCATTATAACATGTGCTTTATACGATTTTTTTTTTCGTATAGAATATGCTATAATAAGCGTGTTTTATTCGAAAAACTTTGGTCTAAAATAAAAAATGGCCGAGATAATGGACTTCGTACTTGTATATAATTTAGACTTCGAAAAAAAAATCATGGACGGGACGTCATTACAATGTGTACTTTTTATGATTTATTTTCATATAGAATATGCTAAAATTAGCGTTGTAACGCAAATAAAGCCCAAAGCTACTAGATGCCGCTAGTAGTCTCGCCCGCGCCGTACTAACTGCATAAGATCGGCCCCGCCTACGCCGCTCACACAGAGATGGCGCTACTGGCGAGATAGATCGCGCCAACGTTTGTCTCCCGTAGATTCATGACCCGCGGTATTGCTAACCGCATTAATTTGAACAGCTAGGGAATCAGTATTGCGCACGCTTAAAGCGTTCACCTAGTTGAGCCTTCTAAGCGTCTCGGTACTGATAATTAACCGTTGGTGTGTTTGGGTACTTCAACCTAGCTTGGATGCTCTGGCGCAGCAACGGTGGTCTATATTGTAAAACTAGTCTTAGTCGTGAAGTAATAAAATTCAGTATTCGCGTAAACCTCGGGCTTTATATCTCTCTTTAGAATACGCTAAAATAAGCGTGTTTTATTCGAAAAACTTTTCTCTAAAATCAAAAATGACCGAGATAATGGACTCTGAACTTGTATATAATTTGGACTTAGAAAAAAAAACATCGAAGGGACGTCATTATAACACGTACTTCTTATGATTTTTCCGTATTGAATACGCTAAAATAAGCGTGTTTTATTTAAGAAACTTTTGTCTAAAATAAAAAATGGCAGAGATTATGAACTTTGAACTCGTACATAATTTGGATTATGTAAAAAAAAAAACATCGACGGGACGACATTATAACGTGTACTTTTTATGATTTTTTTTCGTCTATAATATGCTAAAATAAGCGTGTTTTGTTCGAAAAACTTTGGTCCAAAATCAAAAATGGCCGTGATAATGGACTTTGAACTTGTATATAATTTATACTTCAAAAAAAAATCATCGACGGGACGTCATTATAATGTGTACCTTTTATGATTTTTTCGTATTGAATACGCTAAAATAAGCGTGTTTTAATTGAGAAACTTTTCTCTAAAATCAGAAATAATCGATATAATGGACTTTGAACTTGTATATAATTTGGATTCCAAAAAAAACCATTGACGGGACGTCATTATAACATGTGCTTTATACGATTTTTTTTTTCGTATAGAATATGCTATAATAAGCGTGTGTTATTCGAAAAACTTTGGTCTAAAATAAAAAATGGCCGAGATAATGGACTTCGTACTTGTATATAATTTAGACTTCGAAAAAAAAATCATCGACGGGACGTCATTACAATGTGTACTTTTTATGATTTATTTTCATATAGAATATGCTAAAATTAGCGTTGTAACGCAAATAAAGCCCAAAGCTACTAGATGCCGCTAGTAGTCTCGCCCGCGCCGTACTAACTGCATAAGATCGGCCCCGCCTACGCCGCTCACACAGAGATGGCGCTACTGGCGAGATAGATCGCGCCAACGTTTGTCTCCCGTAGATTCATGACCCGCGGTATTGCTAACCGCATTAATTTGAACAGCTAGGGAATCAGTATTGCGCACGCTTAAAGCGTTCACCTAGTTGAGCCTTCTAAGCGTCTCGGTACTGGTAATTAACCGTTGGTGTGTTTGGATACTTCAACCTAGCTTGGATGCTCTGGCGCAGCAACGGTGGTCTATATTGTAAAACTAGTCTTAGTCGTGAAGTAATAAAATTCAGTATTCGCGTAAACCTCGGGCTTTATATCTCGTCCCCGCGCTTCCAGCCTTACAGCGTGTTTTATTCGAAAAACTTTTCTCTTAAAATCATAAATGGCTAAGATAATGGACTCTGAACTTGTATATAATTTGTACTACGAAAAAAAAACAGCTATGGGGTATCAACATAAAGTATAATTTTAATGATTTTTCGGTATAGAATACGCTAAAATAAGCGTGTTTTATTCGAAAAACTTTTCTCTAAAATCAAAAATGACCGAGATAATGGACTCTGAATTTGTATATAATTTGGACTTAGAAAAAAAAACATCGAAGGGACGTCATTATAACACGTACTTCTTATGATTTTTCCGTATTGAATACGCTAAAATAAGCGTGTTTTATTTAAGAAACTTTTGTCTAAAATAAAGAATGGCAGAGATTATGAACTTTGAACTCGTACATAATTTGGATTATGTAAAAAAAAAACATCGACGGGACGTCATTATAACGTGTACTTTTTATGATTTTTTTTCGTGTATAATATGCTAAAATAAGCGTGTTTTGTTCGAAAAACTTTGGTCCAAAATCAAAAATGGCCGAGATAATGGACTTTGAACTTGTATATAATTTATACTTCAAAAAAAAATCATCGACGGGACGTCATTATAATGTGTACCTTTTATGATTTTTTCGTATTGAATACGCTGAAATAAGCGTGTTTTAATTGAGAAACTTTTCTCTAAAATCAGAAATACCCGATATAATGGACTTTGAACTTGTATATAATTTGGATTCCAAAAAAAACCATTGACGGGACGTCATTATAACATGTGCTTTATACGATTTTTTTTTCGTATAGAATATGCTATAATAAGCGTGTTTTATTCGAAAAACTTTGGTCTAAAATAAAAAATGGCCGAGATGATGGACTTCGTACTTGTATATAATTTAGACTTCGAAAAAAAAATCATCGACGGGACGTCATTACAATGTGTACTTTTTATGATTTATTTTCATATAGAATATGCTAAAATTAGCGTTGTAACGCAAATAAAGCCCAAAGCTACTAGATGCCGCTAGTAGTCTCGCCCGCGCCGTACTAACTGCATAAGATCGGCCCCGCCTACGCCGCTCACACAGAGATGGCGCTACTGGCGAGATAGATCGCACCAACGTTTGTCTCCCGTAGATTCATGACCCGCGGTATTGCTAACCGCATTAATTTGAACAGCTAGGGAATCAGTATTGCGCACGCTTAAAGCGTTCACCTAGTTGAGCCTTCTAAGCGTCTCGGTACTGGTAATTAACCGTTGGTGTGTTTGGGTACTTGAACCTAGCTTGGATGCTCTGGCGCAGCAACGGTGGTCTATATTGTAAAACTAGTCTTAGTCGTGAAGTAATAAAATTCAGTATTCGCGTAAACCTCGGGCTTTATATCTCGTCCCCGCGCTTCCAGCCTTACAGCGTGTTTTATTCGAAAAACTTTTCTCTTAAAATCATAAATGGCTAAGATAATGGACTCTGAACTTGTATATAATTTGGACTACGAAAAAAAAACAGCTATGGGGTATCAACATAAAGTATAATTTTAATGATTTTTCGGTATAGAATACGCTAAAATAAGCGTGTTTTATTCGAAAAACTTTTCTCTAAAATCAAAAATGGCCGAGATAATGGACTTTGAACTTGTATATAATTTATACTTCAAAAAAAAAATCATCGACGGGACGTCATCATAATGTGTACTTTTTATGATTTTTTCGTATTGAATACGCTAAAATAAGCGTGTTTTAATTGAGAAACTTTTCTCTAAAATCAGAAATACCCGATATAATGGACTTTGAACTTGTATATAATTTGGATTCCAAAAAAAACCATTGACGGGACGTCATTATAACATGTGCTTTATATGATTTTTTTTTCGTATAGAATATGCTACAATAAGCGTGTTTTAATTGAAAAACTTTGGTCTAAAATAAAAAATGGCCGAGATAATGGACTTTGTACTTGTATATAACTTAGACTTCAAAAAAAAAATCATCGACGGGACGTCATTACAATGTGTACTTTTTATGATTTATTTTTATATAGAATATGCTAAAATTAGCGTTGTAACGCAAATAAAGCCCAAAGCTACTAGATGCCGCTAGTAGTCTCGCCCGCGCCGTAGTAACTGCATAAGATCGGCCCCGCCTACGCCGCTCACCCAGAGATGGCGCAACTGGCGAGATAGATCGCGCAGACGTTTGTCTCCCGTAGAATCATGACCCGCGGTATTGCTAACCGCATTAATTTGAACAGCTAGGGAATCAGTTTTGCGCACGCTTAAAGCGTTCACCTAGTTGAGCCTTCTAAGCGTCTCGGTACTGGTAATTAACCGTTGGTGTGTTTGGGTACTTCAACCTAGCTTGGATGCTCTGGCGCAGCAACGGTGGTCTATATTGTAAAACTAGTCTTAGTTGTGAAGTAATAAAATTCAGTATTCGCGTAAACCTCGGGCTTTATATCTCGTCCCCCCACTTCCTGCCTTACAGCGTGTTTTATTCGAAAAACTTTTCTCTTAAAATCAAAAATGGCTAAGATAATGGACTCTGAACTTGTATATAATTTGGACTACGAAAAAAAAACCAGCTATGGTGTATCATCATAAAGTATACTTTTAATGATTTTTCGGTAAATAATACGCTAAAATAAACGTGTTTTATTCGAAAAACTTTTCTCTAAAATCAAAAATGACCGAGATAATGGACTCTGAACTTGTATATAATTTGGACTTAGAAAAAAAACCATCGAAGGGACGTCATTATAACACGTACTTTTTATGATTTTTCCGTATTGAATACGCTAAAATAAGCGTGTTTTATTTAAGAAACTTTTGTCTAAAATAAAAAATGGCAGAGATTATGAACTTTGAACTCGTACATAATTTGGATTATGTAAAAAAAAAACATCGACGGGACGTCATTATAACGTGTACTTTTTATGATTTTTTTTCGTGTATAATATGCTAAAATAAGCGTGTTTTGTTCGAAAAACTTTGGTCCAAAATCAAAAATGGCCGAGATAATGGACTTTGAACTTGTATATAATTTATACTTCAAAAAAAAATCATCGACGGGACGTCATTATAATGTGTACCTTTTATGATTTTTTCGTATTGAATACGCTGAAATAAGCGTGTTTTAATTGAGAAACTTTTCTCTAAAATCAGAAATACCCGATATAATGGACTTTGAACTTGTATATAATTTGGATTCCAAAAAAAACCATTGACGGGACGTCATTATAACATGTGCTTTATACGATTTTTTTTTCGTATAGAATATGCCATAATAAGCGTGTTTTATTCGAAAAACTTTGGTCTAAAATAAAAAATGGCCGAGATAATGGACTTCGTACTTGTATATAATTTAGACTTCGAAAAAAAAATCATCGATGGGACGTCATTACAATGTGTACTTTTTATGATTTATTTTCATATAGAATATGCTAAAATTAGCGTTGTAACGCAAATAAAGCCCAAAGCTACTAGATGCCGCTAGTAGTCTCGCCCGCGCCGTACTAACTGCATAAGATCGGCCCCGCCTACGCCGCTCACACAGAGATGGCGCTACTGGCGAGATAGATCGCGCCAACGTTTGTCTTCCGTAGATTCATGACCCGCGGTATTGCTAACCGCATTAATTTGAACAGCTAGGGAATCAGTATTGCGCACGCTTAAAGCGTTCACCTAGTTGAGCCTTCTAAGCGTCTCGGTACTGGTAATTAACCGTTGGTGAGTTTGGGTACTTCAACCTAGCTTGGATGCTCTGGCGCAGCAACGGTGGTCTATATTGTAAAACTAGTCTTAGTCGTGAAGTAATAAAATTCAGTATTCGCGTAAACCTCGGGCTTTATATCTCGTCCCCGCGCTTCCAGCCTTACAGCGTGTTTTATTCGAAAAACTTTTCTCTTAAAATCATAAATGGCTAATATAATGGACTCTGAAATTGTATATAATTTGGACTACGAAAAAAAAACACCTATGGGGTATCAACAAAAAGTATAATTTTAATGATTTTTCGGTAAAGAATACGCTAAAATAAACGTGTTTTATTCGAAAAACTTTTCTCTAAAATCAAAAATGACCGAGATAATGGACTCTGAACTTGTATATAATTTGGACTTAGAAAAAAAACCATCGAAGGGACGTCATTATAACACGTACTTTTTATGATTTTTCCGTATTGAATACGCTAAAATAAGCGTGTTTTATTTAAGAAACTTTTGTCTAAAATAAAAAATGGCAGAGATTATGAACTTTGAACTCTTATATAATTTGGATTATGTAAAAAAAAAAACCATCGACGGGACGTCATTATAACGTGTACTTTTTATGATTTTTTTTCGTGTATAATATGCTAAAATAAGCGTGTTTTGTTCGAAAAACTTTGGTTCAAAATCAAAAATGGCCGAGATAATGGACTTTGAACTTGTATATAATTTATACTTCAAAAAAAAAATCATCGACGTGACGTCATTATAATGTGTACTTTTTATGATTTTTCCGTATTAAATACGCTAAAATAAGCGTGTTTTAATTGAGAATCGTTTCTCTTAAATCAGAAATGGCCGATATAATGGACATAAACTTGTATATAATTTGGATTTCCAAAAAAACCATTGACGGGACGTCATTATAACATGTGCTTTATATGATTTTTTTTCGTATAGAATATGCTAAAATAAGCGTATTTTATTCGCAAAACTTTTCTCTTAAAATCATAAATGGCCAAGATAATGGACTCTGAAATTGTATATAATTTGGACTACGAAAAAAAAACACCTATGGGGTATCAACAAAAAGTATAATTTTAATGATTTTTCGGTATAGAATACGCTAAAATAAGCGTGTTTTATTCGAAAAACTTTTCTCTAAAATCAAAAATGACCGAGATAATGGACTCTGAACTTGTATATAATTTGGACTTAGAAAAAAAAACATCGAAGGGACGTCATTATAACACGTACTTCTTATGATTTTTCCGTATTTAATACGCTAAAATAAGCGTGTTTTATTTAAGAAACTTTTGTCTAAAATCAAAAATGGCAGAGATTATGAACTTTGAACTCGTACATAATTTGGATTATGTAAAAAAAAAACATCGACGGGACGTCATTATAACGTGTACTTTTTATGATTTTTTTTCGTGTATAATATGCTAAAATAAGCGTGTTTTGTTCGAAAAACTTTGGTCCAAAATCAAAAATGGCCGAGATAATGGACTTTGAACTTGTATATAATTTATACTTCAAAAAAAAAATCATCGACGGGACGTCATTATAATGTGTACTTTTTATGATTTTTTCGTATTGAATACGCTAAAATAAGCGTGTTTTAATTGAGAAACTTTTCTCTAAAATCAGAAATACCCGATATAATGGACTTTGAACTTGTATATAATTTGGATTCCAAAAAAAACCATTGACGGGACGTCATTATAACATGTGCTGTATATGATTTTTTTTTAGTATAGAATATGCTACAATAAGCGTGTTTTATTCGAAAAACTTTGGTCTAAAATAAAAAATGGCCGAGATAATGGACTTTGTACTTGTATATAATTTAGACTTCAAAAAAAAATCATCGACGAGACGTCATTACAATGTGTACTTTTTATGATTTATTTTCATATAGAATATGCTAAAATTAGCGTTGTAACGCAAATAAAGCCCAAAGCTACTAGATGCCGCTAGTAGTCTCGCTCGCGCCGTAGTAACTGCATAAGATCGGCCCCGCCTACGCCGCTCACCCAGAGATGGCGCTACAGGCGAGATAGATCGCGCAGACGTTTGTCTCCCGTAGAATCATGACCCGCGGTATTGCTAACCGCATTAATTTGAACAGCTAGGGAATCAGTTTTGCGCACGCTTAAAGCGTTCACCTAGTTGAGCCTTCTAAGCGTCTCGGTACTGGTAATTAACCGTTGGTGTGTTTGGGTACTTCAACCTAGCTTGGATGCTCTGGCGCAGCAACGGTGGTCTATATTGTAAAACTAGTCTTAGTTGTGAAGTAATAAAATTCAGTATTCGCGTAAACCTCGGGCTTTATATCTCGTCCCCCCGCTTCCTGCCTTACAGCGTGTTTTATTCGAAAAACTTTTCTCTTAAAATCATAAATGGCTAAGATAATGGACTCTGAACTTGTATATAATTTGGACTACGAAAAAAAAACCAGCTATGGTGTATCATCATAAAGTATACTTTTAATGATTTTTCGGTAAAGAATACGCTAAAATAAACGTGTTTTATTCGAAAAACTTTTCTCTAAAATCAAAAATGACCGAGATAATGGACTCTGAACTTGTATATAATTTGGACTTAGAAAAAAAACCATCGAAGGGACGTCATTATAACACGTACTTTTTATGATTTTTCCGTATTGAATACGCTAAAATAAGCGTGTTTTATTTAAGAAACTTTTGTCTAAAATAAAAAATGGCAGAGATTATGAACTTTGAACTCGTATATAATTTGGATTATGTAAAAAAAAAAACCATCGACGGGACGTCATTATAACGTGTACTTTTTATGATTTTTTTTCGTGTATAATATGCTAAAATAAGCGTGTTTTGTTCGAAAAACTTTGGTTCAAAATCAAAAATGGCCGAGATAATGGACTTTGAACTTGTATATAATTTATACTTCAAAAAAAAATCATCGACGTGACGTCATTATAATGTGTACTTTTTATGATTTTTCCGTATTAAATACGCTAAAATAAGCGTGTTTTAATTGAGAATCGTTTCTCTTAAATCAGAAATGGCCGATATAATGGACATAAACTTGTATATAATTTGGATTTCGAAAAAACCATTGACGGGACGTCATTATAACATGTGCTTTATATGATTTTTTTTCGTATAGAATATGCTAAAATAAGCGTATTTTATTCGCAAAACTTTTCTCTTAAAATCATAAATGGCCAAGATAATGGACTCTGAACTTGTATATAATTTGGACTTAGAAAAAAAAACCAGCGATGGGGTATCATCATAAAGTATACTTTTTATGATTTTTCCGTATAGAATACGCTAAAATAAGCGTGTTTTATTCGAAAAACTTTTCTCTATAATCAAAAATGGCCGAGATAATGAGACACTGAACTTGTATTTAATTTGGACTGAAAAAGAAAACATGGAAGGGACGTCATTATAATACGTACTTTTATGATTCTTCCGTATTAAATACGCTAAAGTAAGCGTGTTTCATTTAAGAAACTTTTCTCTAAAATCAAAAATGGCCGAGATAATGATCTTTGAACTAGTATACACGGTGTAACATGATAAAACCGAATAATTTTAACAGCGTATTCCTGATCATAATTGGAGACTAAAATGTCGTATAAACTTTTCTGGAATTCGCCTAGTTTCAGAGTTACTACCACTTAAATAAAAAAACATTTTTTAATGTGACTCAGTGTAAAACGCTTTTTCGATGGCGATTTCACCCTTTATGGGGTCGAGTCATGTGTATAATTAGGATTTCGAAAAAAAAACCATCGACGGGACGTCATTATAACGTACTTTTTATGATTTTCCCGTATAGAATACGCTTATTTTAGCGTTTAACGGAAATTTATTCCAATTTTTTTTCTCTAAAATCAAAAATGGCCGAGATAATGGACTCTTAACTTGTTCCTCCTTTTTGTAAAGGGTCGGCAACGCGCATGTGACACCTCTGGATTTGCAGGCATCCATAGGCTACGGCTTACCATCTGGCGGGCCGTATGGGCCAACTGCGAGTCGGACTCGCGCATCGAGGGTTCCGTACAAACCTGTAACCCCTATATACCCCTATATACCTACAGGTTTGTACTGAAAGTAACTTTAAAACTATTAAAATATTTTTTTTATATGATGTAACTAAAACTATATGGTTTTCGCAATTTTTCCTTTATCTGTGCTATAAGACGTTGTTTCGTAATTTCAAGATTGTGAGTTCACGGGAAGCGGGAAGTACTCTGTAGGTTTTATATTTCCCTTGCGAGTTTCGAAAATTTGCGGCATAAACGGCTGTGTCCTTTGATTGCGTTGGCTTAGAAGTTTGAATTTTTCACAGCTTGAAGGGACAGTAGACTTGAGTATTTCGTATAAATTTCAGCTTGATACCTACACGCGTTCCTGAGAAAAAGGGTCATGACAGACGGACGGACGGACGGACGGACGGACAACAAAGTGATCCTATAAGGGTTCCGTTTTTTCCTTTCGAGGTATGGAACCCTAAAAAGAATAAAATATGAATAAAATAAAACAAAATAAAAACAGAATAAATGCAAAATAAAAACAAAATAAAGAAAAAATAAAAACAAAAATAGAAAACCGAAATAAAACAAAAACTATACGTTGCGTTTTCTACCCATAATTGGAGATGCTTGAAATCTTCGAAAATGTACTCAACCGTCTAGTCAAAACACAAACAAAGCGGTAAGCTATCGCTTAAAAGGTACGTATGGGCGAGACACGCACGACTTCATTGCCCCACTCGCCGGCTTCCCGCGCCCCGCTCCTCCGCTCAGTTCCTTTGTCGAGTATGTCAGCTTTATCACCCCGCGCGCGCCTCCGTGAGCGAGTACCTACATCGTAACTGCTAAGATGCCAGCGCCTGGTTGACCCATGGTTTAGCTTGTTAAGAAGCGAGCCGGGGTCTACTTCTAGTGGTCACTACAGAAGTACGTAAAACAGGCGTGCTATCGAGGTCACGCGCTATAGTTAGGAAGATTTCCTCTGAACGCAAATATTGTTTCTGTTTAATTTTTGACTGAATATCATTGATGAAAGTGACACAAATTGAAATATCTACTTAAAAATCCCTTTTTGATTATTATAATGTGAACACTGATGACTTTAATAATTTATTAAAACGATAACAGCCTAAAAAAACTTAATTACTAAGAAACTTACATTTTCATTGCTTGATTGGACACATATTGAATTTATTGACATATTTTAAGGTGATGATATAGTTAATCCTTATTTTATGAACTCTTAATTTTTTATACGTAGTTTTTTAGCGTTGTCGTACTATATCAAATTGCACTCGACGTAAATGACACAAACTGATTTTTTACAACAATAAAACTGTTCTAAATAAAAAACAGCTATATTTTTTATATTATTTTATTCAAGTTATGGCAAGCTAAAAGTTAACCTCAAATTATTGAATAAAAAGCACCAATTGAATATATTACAAAACGCACTGAAAGATTCTCATGTACACACTGTACTTCCAACTTCAATAATAAGTGACATTAGAATTTTCGAAACTTATCGGGACTAAATGTAACGATTTTGAAACTATTGAAAACGAAAATGAAAAGGAAAATGGAAATGAAAACTGAAAATGAAAAATTATTTATTTACTATTGTTAATGTTAATACTTAAGGGGCTCCTGGCGCCAATGGCCTTCCTTTTGAATGTCTTAGTTTTCTGGCTTATCATATTAACAACAACAACCTTAAACAATAGTACATTATTATACAAGTGTGCTAAGTTGATCATTACACACGAAGCGATATTGTGCGCACGAACGCATGTGAGTGCGCATAAGGAAGCTGAGCTTATGTAATGATCAAGCACACGCGTTTCATACGACGTTTTTCAACACACTTGCGAGGAAATAACAGAATAATATAATTAATAACTTTTGATAAATACATTAATTGTTAGAATGTTTACAGGATAGAGGTACAGTCAAGGAATTTGATTCGCGTACCGTCTTAGGTCTATATTACTGATGACAACCGATATTGCTAAGGGTTATGTTTCATCGCAACGCTTAATGACGTTTGTGCCGCAGTATGACATGTTTATTACGAGCTCCTCCGACGTCATGTCACAGTTTAAAAGAAAAAGGAAAGGCATAAAATGACAACGAGAGTAATAATGGCGGTTTTTTACCGTAATCGAATATTGTCCAATATATTAACCAATCGGCCCTAACCTATTAGCAATGTTTATTGCTAATTAACCTTAACCTATTAGCAATATGAAAAATATTCGCTCGAACTAACCACCAATTTTATTCGTTATCATTATCATTGACATCTTCATAAAATTAAATGTTTTACCTATGAAGCTATGCTATGAGTAAGGTTAAAAAACGGTGATTACAACTAATTTCTACACAGTTAAAAATCAGAAATTATATTTATAACATTTAATATCTGGTATAACCACACTCACAGTCAGACACAGCTTGGAGCCGCTCCGGCATCGATTCTACGATCCTACTACAAATGTCTGAGCCACGCAGGGACTCCCATACTTCCTGACAATGTTCTTCCAATGCTTGTTTTGTCCTTTCTTGCCCATTTTCCCACATTTGCACCATAATACCCCATATATTCTCAATGGGGTTCATATCGGGTGATCTGCTAGGCCAATTAATTTCTTTTATGTCAGGATTTTGACGAAACCAATTTTTGGTGACCGGTGCCTTATGTATCGGACAATTGTCGTGAACGAAGTGTATATTGGGAACTTCTTCCTGCGGATAAACGCTTCGCACAGTAGGAACCATGATTGTATCCATTATCTCTACATAATCAATAGCATTAGCTCGCGAAGGCATCTGGGCAAGCTCGCCGACCCCCGCAGCAGATATCCACCCCCACATATTTACAGTAATACGACCTGACGCTCGGTTGGGGACAACATGTTCTTCTGCATATCGCGTCCCGTTATATCTCCATAAAATCAAACGCCCGTCTTGTGAAGAACGAAAGGTTTTTTCATCTGTAAAAATTACAGTGCTCCAGTCAAAGTTTTGATATCGGCGTGCAAATGCAGCTCTTTCGTCTTTGTTTGCTTGGGTCAATGCTACTTTTTTCGCGTGTTGCCTGTGGTGAATTCCTATCCCGTGAAGATAATTTCGCACTGTTCGTAAGCACACTTCAAACCGATCAGCAAAATATCTAGTGGGCGTAAAAGGATGTTCCTCGTAACGTTCTTTAATTTCAGTAATTTGTTCAGCTGTCAGTCGTCGTGAACCATGGTTGAAACGTCGGTGATCTTGTGTATTGCCTTCATTTCCATAGCGATCTACCCACAGTCTCGCAGTTGTCCTGGATATGTTCAATGACCGAGCAATACCTCGAATTCCGTGGCCCTGTTCATATAACGTTACTATCTGGCTTCTGCGTTCTTCGTGATTTACACGATGCATTTTTATTTTTAATCATTAAGACAAATATGTCAAACAAATGTCGTTACAATTTGACATCGATGAAAAAATTATATATTTTTCCTTAAATACTACAAGTAGGTTATATTATACAGGGAAGACTATTTGACAACGTGAAATGAATATAATGATGAATATCTAAGGTTAAAGATTGCAGAACTTTCACCGGCACATGCGTCATTTTAATTACGTAAACACCTTTTGGCTTGTATAACGGAATATAAACCTTATGATTATCTGACATTTCAAGCAATAAATCGGCGAAACGGTACGCGAATCAGATTCCTTGACTGTACTTACGAACCTAAGATAATTAAATTTAACTAACCTTTTTTGTGAGTTTGTGTTTTTGTGAGTATCTGGAACTCTTTTTCAAATCATTTCATAAAATTAAAGACTTCACATTTACTGTGCAATAAATTACAGTATTTTTTTCTTACGTATTGCTCACTACATTTTTATGATGACATTTTACTAGTAGGTATGTATCACAATTTTGAAATATATCCAGAGGTTAAATTAACGCTAAAGTTGTCTTATTATTCATTGAAAATATAATTTGTTTAAATTAATAAAACACGACGAGAAAAATCGAACAAATAAGCAATGATTTGAGGTTAACTTATAAATGGCGCGCAATTTTCTTTTTTGGATGTGCGTGCAGCTTGAGGCAAAGGCGCAGACGTATAATGCCAAACAGCCAATATTAAAACAGACAATTCGTGTTTAAAACGTAATTTATTGTGACGAGTAATAATAATAAGTTGGAATGATTCTTCTTCACAATCAGGATTGTGAATTGTGATTGTGTGATATCATTTGTGTTTATCGTAAATCTGTATATTTTTAATATACTTATTTCCTTTTTTTTACCTATTTTAGAATGTAAACTCATAAAATGTTAAAAAAAGTAAAGGTAATACCCGACTATATTACAAAGATTCGTCTGCGTACGTACAACTTGGTACTACAGTACAAACGTCACTTGATCGGATTATCAAATTATTCCACTAGTTGGATAATTATTGTGAAATGCACGCGTGTTTAATATCTAGAATTATGAGCATAAAAGCGGTGGAATAAGAACCTCGTTACGAGCAGGTGTGTTGAAAAACATCATTACTTTCCCCTCTGCTTTTTTTTCGACTCGTCGCCCCCTCCATAAAATAAAACCGGTCAGTTCGTACACTGAAGACAATCAGGAACACATTCATACCAGTTTTAGGTATTTAGAAGAGATGTCGAGGACTTTTCTCGTAACAAGCCGGTTTCCTCCAGTCTATTAGGTAAAAATCTTACATTTTATAAAAAAATAAAAGATTAATTTTGTAGATTAGACCTCTAAGAACTGATTACAGTAAATTTAAAATGCTTTCAAATGATACATATCACGATTTGATCCGTTACATATATTCTGCGAAATAATGAAAATACTACGACGATCGGCCGCCATTTATATGACGAAGCGCAGTGACCCATGCTGAACAAAATTCGCCATTACTTGGTTATTTAATATTATATACAAAACTTATGTTTCTGGAAAGCACATAAAATTTTCTGTGTATTTTATAATAACATTAATTGCGGTTAAGTGATAGTTTATTGAGTTCTAAGCATGTTTTATCAGTACTTACGCAAACATGCACGGTAAAAAAACAATTTTTTTTCAAATATTTTATATACGACTTAAGTGATGAGTAGGATTATTTAAAAACAATTATAGTAAGTTTAATAATCTTTCAAATGACATCTCACACGCACCGATCGGTTCCATAGGACTCGAGATATGAACAAATTTCGATGACGGTAGGCCGCCATCTTTCCCTCCCCCTTTTTTTCGACTAATCCCCCCTCCATAAGATAAAACCGGTCAATTCATATTTTAGAGACAATGAAGAACACATCCATACCCCATACCAGTTTTAGGTATTTAGAAGAGATGTCGGCGACTTTTCTCCAAACAAGCCGTTTTCCTCCAGTCAATCAAATTTCAAAAAAGTCGTGACAAAATGTATGACAAAAACTTACAAATTTCATGTGTGCTCTAACAAATATCATAAGATAGCGGAACAAACACTATTGTCATGTATTAAAAACACACAAAAACTTAATCTAAACCCAATTTTTAGAACGATAAAGTTTAGTGATTTTCTTTAATAAATTATGTGAAATATGTTTTTTTTATGCATTTTCGTTATTTCAAGCATGTTAAAAAACTTTGTTATGAATAATTAATTGCGGATTATTACTTTTATAGTTCCTTTGTCCTTTCCGATTCAGGTCGGAGTACATATAAAACGATTATTAGATGGGTCTAACGCGAATTAAATTATATTTACCTTGAGTTCCGATGTTTCGATACAGGTTACATTGGTCATTTCTTTCAGGACTTAATTCGCATGAGACCCGTCAAATGTTCGTTTAATATAATGCTCTTGTCCATATCCATACTAATATTATAAATGGGAAAGTGTATGTGTGTCTTTGTTTGTTTGTCCGTCTTTTACGGCAAAACGGGGCGACGAATGGACGTGATTTTTTAAGTGGAGATAGTTGAAGGGATGGAGAGTGACATAGGCTACTTTTTGTCTCTTTCTAACCCCCCACTTCCCTAAAATGGGGGGTGGCAGTTTGTATGGAGCATTCCGGGGGGCAATCAGGAAAGGAGTACCGTGTTACCCCGAATTTAACGCGAGCGAAGCCGCGGGCAAAAGCTAGTCTGTAATTCATTTTGAAATAAAATATGGATTCAATCATTTCACTACATTTGTAGTTAGTAGGTAAAAAAGCTCCCGCTTCTGCAGCAAAAATCTATAAGAACAGCGTGTTACTACACAAAACGTCGTAAGCGCCGTGAAATTCACGGCGCTTGCGATGTATTGGTTGCAAAAATAATGTACTCTTTAACGCCCCGCGCCTGGTTGTCACCAAGTTGCGACACTATTTTTCTTTGGTATAGCTTCTCTGAAATGGAAATATAAGCCGTCTTCGTATGGAAAAGAGACAGTGTGCCATATTCTAATTTTAAGATACGTAAACAATACATTAAAAACACAATCCGTCTCAAACATAACCCCAACACACAACAAATAATCAACCAATATTGAAGTTACATTGTAGTTGTAACGAAGTAATTTTCAAGCAAATTCTGATATTTCTGATTGAGACGTTTAGGCGCTAGCTGTATTGCGTAGTTAATGCATTGGAGTTGTATTGAAGTTGGATCGTGTCTAAACGTGTTATAAAGTTAGAATACGGCCCAGTGCGAGCACAGAATAACTTTACTAATAGTATGGTGCGAGGCGGTATCGATGCGTTGGCGCCTACAAAGGAAAACGGTGACCTTGGCAAGGTCGACTTGCGATCGAGACGGGCGCGCGGCTAAGAACGGTTTATAAAGTTCTTGAGAACGTTTTCAATCCCGTTCCTGAATGATTTTGTTCTTTGGGGAACGTTTCAAATTCCGCTCCTGAATGATTTTGTTCTTTGGGAACGTTTCAAATTTCGTTCTTCAATATCGCTAACCGAAATGATTTTGTTCTTTCGGAACGTTTTAAAATCTGTTCTTCTTGAGTACCGGGAACCGATTTCGATTTATTACAAGAACTTTCTCTAAAAGAACAAAACCATTTGGTTTTGTTCTTCTAGATAACGTTCTTGTAATAAACCGGTATACAGTGGGAACGAAGTAAAGAACAGGTTCCGAACGATATCGAACGGTATTTTGGGAACCGTTCCCGATCCCTGGGTGCCACACATTAGAGCAGAATTCATCACACTAGTTGAAATTTGTGACTATGAGAACGGAAATTTGTTTATGGTAGGTGTATTTTTGAGACCATAGACAAATTTCAGCTATTGTGCCGTACTACAAGCACACATACGCTGAGTTTCTTGCGCTGGTTCTTTTCAGTTGGAGGTCCTTTCCGAACCAGTAGTAGTTTATTGCCCTTCCCATAATACGGTTTTAAAAAGATTTTAATTCAATACAGTTGTTAAACCAGTGTTTATGTTTTATTTCATTACCGTGCGTCCGTGCGTAAGTGCTAGGCTAGGTTATCCTGGTAGTGTCAGTACTTTCAGTTCCAAACCACCTTACTGCCCTGCCCTCGGTGGTCCTCGACGACATATATAATTTAAAAAGCTATGCGTGTGAATGAGTTTTACCTTAGAAGTACTGACGTTTATATTTTCATTTTTGTGTATGATTAAAAAAATTAAATGTAATTTGTATACTTTATTTTAAAGTCGATTAAAATATGTTTAGAAACAATTAATAACAACACACAGAATACACTCACACAGACACACTGTTTTTAGGGTTCCGTAGTCAACTAGGAAGGTTCCTTACTACGATTTCTTTATTATTATAGTTAATGTTGTGTGACTTGGCCGTTGAAGGGTACACAAGGGTACAAAACCAGGTGCTCCAGCAGACACCAGATTCAATAACCAATTATTGAATCACCGTTTCCCAAGTGGCAATTTTCCATCGTCAATGGGTAGCGGTTCTGGCGACAGATTGGTGCAATGGTGTCATGGATGGAGCACCTAGTTTTGTACCCTGCAACGGCCAAGTCACACAACATTAACTATAATAATAAAGAAATCGCAGTAAGTAACCTTAGACTTGGCACGACTTTGTCTAGATTTCATTACTTTTTAGAGATAAACAAGCAGCTCCATCGAGACTTGGCTAGTTTTTTACAGAATGTTTTTGGTGGGATTTCACTTACCCCCTCGATATAATCGTGTTCATAATAACATAATTACCCAATTTATGAATGAATTCATACATAAATTGGGTATGGAATTATGAACCCGATACTACAATGTACTATAAAGAGTCAAGTTTAAAATTACCTTAAAGCAGATGTAGTACCATTAAGTGGCAACACTTTTTGATTGACAATATTTTTTAGTTTTTTTGCTAATTTCGTGCACTATTTAATGATATTTAGACGTAATTTTACTCACAGATGAAAAGAAACGTTATCCTTATGTAAACTAGATAATTCAGATCTTTTCTTACATGAAAACAAGCAGCAATTCGGCATTTTTACCTCAAATCGTTCCGCGCTCACTGATATTCATTGAATGGCGTTTGACGAGCGACAACTAGTTTTATGTAACCGCTATGACCAGTGGTCTTGTACTTTTGGCAGAGGGGGACGCCTGACCATTACTACTCCATTGGTTTATTTCTCTGAGTACAATGTAGACCCGATTTGATCGTGATTGCCGCGTTCCCTATTATTAACCGCTGGCCTGTACTGATTTGTTTTTTTACACCAAATTCTGTTCCATCGGTCCAAGCCTCTCCGGACACATGTGAAGTGTGGATGTAGGTTTCATCAGTATAAACTAGTGGTCTTTCTTCAGACCGATATTCCGCAATTTTGGTAAGGTAATTTGTTCTTAGCAGTCGTATGTTGTGTCTTTCCATTAATATTTTTCGGTTGTCCTCGGTCTTATTCCATTTAAATCCTAATTTTTATAATTGTTTTCGTAAGGTGGAAATGCCAAATTTGTAATCTATATCGGATTTTAACACAGAGTGGAGTGCCTTTAAGGTTGGAAATTGCTTATGGGACAGATGAAAATTGTATATAGTTCTCCGGATGACTTCCTGATCTAAATCGTCTACTGCTGATGACGGACAAGTACGTAACTTTTTATTTCTCGGGGAGGTGAATTTCTTTGTTGTTGCGAATTTCTCACTATTGCTCTCAGACACAATGTTATAAACAGTAGAGACACAAACACCTGTAGCTTTATTAACTAACTGGACAGCGGTGTAAGGGGAATTTAAATTTTTCTTCAGTTCAAGTTCAAAATATTTATAACAGTTAAAAATAATTTGCTTACTTTGACTCTCAATCGGACCAAAATTACTCACTGCCATATTTTTTGAAAATTATGTAACTTACACTTAGTCGTACGGGCTGACACAAAATTATTCTGATAATTGTGAGAATACAATAAAATCAGACGTAAAAATATATGCACAACGTAAATAATATTCACACGTGGCATTTTGTCGCGCGATTATCTGAGTCAATCTGTAGACCGTATTAAAGCGGCCTCCATAGGACGGAATTAGGAAACGTTCGAAGTTTTAAATTGTTTTTGTGTTTATGTTTATAATTTTTTTTTTCCTGTTTTTATTGTTTTTTTTTCTCTTGTTTTGATTAGGATATTCTTACTTTGGGGATGTGATCGTGGCGTCAATGCGCCGTGTCGTCAAATGGTTGCAACGGAAGACCAGCGCTGGCCCTGCCGGCATTTAACGCTGAGTTGCGACCATTTCGTGGCAATTAATGTTTCGGGTTGTATATGTTATTGTTTATTATGTTTTTTGTAATTGTCATGAATAAACCTTTCATTCATTCATTCATTCATACATAGAAACATCCATAACTCAGGAACAAATATCTGTGATAAGCGCACAAACAAATGCCCTGACCAGGATTCGAACCCGGGACCTCCTGCTTCGTAGGCGAGGTCACTACCGACTGGGCTAGGAGGCTGTTAAGGCTCTGAAGGTTGAGAACAATTTGGACTATTTTGGTTGAATGGTGTCATTATGACACATACTTTTTTTGTTTTACTGTGTAGAATGTGTTAAAATATGCAAGTTTTATTAAAAACATTTTTTTTACTCAAAAACTTCGAAGTTACCGGATATTCAAGATTGACTACATGTCGTAAAATTTGGACTTAAAAAAAAAGGTGACGGGGCATCATTATAACGTGTACCTTTCAAGATTTTGCCGTAAAGAATACGCTAAAATAAGCGTGTATTATTAAAAAAAAAACTTTTAAAATCATAAATGGCCGAGATAATGGACTCTGAACTTGTATATAATTTGGACTGCGAAAAAAAAAACCAGCTATGGGGTATTATTATAAAGTATATTTTTTATGATTATTCTGTATACAATACGCTACAATAAGCGTGTTTTAATCGAAAAACTTTTCTCTAAAATCAAAAATGGCCGAGAAAATGGACTCTGAATTTGTATATAATTTGGACTTTGAAAAAAAACCATCGACGGGACGTCATTATAACGTGCACTTTTTATGATTTTTTTTCGTATATAATACGCTAAAACAATAAGCGTGTTTTATTCGAAAAACTTTGTTCTAAAATCATAAATTTCTAAGATAATGGACTTTGAACGTGTATATAATTTGGACTACGAAAACAAAAACCAGCTATGGGGTATCATCATAAAGTATACTTTTAATGATTTTTCGGTATAGAATACGCTAAAATAAGCGTGTTTTATTCGAAAAACTTTTCTCTAAAATCAAAAATGACCGAGATAATGGACTCTGAACTTGTATATAATTTGGACTTAGAAAAAAAACCATCGAAGGGACGTCATTATAACACGTACTTTTTATGATTTTTCCGTATTGAATACGCTAAAATAAGCGTGTTTTAATTAAGAAACTTTTCTCTAAAATCAGAAATACCCGATATAATGGACTTTCAACTTGTATATAATTTGGATTTCGAAAAAAACCATTGACGGGACGTCATTATAACATGTGCTTTATATGATTTTTTTTTCGTATAGAATATGCTAAAATAAGCGTGTTTCATTCGAAAAACTTTGGTCTAAAATAAAAAATGGCCGAGATAATGGACTTTGTACTTGTATATAATTTAGACTTCGAAAAAAAAATCATCGACGGGACGTCATTACAATGTGTACTTTTTATGATTTATTTTCATATAGAATATGCTAAAATTAGCGTCGTAACGCAAATAAAGCACAAAGCTACTAGATGCCGCTAGTAGTCTCGCCCGCGCCGTAGTAACTGCATAAGATCGGCCCCGCCTACGCCGCTCACCCAGAGATGGCGCTACTGGCGAGATAGATCGCGCCAACGTTTGTCTCCCGTAGAATCGTGACCCGCGGTATTGCTAACCGCATTAATTGGAACAGCTAGGGAATCAGTATTGCGCACGCTTAAAACGTTCACCTAGTTGAGCCTTCTAAGCGTCTCGGTACTGGTAATTAACCGTTGGTGTGTTTGGGTACTTCAACCTAGCTTGGATGCTCTGGCGCAGCTACGGTGGTCTATATTGTAAAACTAGTCTTAGTCGTGAAGTAATAAAATTCAGTATTCGCGTAAACCTCGGGTTTTATATCTCGTCCCCCCGCTTCCAGCCTTACAGCGTGTTTTATTCGAAAAACTTTTCTCTTAAAATCATAAATGGCTAAGATAATGGACTCTGAACTTGTATATAATTTGGACTACGAAAAAAAAAACCAGCTATGGGGTATCATCATAAAGTATAATTTTAATGAATTTTCGGTATAGAATACGCTAAAATAAGCGTGATTTATTCGAAAAACTTTTCTCTAAAATCAAAAATGACCGAGATAATGGACTCTGAACTTGTATATAATTTGGACTTAGAAAAAAAACCATCGAAGGGACGTCATTATAACACGTAATTTTTATGATTTTTCCGTATTGAATACGCTAAAATAAGCTTGTTTTATTTAAGAAACTTTTGTCTAAAATCAAAAATGGCAGAGATTATGAACTTTGAGCTCGTATATAATTTGGATTATGTAAAAAAAAACCATCGACGGGACGTCATTATAACGTGTATTTTTTATGTTTTTTTTTCGTGTATAATATGCTAAAATAAGCGTGTTTTGTTCGAAAAACTTTGGTCCAAAATCAAAAATGGCCGATATAATGGACTTTGAACTTGTATATAATTTATACTTTAAAAAAAATCGTCGACGTGACGTCATTATAATATGTACTTTTTATGATTTTTCCGTATTGAATACGCTAAAATAAGCGTGTTTTAATTGAGAATCGTTTCTCTTAAATCAGAAATGGCCGATATAATGGACATGAACTTGTATATAATTTGGATTTCGAAAAAACCATTGACGGGACGTCATTATAACATGTGCTTTATATGATTATTTTTCGTATAGAATATGCTAAAATAAGCGTGTTTTATTCGCAAAACTTTTCTCTTAAAATCATAAATGGCCAAAATAATGGACTCTGAACTTGTATATAATTTGGATTTTGAAAAAAAAAAAAACATCGACGGGACGTCATTATACCGTGTACTTTTTATGATTTTTTTTCGTATATAATATGCTAAAATAAGCGTGTTTTATTCGAAAAACTTTGGTCTAAAATCAAAAATGACCGAGATAATGGACTTTGAACTTGTATATATTTTATACTTAAAAAAAAAATCATCAATGGGACGTCATTATAATGTGTACTTTTTATGATTTTTTCGTATTGAATACTCTAAAATAAGCGTGTTTTAATTGAGAAACTTTTCTCTAAAATCAGAAATACCCGATATAATGGACTTTGATCTTGTATATAATTTGGATTTCGAAAAAAACCATTGACGGGACGTCATTATAACATGTGCCTTATATGATTTTTTTTTCGTATAGAATATGCTAAAATAAGCGTGTTTTATTCGAAAAACTTTGGTCTAAAATAAAAAATGGCCGAGATAATGGACTTTGTACTTGTATATAATTAAGACTTCGAAAAAAAAATCATCGACGGGACGTCATTACAATGTGTACTTTTTATGATTTATTTTCATATAGAATATACTAAAATTAGCGTTGTAACGCAAATAAAGCCCAAAGCTACTAGATGCCGCTAGTAGTCTCGCCCGCGCCGTAGTAACTGCATAAGGTCGGCCCCGCCTACGCCGCTCACCCAGAGATGGCGCTACTGGCGAGATAGATCGCGCCAACGTTTGTCTCCCGTAGAATCGTGACCCGCGGTATTGCTAACCGCATTAATTTGAACAGCTAGGGAATCAGTATTGCGCACGCTTAAAGCGTTCACCTAGTTGAGCCTTCTAAGCGTCTCGGTAGTGGTAATTAACCGTTGGTGTGTTTGGGTACTTCAACCTAGCTTGGATGCTCTGGCGCAGCAACGGTGGTCTATATTGTAAAACTAGTCTTAGTCGTGAAGTAATAAAATTCAGTATTCGCGTAAACCTCGGGCTTTATATCTCGTCCCCGCGCTTCCAGCCTTACAGCGTGTTTTATTCAAAAAACTTTTCTCTTAAAATCATAAATGGCTAAGATAATGGACTCTGAACTTGTATATAATTTGGACTACGAAAAAAAAAACAGCTATGGGGTATCAACATAAAGTATAATTTTAATGATTTTTCGGTATAGAATACGCTAAAATAAGCGTGTTTTATTCGAAAAACTTTTCTCTAAAATCAAAAATGACCGAGATAATGGACTCTGAACTTGTATATAATTTGGACTTAGAATAAAAAACATCGAAGGGACGTCATTAAAACTCGTACTTCTTATGATTTTTCCGTATTGAATACGCTAAAATAAGCGTGTTTTATTTAAGAAACTTTTGTCTAAAATAAAAAATGGCAGAGATTATGAACTTTGAACTCGTACATAATTTGGATTATGTAAAAAAAAAACATCGACGGGACGTCATTATAACGTGTACTTTTTATGATTTTTTTTCGTGTATAATCTATACATATAATAAAGCTGAAGAGGGTCGAAAGTCTGTACATGGAAGATAATCGAAAAAAAGTTGGCTGGGGATACTTAGAATCGATAACAGAACACGTTCCAACAATTTTTAGAATTTTTGTCTGTTTATCTGTTTATCTGTTTGTCTGTTTATTTGACCGCGCATCACGTGAAAACGGCTAAACGGATTTTGATGAAATTTTGTATAGAGATAGTTTGACTCCCGGGAAAGGATAATAGATAGTTTTAATCCCGAAAATCAACCCTGGTGGGGGTAAAACGGGGGTTGAAAGTTTGTATGGAGAATTTTTAATATAAATTAGTATTGAGATCATTTGAGTCCCGAAAAACGACAGAATAGTTTTTATCCCGAAAATAAACCCTTGTGGGGGTGAAAAGGGGGTTGAAAGTTGGTATGAGGATTTTTTTACCGCTGAACTGATAAAGATGAAATTTGGTATAGAGATAGTATGGGTCTCGAGAAAGGACAAAGGATAGTTTTCACCCCGAAAATCAACCCTAAAGGGGTGAAAAGGGAGTTGGAAATTTGTATAGGGAATTATTAACCGCAGAATCGATTTAGATAAAATTTGGTAAGAAGATAATTTGAGCTCTGGAAAAGGAAATAAAATAGTTTTATCTCAGAAATTATCCCTTAAGCGGGTGCAAAATGGGTCCACCCATTACATGGGGAAGAAACAACCAATAACCGCTATACGTATTTAGATGAAATTTGGTATTGAAATAGTTTGTATTTTTTTGGTCAAGGTGTTCATATTTATGTGGTAGTTTTGGAACGAAGTTCCTTATCGGACGGTTCGCGTATAGGCAAAAAAAAGTCACGTGACCGTCACGAAAAAGCGTCACGTCACGAAAACGCGACACCCATACGATTAGGAAACATGTAAAATGGAATAAAAAAATAGAATAAAGTGAAGTAAAGTGTAGTGAAAAGTGAAAGTGAGAAGTGACAAAGTGAAAAAAGTGAAAAATCTCGAGAAAGTCCTAAAAGTGAAAATTTCAAAAATTTCAAAAACTTCGTTCCAACCGAGTGTTCCACGACACACATTTTTTTTTTCTCTGACGTTCATTAGTGCATTGTAATGGGCTTACATTGAAGAATAAATAATATATCTTGATCTACACCAATATCATAAATCCTCTATTCCGCGTTCGGAAACCGTATGTAATTACCACCATTATTGCAACCAGTAACGTAACATCAGAGTATTATCTGTGACAGTGTGGTAAAAATGTATGAAAATTCATTACCTACGGTAACGTAGTGAAAATCCGCCGGCACGCCCCCCTCCTGACCGCCGGCACAATAAGGTTGGTCATGGCGGTGTAATGGCGGTCATTCTAATGGTTTCCGAACACGTCATTTAGGATTTTTAATATGTGTGTAGATAAAGCAGTGTATGCTTCTTTACGTAATTAGGCCTTATTACTTAACAGTTACATAAACTACTATTTATCTCTTTTTAGGGTTCCGTAGTCAACTAGGAACCCTTATAGTTTCGCCATGTCCGTCCGTCTGTCTGTTCGTCTGTCCGCGGTGTCTAGCTCAGTGACCGTTCGCATTAGAAAGCTGAAATTTGGTATCAGTATGTGCAAAAATCACGCCGCCAAAGTATTAGAATAAAAACTGGAAAAATATTTTTATTAGGGTACACATAAATTGAATTTTTTTTCGCTTCAACCCTATCGTGTTCGGTATTATTGAATAGGTCTTTAAAATAGAACACAGGTCTTCTAATACATTTTTTGGATGAAACTGATAATTTCGTAAATATTAGATCTGAAAGTTCAAAAAAGGGCGTCTCTTCCATCTAACTTTTGAACCGTGGGTCCAAAAAAATAGAAAAAAATAATGGAAGTGAGGCCTGATAAGAACTTTCAATAAAAACTATATTGAATAAAATCGGTTTAGCCGTTTTTGAATTATCAGTCAAAAACGCATAGTGAAAGGAAGTGCCGGATAGTAAAATGACGTAAGCGCCGCCAAATATCCCTTAATAAACGACCTTTTGAACGAATGTTTTGTAACAGGGCGGCAACTACGAAACTCTACTCTGAGCATCACCCGACATGCTCTTGGCCGGTTTTGTTTCATTGTTATTCCAGAAATCACCCCTTAAGGATTACTTATTTCAATTCAAGAAAATCCCCAGTCAGGTTATAGCCTATAAAAATTCAACGTCTGAAAGGGGGGGTGGCCACTACACTCGATTGAGTTAAATTTGCAAGAGTCATGGATAGAGAAATATTTTATCAGGACTACTGTTCTCTACTGTATCCATCTGTCAACTTTACTTCAAGTTCCGCCTCCAGGGTAGCGGGAGAGGAATTAGGGGTGAATTAGGCGCTTACTGACACAGACCGAATTCCACGCGAGCGGAGCCGCGGGCACAGCTAGTATGCTAAAATAAGCGTGTTTTGTTCGAAAAACTTTGGTCCAAAATCAAAAATGGCCGAGATAATGGACTTTGAACTTGTATATAATTTATACTTCAAAAAAAAATCATCGACGGGACGTCATTATAATGTGTACCTTTTATGATTTTTTCGTATTGAATACGCTGAAATAAGCGTGTTTTAATTGAGAAACTTTTCTCTAAAATCAGAAATACCCGATATAATGGACTTTGAACTTGTATATAATTTGGATTCCAAAAAAAACCATTGACGGGACGTCATTATAACATGTGCTTTATATGATTTTTTTTTTCGTATAGAATATGCTAAAATAAGCGTGTTTTATTCGAAAAACTTTGGTCTAAAATAAAAAATGGCCGAGATAATGGACTTTGTACTTGTATATAATTAAGACTTCGAAAAAAAAATCATCGACGGGACGTCATTACAATGTGTACTTTTTATGATTTATTTTCATATAGAATATGCTAAAATTAGCGTTGTAACGCAAATAAAGCCCAAAGCTACTAGATGCCGCTAGTAGTCTCGCCCGCGCCGTAGTAACTGCATAAGATCGGCCCCGCCTACGCCGCTCACCCAGAGATGGCGCTACTGGCGAGATAGATCGCGCCAACGTTTGTCTCCCGTAGAATCATGACCCGCGGTATTGCTAACCGCATTAATTTGAGGACCCGCATCGGAGCTACACTGTACGGACGTCTCAACACTCACGCGCATCTCGCAATTATTATTTTATTTTAATAATTAGCCGGATAAAGCAGCCCGGCTTCTAGCCGGAGGGGACTACGTCTCGAGGAGCTGCATCGTGGAAGGTTATCCTTTCGACGTATGCCCGAACCCGGTCCCGCTAAAACGGATGCCCCGGGCTAAGGTATGCGGAGATTGGCTCTAACCAATCACGATGACGTCACAGAGCTTTTGAAGAAAGCTTCCAGCAAGTATGGAAGACGACGCGGAATGGAGGGGTAGGTTGAGAAATCAACATTCCGACCTACCCACCCAAGAAACCGAAGAAGCAGAAGCGCACGAAGAAGATGCCTACGTAGCGCAGGGATCTCCCCCGACGCTACCGTCACCTACGTTGCGGCTGTTTTCGCCCGCTGCGACTGCTGACGAGCCACGGGCCCCTATGGAGGGGTTGGAATCGGACACGATCCTAATCTCCCATATTATGGGGTCCGAGCACATGTCGGCGGACCTGAGGGCGTGGCTGGCCGCCTACGTTCGTCTCTCTGGCCACATGATGGGGCTGGATACAGAGCTGCTGCCGGAGGATGCCCCGTTCCTGGAGTTCCTCAAGGCTCACCCGAACATCATCAGGGCCGCGAAGCGCCCCCGCGAGAGCCCGCAAGTACCCGCGGGGACCGAGAAACGTCCCTGTACGAGGAGGTCGCCACCATCTGACCCAAGACTACGCCCCCGCCCAGCGGAGGATAAAATAGAAGCCACCACCGCACCGCCAGCCGCCAAACCACAGCGAAAGTCGAAGCCGAAGAAACAAGACGCGCCTTCAACCTCATATGCAGCAAAAGCGGCCTCTGCTGCCAACCCCCGCAAGGAGGAAGAAGAAGGACAGCAGCAACAAGCCCAGGTCAAGAAGGAGAGGTACCCGCCCATAACGGTCCCTCGCCTACCAGACTGGCGCAAGACCCTGAAAGACATCTCGGAGAAGCTCGGGTACTCTCCGCACACCAAAAGCTCGGGGCAGGGTGTGCTGTTTACCCCAAAGTCAGGCGAGGAGTACCGGGCGGTCTACGCCCACCTTGCCGAAGTAGAAGCATCCCTCGGGGCAGATCGTGCGCACGAGATGGAGTGGCACGTCTACCTGAGGAACGACGAGAAGCAAATGAAGGTGGCTCTCAGAGGGCTGCCCATGGACACACCGCTGCAAGAGATCAAGGAAGCGTGCTTGGAGCTCGGATACCATGTAGCTCATATCAAGCAAATCAACGCCAGGGGAGGCCGGCCGGGCTGCATCTACTTCTTGCAGCTCTCCGGCCCCCCGCGAGAATTCAAGACGATCTACGGGGTACGAGAGTTCCTCTACCTCCCGACCGTCAGTTTTGAAGCATGGAGAGGGAAGGGCGGCCCGCCCCAGTGCCACAGGTGCCAGGGCTTCCGCCACCACTCCCAAGGCTGCCACCGGCAGCAGAAATGCGTCCGCTGCGCCGAGAACCACCAGGCAAAGCAGTGTCAGAGGCCCAGGGAGCAACCGTGCACGTGCGCCAACTGCGCGGGACCGCACCCTGCGAACCACAAGAGATGCCCAGTTTACATCCGTGAGGCCCGCAACTGGAGGAAGGCGGGCACTAAGGCGCACGCCGTCCCCATAAGGACTGGCAAGGAGGCGGGGACACCAGCAATGCAGCCCACGGTGGAAGAGGCGGCACCATCCTCACTGATGGCGCCGGCCAACGCCCCCAAACAACGGGGCGCGCAGCCACCCCCGCCCAGCAGCAACAAGCTCACGGAAAAGAAGAAGAAGAAGAAAAAGAAAAAGAAGCAGGCGGCGCCGCCCACCGACGACGCCACCATCCAGGCGCCCGCTGAGAAGACAACGGCGCCGACTCCCGGCGCCGAGACCACGCCGGTGCAGACCCCTGCACTAGCGACAGTGATGGTCGTAATCCCGGCGACTACCAGCCCCTACATCCCAAGACTACAACAAAAGCGTCCACATTGAAGCCAATAGTTGAAAGGAAGCTAGAATTCAACCGACATCTATTAGCAGCATGTGAGACAGTAGCAGCACAACCAACTCCGGAGCAGCCCCCTGCAGACGAAGTGGAAAGAAAGTGGTCGGAGTCGTACATCGGCCCCCTCACCCCCCAGGTGCTACGGAGGCTCGGCGTAGACCCGACCAACGACAGACTAGCAATCAGAGCAGCACTGGAACACTTTAAACAGTGGCTAAGATGGTGCGACGCAGCAGAGGCAGCAGCAGCGTCAAGAAGATGAAGATGAAAATGCCCGAAATTGAGGGCGTAAACTGACCGAACCGTCGTCACGGCTCGCGACAATAGGCAGCTAAAGAGGGCAGAAAGCCCTGGAATAGCATCCTCACACCCCCTGAAAGGGGGAGTGTAAGAAGACATCATTAGCATTAATTTGAACAGCTAGGGAATCAGTATTGCGCACGCTTAAAGCGTTCACCTAGTTGAGCCTTCTAAGCGTCTCGGTACTGGTAATTAACCGTTGGTGTGTTTGGGTACTTCAACCTAGCTTGGATGCTCTGGCGCAGCAACGGTGGTCTATATTGTAAAACTAGTCTTAGTCGTGAAGTAATAAAATTCAGTATTCGCGTAAACCTCGGGCTTTATATCTCGTCCCCGCGCTTCCAGCCTTACAGCGTGTTTTATTCGAAAAACTTTTCTCTTAAAATCATAAATGGCTAAGATAATGGACTCTGAACTTGTATATAATTTGGACTACGAAAAAAAAAACAGCTATGGGGTATCAACATAAAGTATAATTTTAATGATTTTTCGGTATAGAATACGCTAAAATAAGCGTGTTTTATTCGAAAAACTTTTCTCTAAAATCAAAAATGACCGAGATAATGGACTCTGAACTTGTATATAATTTGGACTTAGAAAAAAAAACATCGAAGGGACGTCATTATAACACGTACTTCTTATGATTTTTCCGTATTGAATACGCTAAAATAAACGTGTTTTATTTAAGAAACTTTTGTCTAAAATAAAAAATGGCAGAGATTATGAACTTTGAACTCGTACATAATTTGGATTATGTAAATAAAAAAACATCGACGGGACGTCATTATAAAGTGTACTTTTTATGATTTTTTTTCGTGTATAATATGCTAAAATAAGCGTGTTTTGTTCGAAAAACTTTGGTCCAAAATAAAAAATGGCCGAGATAATGGACTTTGAACTTGTATATAATTTATACTTCAAAAAAAAATCATCGACGGGACGTCATTATAATGTGTACCTTTTATGATTTTTTCGTATTGAATACGCTAAAATAAGCGTGTTTTAATTGAGAAACTTTTCTCTAAAATCAGAAATACTCGATATAATGGACTTTGAACTTGTATATAATTTGGATTCCAAAAAAAACCATTGACGGGACGTCATTATAACATGTGCTTTATACGATTTTTTTTTTCGTATAGAATATGCTATAATAAGCGTGTTTTATTCGAAAAACTTTGGTCTAAAATAAAAAATGGCCGAGATAATGGACTTCGTACTTGTATATAATTTAGACTTCGAAAAAAAAATCATCGACGGGACGTCATTACAATGTGTACTTTTTATGATTTATTTTCATATAGAATATGCTAAAATTAGCGTTGTAACGCAAATAAAGCCCAAAGCTACTAGATGCCGCTAGTAGTCTCGCCCGCGCCGTACTAACTGCATAAGATCGGCCCCGCCTACGCCGCTCACACAGAGATGGCGCTACTGGCGAGATAGATCGCGCCAACGTTTGTCTCCCGTAGATTCATGACCCGCGGTATTGCTAACCGCATTAATTTGAACAGCTAGGGAATCAGTATTGCGCACGCTTAAAGCGTTCACCTAGTTGAGCCTTCTAAGCGTCTCGGTACTGGTAATTAACCGTTGGTGTGTTTGGGTACTTCAACCTAGCTTGGATGCTCTGGCGCAGCAACGGTGGTCTATATTGTAAAACTAGTCTTAGTCGTGAAGTAATAAAATTCAGTATTCGCGTAAACCTCGGGCTTTATATCTCGTCCCCGCGCTTCCAGCCTTACAGCGTGTTTTATTCGAAAAACTTTTCTCTTAAAATCATAAATGGCTAAGATAATGGACTCTGAACTTGTATATAATTTGGACTACGAAAAAAAAAACAGCTATGGGGTATCAACATAAAGTATAATTTTAATGATTTTTCGGTATAGAATACGCTAAAATAAGCGTGTTTTATTCGAAAAACTTTTCTCTAAAATCAAAAATGACCGAGATAATGGACTCTGAACTTGTATATAATTTGGACTTAGAAAAAAAACCATCGAAGGGACGTCATTATAACACGTACTTCTTATGATTTTTCCGTATTGAATACGCTAAAATAAGCGTGTTTTATTTAAGAAACTTTTGTCTAAAATAAAAAATGGCAGAGATTATGAACTTTGAACTCGTACATAATTTGGATTATGTAAAAAAAAAATATCGACGGGACGTCATTATATAGTGTACTTTTTATGATTTTTTTTCGTTTATAATATGCTAAAATAAGCGTGTTTTGTTCGAAAAACTTTGGTCCAAAATCAAAAATGGCCGAGATAATGGACTTTGAACTTGTATATAATTTATACTTCAAAAAAAAATCATCGACGGGACGTCATTATAATGTGTACCTTTTATGATTTTTTCGTATTGAATACGCTGAAATAAGCGTGTTTTAATTGAGAAACTTTTCTCTAAAATCAGAAATACTCGATATAATGGACTTTGAACTTGTATATAATTTGGATTCCAAAAAAAACCATTGACGGGACGTCATTATAACATGTGCTTTATACGATTTTTTTTTTCGTATAGAATATGCTATAATAAGCGTGTTTTATTCGAAAAACTTTGGTCTAAAATAAAAAATGGCCGAGATAATGGACTTCGTACTTGTATATAATTTAGACTTCGAAAAAAAAATCATCGACGGGACGTCATTACAATGTGTACTTTTTATGATTTATTTTCATATAGAATATGCTAAAATTAGCGTTGTAACGCAAATAAAGCCCAAAGCTACTAGATGCCGCTAGTAGTCTCGCCCGCGCCGTACTAACTGCATAAGATCGGCCCCGCCTACGCCGCTCACACAGAGATGGCGCTACTGGCGAGATAGATCGCGCCAACGTTTGTCTCCCGTAGATTCATGACCCGCGGTATTGCTAACCGCATTAATTTGAACAGCTAGGGAATCAGTATTGCGCACGCTTAAAGCGTTCACCTAGTTGAGCCTTCTAAGCGTCTCGGTACTGGTAATTAACCGTTGGTGTGTTTGGGTACTTCAACCTAGCTTGGATGCTCTGGCGCAGCTACGGAGGTCTATATTGTAAAACTAGTCTTAGTCGTGAAGTAATAAAATTCAGTATTCGCGTAAACCTCGGGCTTTATATCTCGTCCCCGCGCTTCCAGCCTTACAGCGTGTTTTATTCGAAAAACTTTTCTCTTAAAATCATAAATGGCTAAGATAATGGACTCTGAACTTGTATATAATTTGGACTACGAAAAAAAAACCAGCTATGGGGTATCAACATAAAGTATAATTTTAATGATTTTTCGGTATAGAATACGCTAAAATAAGCGTGTTTTATTCGAAAAACTTTTCTCTAAAATCAAAAATGACCGAGATAATGGACTCTGAACTTGTATATAATTTGGACTTAGAAAAAAAACCATCGAAGGGACGTCATTATAACACGTACTTCTTATGATTTTTCCGTATTGAATACGCTAAAATAAGCGTGTTTTATTTAAGAAACTTTTGTCTAAAATAAAAAATGGCAGAGATTATGAACTTTGAACTCGTACATAATTTGGATTATGTAAAAAAAAAACATCGACGGGACGTCATTATATAGTGTACTTTTTATGATTTTTTTTCGTTTATAATATGCTAAAATAAGCGTGTTTTTTTCGAAAAACTTTGGTCCAAAATCAAAAATGGCCGAGATAATGGACTTTGAACTTGTATATAATTTATACTTCAAAAAAAAATCATCGACGGGACGTCATTATAATGTGTACCTTTTATGATTTTTTCGTATTGAATACGCTGAAATAAGCGTGTTTTAATTGAGAAACTTTTCTCTAAAATGAGAAATACCCGATATAATGGACTTTGAACTTGTATATAATTTGGATTCCAAAAAAAACCATTGACGGGACGTCATTATAACATGTGCTTTATATGATTTTTTTTTCGTATAGAATATGCTAAAATAAGCGTGTTTTATTCGAAAAACTTTGGTCTAAAATAAAAAATGGCCGAGATAATGGACTCTGAACTTGTATATAATTTGGACTTAGAAAAAAAACCATCGAAGGGACGTCATTATAACACGTACTTTTTATGATTTTTCCGTATTGAATACGCTAAAATAAGCGTGTTTTATTTAAGAAACTTTTGTCTAAAATAAAAAATGGCAGAGATTATGAACTTTGAACTCGTACATAATTTGGATTATGTAAAAAAAAAACATCGACGGGACGTCATTATAACGTGTACTTTTTATGATTTTTTTTCGTGTATAATATGCTAAAATAAGCGTGTTTTTTTCGAAAAACTTTGGTCCAAAATCAAAAATGGCCGAGATAATGGACTTTGAACTTGTATATAATTTATACTTCAAAAAAAAATCATCGACGGGACGTCATTATAATGTGTACCTTTTATGATTTTTTCGTATTGAATACGCTGAAATAAGCGTGTTTTAATTGAGAAACTTTTCTCTAAAATGAGAAATACCCGATATAATGGACTTTGAACTTGTATATAATTTGGATTCCAAAAAAAACCATTGACGGGACGTCATTATAACATGTGCTTTATATGATTTTTTTTTTCGTATAGAATATGCTAAAATAAGCGTGTTTTATTCGAAAAACTTTGGTCTAAAATAAAAAATGGCCGAGATAATGGACTTTGTACTTGTATATAATTAAGACTTCGAAAAAAAAATTATCGACGGGACGTCATTACAATGTGTACTTTTTATGATTTATTTTCATATAGAATATGCTAAAATTAGCGTTGTAACGCAAATAAAGCCCAAAGCTACTAGATGCCGCTAGTAGTCTCGCCCGCGCCGTAGTAACTGCATAAGATCGGCCCCGCCTACGCCGCTCACCCAGAGATGGCGCTACTGGCGAGATAGATCGCGCCAAAGTTTGTCTCCCGTAGAATCATGACCCGCGGTATTGCTAACCGCATTAATTTGAATAGCTAGGGAATCAGTATTGCGCACGCTTAAAGCTTTCACCTAGTTGAGCCTTCTAAGCGTCTCGGTACTGGTAATTAACCGTTGGTGTGTTTGGGTACTTCAACCTAGCTTGGATGCTCTGGCGCAGCAACGGTGGTCTATATTGTAAAACTAGTCTTAGTCGTGAAGTAATAAAATTCAGTATTCGCGTAAGTTCGGGCTTTATATCTCGTCCCCGCGCTTCCAGCCTTACAGCGTGTTTTATTCGAAAAACTTTTCTCTTAAAATCATAAATGGCTAAGATAATGGACTCTGAACTTGTATATAATTTGGACTACGAAAAAAAAAACAGCTATGGGGTATCAACATAAAGTATAATTTTAATGATTTTTCGGTATAGAATACGCTAAAATAAGCGTGTTTTATTCGAAAAACTTTTCTCTAAAATCAAAAATGACCGAGATAATGAACTCTGAACTTGTATATAATTTGGACTTAGAAAAAAAAACATCGAAGGGACGTCATTATAACTCGTACTTCTTATGATTTTTCCGTATTGAATACGCTAAAATAAGCGTGTTTTATTTAAGAAACTTTTGTCTAAAATAAAAAATGGCAGAGATTATGAACTTTGAACTCGTACATAATTTGGATTATGTAAAAAAAAAACATCGACGGGACGTCATTATAACGTGTACTTTTTATGATTTTTTTTCGTGTATAATATGCTAAAATAAGCGTGTTTTGTTCGAAAAACTTTGGTCCAAAATCAAAAATGGCCGAGATAATGGACTTTGAACTTGTATATAATTTATACTTCAAAAAAAAATCATCGACGGGACGTCATTATAATGTGTACCTTTTATGATTTTTTCGTATTGAATACGCTAAAATAAGCGTGTTTTAATTGAGAAACTTTTCTCTAAAATCAGAAATAATCGATATAATGGACTTTGAACTTGTATATAATTTGGATTCCAAAAAAAACCATTGACGGGACGTCATTATAACATGTGCTTTATACGATTTTTTTTTTCGTATAGAATATGCTATAATAAGCGTGTTTTATTCGAAAAACTTTGGTCTAAAATAAAAAATGGCCGAGATAATGGACTTCGTACTTGTATATAATTTAGACTTCGAAAAAAAAATCATCGACGGGACGTCATTACAATGTGTACTTTTTATGATTTATTTTCATATAGAATATGCTAAAATTAGCGTTGTAACGCAAATAAAGCCCAAAGCTACTAGATGCCGCTAGTAGTCTCGCCCGCGCCGTACTAACTGCATAAGATCGGCCCCGCCTACGCCGCTCACACAGAGATGGCGCTACTGGCGAGATAGATCGCGCCAACGTTTGTCTCCCGTAGATTCATGACCCGCGGTATTACTAACCGCATTAATTTGAACAGCTAGGGAATCAGTATTGCGCACGCTTAAAGCGTTCACCTAGTTGAGCCTTCTAAGCGTCTCGGTACTGGTAATTAACCGTTGGTGTGTTTGGGTACTTCAACCTAGCTTGGATGCTCTGGCGCAGCAACGGTGGTCTATATTGTAAAACTAGTCTTAGTCGTGAAGTAATAAAATTCAGTATTCGCGTAAACCTCGGGCTTTATATCTCGTCCCCGCGCTTCCAGCCTTACAGCGTGTTTTATTCGAAAAACTTTTCTCTTAAAATCATAAATGGCTAAGATAATGGACTCTGAACTTGTATATAATTTGGACTACGAAAAAAAAACAGCTATGGGGTATCAACATAAAGTATAATTTTAATGATTTTTCGGTAAAGAATACGCTAAAATAAGCGTGTTTTATTCGAAAAACTTTTCTCTAAAATCAAAAATGACCGAGATAATGGACTCTGAACTTGTATATAATTTGGACTTAGAAAAAAAACCATCGAAGGGACGTCATTATAACACGTACTTCTTATGATTTTTCCGTATTTAATACGCTAAAATAAGCGTGTTTTATTTAAGAAACTTTTATCTAAAATCAAAAATGGCAGAGATTATGAACTTTGAAATCGTACATAATTTGGATTATGTAAAAAAAAACCATCGACGGGACGTCATTATAACGTGTACTTTTTATGATTTTTTTCGTGTATAATATGCTAAAATAAGCGTGTTTTGTTCGAAAAACTTTGGTCCAAAATCAAAAATGGCCGAGATAATGGACTTTGAACTTGTATATAATTTATACTTCAAAAAAAAAATCATCGACGGGACGTCATTATAATGTGTACTTTTTATGATTTTTTCGTATTAAATACGCTAAAATAAGCGTGTTTTAATTGAGAAACTTTTCTCTAAAATCAGAAATACCCGATATAATGGACTTTGAACTTGTATATAATTTGGATTCCAAAAAAAACCATTGACGGGACGTCATTATAACATGTGCTTTATATGATTTTTTTTTCGTATAGAATATGCTACAATAAGCGTGTTTTATTCGAAAAACTTTGGTCTAAAATAAAAAATGGCCGAGATAATGGACTTTGTAGTTGTATATAATTTAGACTTCAAAAAAAAAATCATCGACGGGACGTCATTACAATGTGTACTTTTTATGATTTATTTTCATATAGAATATGCTAATATTAGCGTTGTAACGCAAATAAAGCCCAAAGCTACTAGATGCCGCTAGTAGTCTCGCCCGCGCCGTAGTAACTGCATAAGATCGGCCCCGCCTACGCCGCTCACCCAGAGATGGCGCTACTGGCGAGATAGATCGCGCAGACGTTTGTCTCCCGTAGAATCATGACCCGCGGTATTGCTAACCGCATTAATTTGAACAGCTAGGGAATCAGTTTTGCGCACGCTTAAAGCGTTCACCTAGTTGAGCCTTCTAAGCGTCTCGGTACTGGTAATTAACCGTTGGTGTGTTTGGGTACTTCAACCTAGCTTGGATGCTCTGGCGCAGCAACGGTGGTCTATATTGTAAAACTAGTCTTAGTTGTGAAGTAATAAAATTCAGTATTCGCGTAAACCTCGGGCTTTATATCTCGTCCCCCCGCTTCCTGCCTTACAGCGTGTTTTATTCGAAAAACTTTTCTCTTAAAATCATAAATGGCTAAGATAATGGACTCTGAACTTGTATATAATTTGGACTACGAAAAAAAAACCAGCTATGGTGTATCATCATAAAGTATACTTTTAATGATTTTTCGGTAAAGAATACGCTAAAATAAACGTGTTTTATTCGAAAAACTTTTCTCTAAAATCAAAAATGACCGAGATAATGGACTCTGAACTTGTATATAATTTGGACTTAGAAAAAAAACCATCGAAGGGACGTCATTATAACACGTACTTTTTATGATTTTTCCGTATTGAATACGCTAAAATAAGCGTGTTTTATTTAAGAAACTTTTGTCTAAAATAAAAAATGGCAGAGATTATGAACTTTGAACTCGTATATAATTTGGATTATATAAAAAAAAAACCATCGACGGGACGTCATTATAACGTGTACTTTTTATGATTTTTTTTCGTGTATAATATGCTAAAATAAGCGTGTTTTGTTCGAAAAACTTTGGTTCAAAATCAAAAATGGCCGAGATAATGGACTTTGAACTTGTATATAATTTATACTTCAAAAAAAAAAATCATCGACGTGACGTCATTATAATGTGTACTTTTTATGATTTTTCCGTATTAAATACGCTAAAATAAGCGTGTTTTAATTGAGAATCGTTTCTCTTAAATCAGAAATGGCCGATATAATGGACATAAACTTGTATATAATTTGGATTCCGAAAAAACCATTGACGGGACGTCATTATAACATGTGCTTTATATGATTTTTTTTCGTATAGAATATGCTAAAATAAGCGTATTTTATTCGCAAAACTTTTCTCTTAAAATCATAAATGGCCAAGATAATGGACTCTGAACTTGTATATAATTTGGACTTAGAAAAAAAAAACCAGCGATGGGGTATCATCATAAAGTATACTTTTTATGATTTTTCCGTATAGAATACGCTAAAATAAGCGTGTTTTATTCGAAAAACTTTTCTCTATAATCAAAAATGGCCGAGATAATGAGACACTGAACTTGTATTTAATTTGGACTGAAAAAGAAAACATGGAAGGGACGTCATTATAATACGTACTTTTATGATTCTTCCGTATTAAATACGCTAAAATAAGCGTGTTTCATTTAAGAAACTTTTCTCTAAAATCAAAAATGGCCGAGATAATGATCTTTGAACTAGTATACACGGTGTAACATGATAAAACCGAATAATTTTAACAGCGTATTCCTGATCATAATTGGAGACTAAAATGTCGTATAAACTTTTCTGGAATTCGCCTAGTTTCAGAGTTACTACCACTTAAATAAAAAAACATTTTTTAATGTGACTCAGTGTAAAACGCTTTTTTGATGGCGATTTCACCCTTTATGGGGTCGAGTCATGTGTATAATTAGGATTTCGAAAAAAAAACCATCGACGGGACGTCATTATAACGTACTTTTTATGATTTTCCCGTATAGAATACGCTTATTTTAGCGTTTAACGGAAATTTATTCCAATTTTTTTTCTCTAAAATCAAAAATGGCCGAGATAATGGACTCTTAACTTGTTCCTCCTTTTTGTAAAGGGTCGGCAACGCGCATGTGACACCTCTGGATTTGCAGGCATCCATAGGCTACGGCTTACCATCTGGCGGGCCGTATGGGCCAACTGCGAGTCGGACTCGCGCATCGAGGGTTCCGTACAAACCTGTAACCCCTATATACCCCTATATACCTACAGGTTTGTACTGAAAGTAACTTTAAAACTATTAAAATATTTTTTTTATATGATGTAACTAAAACTATATGGTTTTCGCAATTTTTCCTTTATCTGTGCTATAAGACGTTGTTTCGTAATTTCAAGATTGTGAGTTCACGGGAAGCGGGAAGTACTCTGTAGGTTTTATATTTCCCTTGCGAGTTTCGAAAATTTGCGGCATAAACGGCTGTGTCCTTTGATTGCGTTGGCTTAGAAGTTTGAATTTTTCACAGCTTGAAGGGACAGTAGACTTGAGTATTTCGTATAAATTTCAGCTTGATACCTACACGCGTTCCTGAGAAAAAGGGTCATGACAGACGGACGGACGGACGGACGGACGGACAACAAAGTGATCCTATAAGGGTTCCGTTTTTTCCTTTCGAGGTATGGAACCCTAAAAAGAATAAAATATGAATAAAATAAAACAAAATAAAAACAGAATAAATGCAAAATAAAAACAAAATAAAGAAAAAATAAAAACAAAATACAAACAAAAATAGAAAACCGAAATAAAACAAAAACTATACGTTGCGTTTTCTACCCATAATTGGAGATGCTTGAAATCTTCGAAAATGTACTCAACCGTCTAGTCAAAACACAAACAAAGCGGTAAGCTATCGCTTAAAAGGTACGTATGGGCGAGACACGCACGACTTCATTGCCCCACTCGCCGGCTTCCCGCGCCCCGCTCCTCCGCTCAGTTCCTTTGTCGAGTATGTCAGCTTTATCACCCCGCGCGCGCCTCCGTGAGCGAGTACCTACATCGTAACTGCTAAGATGCCAGCGCCTGGTTGACCCATGGTTTAGCTTGTTAAGAAGCGAGCCGGGGTCTACTTCTAGTGGTCACTACAGAAGTACGTAAAACAGGCGTGCTATCGAGGTCACGCGCTATAGTTAGGAAGATTTCCTCTGAACGCAAATATTGTTTCTGTTTAATTTTTGACTGAATATCATTGATGAAAGTGACACAAATTGAAATATCTACTTAAAAATCCCTTTTTGATTATTAGAATGTGAACACTGATGACTTTAATAATTTATTAAAACGATAACAGCCTAAAAAAACTTAATTACTAAGAAACTTACATTTTCATTGCTTGATTGGACACATATTGAATTTATTGACATATTTTAAGGTGATGATATAGTTAATCCTTATTTTATGAACTCTTAATTTTTTATACGTAGTTTTTTAGCGTTGTCGTACTATATCAAATTGCACTCGACGTAAATGACACAAACTGATTTTTTACAACAATAAAACTGTTCTAAATAAAAAACAGCTATATTTTTTATATTATTTTATTCAAGTTATGGCAAGCTAAAAGTTAACCTCAAATTATTGAATAAAAAGCACCAATTGAATATATTACAAAACGCACTGAAAGATTCTCATGTACACACTGTACTTCCAACTTCAATAATAAGTGACATTAGAATTTTCGAAACTTATCGGGACTAAATGTAACGATTTTGAAACTATTGAAAACGAAAATGAAAAGGAAAATGGAAATGAAAACTGAAAATGAAAAATTATTTATTTACTATTGTTAATGTTAATACTTAAGGGGCTCCTGGCGCCAATGGCCTTCCTTTTGAATGTCTTAGTTTTCTGGCTTATCATATTAACAACAACAACCTTAAACAATAGTACATTATTATACAAGTGTGCTAAGTTGATCATTACACACGAAGCGATATTGTGCGCACGAACGCATGTGAGTGCGCATAAGGAAGCTGAGCTTATGTAATGATCAAGCACACGCGTTTCATACGACGTTTTTCAACACACTTGCGAGGAAATAACAGAATAATATAATTAATAACTTTTGATAAATACATTAATTGTTAGAATGTTTACAGGATAGAGGTACTTACGAACCTAAGATAATTAAATTTAACTAACCTTTTTTGTGAGTTTGTGTTTTTGTGAGTATCTGGAACTCTTTTTCAAATCATTTCATAAAATTAAATACTTCACATTTACTGTGCAATAAATTACAGTATTTTTTTCTTACGTATTGCTCACTACATTTTTATGATGACATTTTACTAGTAGGTATGTATCACAATTTTGAAATATATCCAGAGGTTAAATTAACGCTAAAGTTGTCTTATCATTCATTGAAAATATAATTTGTTTAAATTAATAAAACACGAGAAAAATCGAACAAATAAGCAATGATTTGAGGTTAACTTATAAATGGCGCGCAATTTTCTTTTTTGGATGTGCGTGCAGCTTGAGGCAAAGGCGCAGACGTATAATGCCAAACAGCCAATATTAAAACAGACAATTCGTGTTTAAAACGTAATTTATTGTGACGAGTAATAATAATAAGTTGGAATGATTCTTCTTCACAATCAGGATTGTGAATTGTGATTGTGTGATATCATTTGTGTTTATCGTAAATCTGTATATTTTTAATATACTTATTTCCTTTTTTTTTACCTATTTTAGAATGTAAACTCATAAAATGTTAAAAAAAGTAAAGGTAATACCCGACTAAATTACAAAGATTCGTCTGCGTACGTACAACTTGGTACTAGAGTACAAACGTCACTTGATCGGACTATTAAATTATTCCACTAGTTGGATAATTATTGTGAAATGCACGCGTGTTTAATATCTAGGATTATGAGCATAAAAGCGGTGGAATAAGAACCTCGTTACGAGCAGGTGTGTTGAAAAACATCATTACTTTCCCCTCTGCTTTTTTTTCGACTCGTCGCCCCCTCCATAAAATAAAACCGGTCAGTTCGTACACTGAAGACAATCAGGAACACATTCATACCAGTTTTAGGTATTTAGAAGAGATGTCGAGGACTTTTCTCGTAACAAGCCGGTTTCCTCCAGTCTATTAGGTAAAAATCTTACATTTTATAAAAAAATAAACGATTAATTTTGTAGCTTAGACCTCTAAGAACTGATTACAGTAAATTTAAAATGCTTTCAAATGATACATATCACGATTTGATCCGTTACATATATTCTGCGAAATAATGAAAATACTACGACGATCGGCCGCCATTTATATGACGAAGCGCAGTGACCCATGCTGAACAAAATTCGCCATTACTTGGTTATTTAATATTATATACAAAACTTATGTTTCTGGAAAGCACATAAAATTTTCTGTGTATTTTATAATAACATTAATTGCGGTTAAGTGATAGTTTATTGAGTTCTAAGCATGTTTTATCAGTACTTACGCAAACATGCACGGTAAAAAAACAATTTTTTTTCAAATATTTTATATACGACTTAAGTGATGAGTAGGATTATTTAAAAACAATTATAGTAAGTTTAATAATCTTTCAAATGACATCTCACACGCACCGATCGGTTCCATAGGACTCGAGATATGAACAAATTTCGATGACGGTAGGCCGCCATCTTTCCCTCCCCCTTTTTTTCGACTAATCCCCCCTCCATAAGATAAAACCGGTCAATTCATATTTTAGAGACAATGAAGAACACATCCATACCCCATACCAGTTTTAGGTATTTAGAAGAGATGTCGGCGACTTTTCTCCAAACAAGCCGTTTTCCTCCAGTCAATCAAATTTCAAAAAAGTCGTGACAAAATGTATGACAAAAACTTACAAATTTCATGTGTGCTCTAACAAATATCATAAGATAGCGGAACAAACACTATTGTCATGTATTAAAAACACACAAAAACTTAATCTAAACCCAATTTTTAGAACGATAAAGTTTAGTGATTTTCTTTAATAAATTATGTGAAATATGTTTTTTTTATGCATTTTCGTTATTTCAAGCATGTTAAAAAACTTTGTTATGAATAATTAATTGCGGATTATTACTTTTATAGTTCCTTTGTCCTTTCCGATTCAGGTCGGAGTACATATAAAACGATTATTAGATGGGTCTAACGCGAATTAAATTATATTTACCTTGAGTTCCGATGTTTCGATACAGGTTACATTGGTCATTTCTTTCAGGACTTAATTCGCATGAGACCCGTCAAATGTTCGTTTAATATAATGCTCTTGTCCATATCCATACTAATATTATAAATGGGAAAGTGTATGTGTGTCTTTGTTTGTTTGTCCGTCTTTTACGGCAAAACGGGGCGACGAATGGACGTGATTTTTTAAGTGGAGATAGTTGAAGGGATGGAGAGTGACATAGGCTACTTTTTGTCTCTTTCTAACCCCCCACTTCCCTAAAATGGGGGGTGGCAGTTTGTATGGAGCATTCCGGGGGGCAATCAGGAAAGGAGAACCGTGTTACCCCGAATTTAACGCGAGCGAAGCCGCGGGCAAAAGCTAGTCTGTAATTCATTTTGAAATAAAATATGGATTCAATCATTTCACTACATTTGTAGTTAGTAGGTAAAAAAGCTCCCGCTTCTGCAGCAAAAATCTATAAGAACAGCGTGTTACTACACAAAACGTCGTAAGCGCCGTGAAAATCACGGCGCTTGCGATGTATTGGTTGCAAAAATAATGTACTCTTTAACGCCCCGCGCCTGGTTGTCACCAAGTTGCGACACTATTTTTCTTTGGTATAGCTTCTCTGAAATGGAAATATAAGCCGTCTTCGTATGGAAAAGAGACAGTGTGCCATATTCTAATTTTAAGATACGTAAACAATACATTAAAAACACAATCCGTCTCAAACATAACCCCAACACACAACAAATAATCAACCAATATTGAAGTTACATTGTAGTTGTAACGAAGTAATTTTCAAGCAAATTCTGATATTTCTGATTGAGACGTTTAGGCGCTAGCTGTATTGCGTAGTTAATGCATTGGAGTTGTATTGAAGTTGGATCGTGTCTAAACGTGTTATAAAGTTAGAATACGGCCCAGTGCGAGCACAGAATAACTTTACTAATAGTATGGTGCGAGGCGGTATCGATGCATTGGCGCCTACAAAGGAAAACGGTGACCTTGGCAAGGTCGACTTGCGATCGAGACGGGCGCGCGGCTAAGAACGGTTTATAAAGTTCTTGAGAACGTTTTCAATCCCGTTCCTGAATGATTTTGTTCTTTGGGGAACGTTTCAAATTCCGCTCCTGAATGATTTTGTTCTTTGGGAACGTTTCAAATTTCGTTCTTCAATATCGCTAACCGAAATGATTTTGTTCTTTCGGAACGTTTTAAAATCTGTTCTTCTTGAGTACCGGGAACCGATTTCGATTTATTACAAGAACTTTCTCTAAAAGAACAAAACCATTTGGTTTTGTTCTTCTAGATAACGTTCTTGTAATAAACCGGTATACAGTGGGAACGAAGTAAAGAACAGGTTCCGAACGATATCGAACGGTATTTTGGGAACCGTTCCCGATCCCTGGGTGCCACACATTAGAGCAGAATTCATCACACTAGTTGAAATTTGTGACTATGAGAACGGAAATTTGTTTATGGTAGGTGTATTTTTGAGACCATAGACAAATTTCAGCTATTGTGCCGTACTACAAGCACACATACGCTGAGTTTCTTGCGCTGGTTCTTTTCAGTTGGAGGTCCTTTCCGAACCAGTAGTAGTTTATTGCCCTTCCCATAATACGGTTTTAAAAAGATTTTAATTCAATACAGTTGTTAAACCAGTGTTTATGTTTTATTTCATTACCGTGCGTCCGTGCGTAAGTGCTAGGCTAGGTTATCCTGGTAGTGTCAGTACTTTCAGTTCCAAACCACCTTACTGCCCTGCCCTCGGTGGTCCTCGACGACATATATAATTTAAAAAGCTATGCGTGTGAATGAGTTTTACCTTAGAAGTACTGACGTTTATATTTTCATTTTTGTGTATGATTAAAAAAATTAAATGTAATTTGTATACTTTATTTTAAAGTCGATTAAAATATGTTTAGAAACAATTAATAACAACACACAGAATACACTCACACAGACACACTGTTTTTAGGGTTCCGTAGTCAACTAGGAAAGTTCCTTACTACGATTTCTTTATTATTATAGTTAATGTTGTGTGACTTGGCCGTTGAAGGGTACACAAGGGTACAAAACCAGGTGCTCCAGCAGACACCAGATTCAATAACCAATTATTGAATCAACGTTTCCCAAGTGGCAATTTTCCATCGTCAATGGGTAGCGGTTCTGGCGACAGATTGGTGCAATGGTGTCATGGATGGAGCACCTAGTTTTGTACCCTGCAACGGCCAAGTCACACAACATTAACTATAATAATAAAGAAATCGCAGTAAGTAACCTTAGACTTGGCACGACTTTGTCTAGATTTCATTACTTTTTAGAGATAAACAAGCAGCTCCATCGAGACTTGGCTAGTTTTTTACAGAATGTTTTTGGTGGGATTTCACTTACCCCCTCGATATAATCGTGTTCATAATAACATAATTACCCAATTTATGAATGAATTCATACATAAATTGGGTATGGAATTATGAACCCGATACTACAATGTACTATAAAGAGTCAAGTTTAAAATTACCTTAAAGCAGATGTAGTACCATTAAGTGGCAACACTTTTTGATTGACAATATTTTTTAGTTTTTTTGCTAATTTCGTGCACTATTTAATGATATTTAGACGTAATTTTACTCACAGATGAAAAGAAACGTTATCCTTATGTAAACTAGATAATTCAGATCTTTTCTTACATGAAAACAAGCAGCAATTCGGCATTTTTACCTCAAATCGTTCCGCGCTCACTGATATTCATTGAATGGCGTTTGACGAGCGACAACTAGTTTTATGTAACCGCTATGACCAGTGGTCTTGTACTTTTGGCAGAGGGGGACGCCTGACCATTACTACTCCATTGGTTTATTTCTCTGAGTACAATGTAGACCCGATTTGATCGTGATTGCCGCGTTCCCTATTATTAACCGCTGGCCTGTACTGATTTGTTTTTTTACACCAAATTCTGTTCCATCGGTCCAAGCCTCTCCGGACACATGTGAAGTGTGGATGTAGGTTTCATCAGTATAAACTAGTGGTCTTTCTTCAGACCGATATTCCGCAATTTTGGTAAGGTAATTTGTTCTTAGCAGTCGTATGTTGTGTCTTTCCATTAATATTTTTCGGTTGTCCTCGGTCTTATTCCATTTAAATCCTAATTTTTATAATTGTTTTCGTAAGGTGGAAATGCCAAATTTGTAATCTATATCGGATTTTAACACAGAGTGGAGTGCCTTTAAGGTTGGAAATTGCTTATGGGACAGATGAAAATTGTATATAGTTCTCCGGATGACTTCCTGATCTAAATCGTCTACTGCTGATGACGGACAAGTACGTAACTTTTTATTTCTCGGGGAGGTGAATTTCTTTGTTGTTGCGAATTTCTCACTATTGCTCTCAGACACAATGTTATAAACAGTAGAGACACAAACACCTGTAGCTTTATTAACTAACTGGACAGCGGTGTAAGGGGAATTTAAATTTTTCTTCAGTTCAAGTTCAAAATATTTATAACAGTTAAAAATAATTTGCTTACTTTGACTCTCAATCGGACCAAAATTACTCACTGCCATATTTTTTGAAAATTATGTAACTTACACTTAGTCGTACGGGCTGACACAAAATTATTCTGATAATTGTGAGAATACAATAAAATCAGACGTAAAAATATATGCACAACGTAAATAATATTCACACGTGGCATTTTGTCGCGCGATTATCTGAGTCAATCTGTAGACCGTATTAAAGCGGCCTCCATAGGACGGAATTAGGAAACGTTCGAAGTTTTAAATTGTTTTTGTGTTTATGTTTATAATTTTTTTTTTCCTGTTTTTATTGTTTTTTTTTCTCTTGTTTTGATTAGGATATTCTTACTTTGGGGATGTGATCGTGGCGTCAATGCGCCGTGTCGTCAAATGGTTGCAACGGAAGACCAGCGCTGGCCCTGCCGGCATTTAACGCTGAGTTGCGACCATTTCGTGGCAATTAATGTTTCGGGTTGTATATGTTATTGTTTATTATGTTTTTTGTAATTGTCATGAATAAACCTTTCATTCATTCATTCATTCATACATAGAAACATCCATAACTCAGGAACAAATATCTGTGATAAGCGCACAAACAAATGCCCTGACCAGGATTCGAACCCGGGACCTCCTGCTTCGTAGGCGAGGTCACTACCGACTGGGCTAGGAGGCTGTTAAGGCTCTGAAGGTTGAGAACAATTTGGACTATTTTGGTTGAATGGTGTCATTATGACACATACTTTTTTTGTTTTACTGTGTAGAATGTGTTAAAATATGCAAGTTTTATTAAAAACATTTTTTTTACTCAAAAACATCGAAGTTACCGGATATTCAAGATTGACTACATGTCGTAAAATTTGGACTTAAAAAAAAAGGTGACGGGGCATCATTATAACGTGTACCTTTCAAGATTTTGCCGTAAAGAATACGCTAAAATAAGCGTGTATTATTAAAAAAAAAACTTTTAAAATCATAAATGGCCGAGATAATGGACTCTGAACTTGTATATAATTTGGACTGCGAAAAAAAAAACCAGCTATGGGGTATTATTATAAAGTATATTTTTTATGATTATTCTGTATACAATACGCTACAATAAGCGTGTTTTAATCGAAAAACTTTTCTCTAAAATCAAAAATGGCCGAGAAAATGGACTCTGAATTTGTATATAATTTGGACTTTGAAAAAAAACCATCGACGGGACGTCATTATAACGTGCACTTTTTATGATTTTTTTTCGTATATAATACGCTAAAACAATAAGCGTGTTTTATTCGAAAAACTTTGTTCTAAAATCATAAATTTCTAAGATAATGGACTTTGAACGTGTATATAATTTGGACTACGAAAACAAAAACCAGCTATGGGGTATCATCATAAAGTATACTTTTAATGATTTTTCGGTATAGAATACGCTAAAATAAGCGTGTTTTATTCGAAAAACTTTTCTCTAAAATCAAAAATGACCGAGATAATGGACTCTGAACTTGTATATAATTTGGACTTAGAAAAAAAACCATCGAAGGGACGTCATTATAACACGTACTTTTTATGATTTTTCCGTATTGAATACGCTAAAATAAGCGTGTTTTAATTAAGAAACTTTTCTCTAAAATCAGAAATACCCGATATAATGGACTTTCAACTTGTATATAATTTGGATTTCGAAAAAAACCATTGACGGGACGTCATTATAACATGTGCTTTATATGATTTTTTTTTCGTATAGAATATGCTAAAATAAGCGTGTTTCATTCGAAAAACTTTGGTCTAAAATAAAAAATGGCCGAGATAATGGACTTTGTACTTGTATATAATTTAGACTTCGAAAAAAAAATCATCGACGGGACGTCATTACAATGTGTACTTTTTATGATTTATTTTCATATAGAATATGCTAAAATTAGCGTCGTAACGCAAATAAAGCACAAAGCTACTAGATGCCGCTAGTAGTCTCGCCCGCGCCGTAGTAACTGCATAAGATCGGCCCCGCCTACGCCGCTCACCCAGAGATGGCGCTACTGGCGAGATAGATCGCGCCAACGTTTGTCTCCCGTAGAATCGTGACCCGCGGTATTGCTAACCGCATTAATTGGAACAGCTAGGGAATCAGTATTGCGCACGCTTAAAACGTTCACCTAGTTGAGCCTTCTAAGCGTCTCGGTACTGGTAATTAACCGTTGGTGTGTTTGGGTACTTCAACCTAGCTTGGATGCTCTGGCGCAGCTACGGTGGTCTATATTGTAAAACTAGTCTTAGTCGTGAAGTAATAAAATTCAGTATTCGCGTAAACCTCGGGTTTTATATCTCGTCCCCCCGCTTCCAGCCTTACAGCGTGTTTTATTCGAAAAACTTTTCTCTTAAAATCATAAATGGCTAAGATAATGGACTCTGAACTTGTATATAATTTGGACTACGAAAAAAAAAACCAGCTATGGGGTATCATCATAAAGTATAATTTTAATGAATTTTCGGTATAGAATACGCTAAAATAAGCGTGATTTATTCGAAAAACTTTTCTCTAAAATCAAAAATGACCGAGATAATGGACTCTGAACTTGTATATAATTTGGACTTAGAAAAAAAACCATCGAAGGGACGTCATTATAACACGTAATTTTTATGATTTTTCCGTATTGAATACGCTAAAATAAGCTTGTTTTATTTAAGAAACTTTTGTCTAAAATCAAAAATGGCAGAGATTATGAACTTTGAGCTCGTATATAATTTGGATTATGTAAAAAAAAACCATCGACGGGACGTCATTATAACGTGTATTTTTTATGTTTTTTTTTCGTGTATAATATGCTAAAATAAGCGTGTTTTGTTCGAAAAACTTTGGTCCAAAATCAAAAATGGCCGATATAATGGACTTTGAACTTGTATATAATTTATACTTTAAAAAAAATCGTCGACGTGACGTCATTATAATATGTACTTTTTATGATTTTTCCGTATTGAATACGCTAAAATAAGCGTGTTTTAATTGAGAATCGTTTCTCTTAAATCAGAAATGGCCGATATAATGGACATGAACTTGTATATAATTTGGATTTCGAAAAAACCATTGACGGGACGTCATTATAACATGTGCTTTATATGATTATTTTTCGTATAGAATATGCTAAAATAAGCGTGTTTTATTCGCAAAACTTTTCTCTTAAAATCATAAATGGCCAAAATAATGGACTCTGAACTTGTATATAATTTGGATTTTGAAAAAAAAAAAAACATCGACGGGACGTCATTATACCGTGTACTTTTTATGATTTTTTTTCGTATATAATATGCTAAAATAAGCGTGTTTTATTCGAAAAACTTTGGTCTAAAATCAAAAATGACCGAGATAATGGACTTTGAACTTGTATATATTTTATACTTAAAAAAAAAATCATCAATGGGACGTCATTATAATGTGTACTTTTTATGATTTTTTCGTATTGAATACTCTAAAATAAGCGTGTTTTAATTGAGAAACTTTTCTCTAAAATCAGAAATACCCGATATAATGGACTTTGATCTTGTATATAATTTGGATTTCGAAAAAAACCATTGACGGGACGTCATTATAACATGTGCCTTATATGATTTTTTTTTCGTATAGAATATGCTAAAATAAGCGTGTTTTATTCGAAAAACTTTGGTCTAAAATAAAAAATGGCCGAGATAATGGACTTTGTACTTGTATATAATTAAGACTTCGAAAAAAAAATCATCGACGGGACGTCATTACAATGTGTACTTTTTATGATTTATTTTCATATAGAATATACTAAAATTAGCGTTGTAACGCAAATAAAGCCCAAAGCTACTAGATGCCGCTAGTAGTCTCGCCCGCGCCGTAGTAACTGCATAAGGTCGGCCCCGCCTACGCCGCTCACCCAGAGATGGCGCTACTGGCGAGATAGATCGCGCCAACGTTTGTCTCCCGTAGAATCGTGACCCGCGGTATTGCTAACCGCATTAATTTGAACAGCTAGGGAATCAGTATTGCGCACGCTTAAAGCGTTCACCTAGTTGAGCCTTCTAAGCGTCTCGGTAGTGGTAATTAACCGTTGGTGTGTTTGGGTACTTCAACCTAGCTTGGATGCTCTGGCGCAGCAACGGTGGTCTATATTGTAAAACTAGTCTTAGTCGTGAAGTAATAAAATTCAGTATTCGCGTAAACCTCGGGCTTTATATCTCGTCCCCGCGCTTCCAGCCTTACAGCGTGTTTTATTCAAAAAACTTTTCTCTTAAAATCATAAATGGCTAAGATAATGGACTCTGAACTTGTATATAATTTGGACTACGAAAAAAAAAACAGCTATGGGGTATCAACATAAAGTATAATTTTAATGATTTTTCGGTATAGAATACGCTAAAATAAGCGTGTTTTATTCGAAAAACTTTTCTCTAAAATCAAAAATGACCGAGATAATGGACTCTGAACTTGTATATAATTTGGACTTAGAATAAAAAACATCGAAGGGACGTCATTAAAACTCGTACTTCTTATGATTTTTCCGTATTGAATACGCTAAAATAAGCGTGTTTTATTTAAGAAACTTTTGTCTAAAATAAAAAATGGCAGAGATTATGAACTTTGAACTCGTACATAATTTGGATTATGTAAAAAAAAAACATCGACGGGACGTCATTATAACGTGTACTTTTTATGATTTTTTTTCGTGTATAATCTATACATATAATAAAGCTGAAGAGGGTCGAAAGTCTGTACATGGAAGATAATCGAAAAAAAGTTGGCTGGGGATACTTAGAATCGATAACAGAACACGTTCCAACAATTTTTAGAATTTTTGTCTGTTTATCTGTTTATCTGTTTGTCTGTTTATTTGACCGCGCATCACGTGAAAACGGCTAAACGGATTTTGATGAAATTTTGTATAGAGATAGTTTGACTCCCGGGAAAGGATAATAGATAGTTTTAATCCCGAAAATCAACCCTGGTGGGGGTAAAACGGGGGTTGAAAATTTGTATGGAGAATTTTTAATATAAATTAGTATTGAGATCATTTGAGTCCCGAAAAACGACAGAATAGTTTTTATCCCGAAAATAAACCCTTGTGGGGGTGAAAAGGGGGTTGAAAGTTGGTATGAGGATTTTTTTACCGCTGAACTGATAAAGATGAAATTTGGTATAGAGATAGTATGGGTCTCGAGAAAGGACAAAGGATAGTTTTCACCCCGAAAATCAACCCTAAAGGGGTGAAAAGGGAGTTGGAAATTTGTATAGGGAATTATTAACCGCAGAATCGATTTAGATAAAATTTGGTAAGAAGATAATTTGAGCTCTGGAAAAGGAAATAAAATAGTTTTATCTCAGAAATTATCCCTTAAGCGGGTGCAAAATGGGTCCACCCATTACATGGGGAAGAAACAACCAATAACCGCTATACGTATTTAGATGAAATTTGGTATTGAAATAGTTTGTATTTTTTTGGTCAAGGTGTTCATATTTATGTGGTAGTTTTGGAACGAAGTTCCTTATCGGACGGTTCGCGTATAGGCAAAAAAAAGTCACGTGACCGTCACGAAAAAGCGTCACGTCACGAAAACGCGACACCCATACGATTAGGAAACATGTAAAATGGAATAAAAAAATAGAATAAAGTGAAGTAAAGTGTAGTGAAAAGTGAAAGTGAGAAGTGACAAAGTGAAAAAAGTGAAAAATCTCGAGAAAGTCCTAAAAGTGAAAATTTCAAAAATTTCAAAAACTTCGTTCCAACCGAGTGTTCCACGACACACATTTTTTTTTTCTCTGACGTTCATTAGTGCATTGTAATGGGCTTACATTGAAGAATAAATAATATATCTTGATCTACACCAATATCATAAATCCTCTATTCCGCGTTCGGAAACCGTATGTAATTACCACCATTATTGCAACCAGTAACGTAACATCAGAGTATTATCTGTGACAGTGTGGTAAAAATGTATGAAAATTCATTACCTACGGTAACGTAGTGAAAATCCGCCGGCACGCCCCCCTCCTGACCGCCGGCACAATAAGGTTGGTCATGGCGGTGTAATGGCGGTCATTCTAATGGTTTCCGAACACGTCATTTAGGATTTTTAATATGTGTGTAGATAAAGCAGTGTATGCTTCTTTACGTAATTAGGCCTTATTACTTAACAGTTACATAAACTACTATTTATCTCTTTTTAGGGTTCCGTAGTCAACTAGGAACCCTTATAGTTTCGCCATGTCCGTCCGTCTGTCTGTTCGTCTGTCCGCGGTGTCTAGCTCAGTGACCGTTCGCATTAGAAAGCTGAAATTTGGTATCAGTATGTGCAAAAATCACGCCGCCAAAGTATTAGAATAAAAACTGGAAAAATATTTTTATTAGGGTACACATAAATTGAATTTTTTTTCGCTTCAACCCTATCGTGTTCGGTATTATTGAATAGGTCTTTAAAATAGAACACAGGTCTTCTAATACATTTTTTGGATGAAACTGATAATTTCGTAAATATTAGATCTGAAAGTTCAAAAAAGGGCGTCTCTTCCATCTAACTTTTGAACCGTGGGTCCAAAAAAATAGAAAAAAATAATGGAAGTGAGGCCTGATAAGAACTTTCAATAAAAACTATATTGAATAAAATCGGTTTAGCCGTTTTTGAATTATCAGTCAAAAACGCATAGTGAAAGGAAGTGCCGGATAGTAAAATGACGTAAGCGCCGCCAAATATCCCTTAATAAACGACCTTTTGAACGAATGTTTTGTAACAGGGCGGCAACTACGAAACTCTACTCTGAGCATCACCCGACATGCTCTTGGCCGGTTTTGTTTCATTGTTATTCCAGAAATCACCCCTTAAGGATTACTTATTTCAATTCAAGAAAATCCCCAGTCAGGTTATAGCCTATAAAAATTCAACGTCTGAAAGGGGGGGTGGCCACTACACTCGATTGAGTTAAATTTGCAAGAGTCATGGATAGAGAAATATTTTATCAGGACTACTGTTCTCTACTGTATCCATCTGTCAACTTTACTTCAAGTTCCGCCTCCAGGGTAGCGGGAGAGGAATTAGGGGTGAATTAGGCGCTTACTGACACAGACCGAATTCCACGCGAGCGGAGCCGCGGGCACAGCTAGTATGCTAAAATAAGCGTGTTTTGTTCGAAAAACTTTGGTCCAAAATCAAAAATGGCCGAGATAATGGACTTTGAACTTGTATATAATTTATACTTCAAAAAAAAATCATCGACGGGACGTCATTATAATGTGTACCTTTTATGATTTTTTCGTATTGAATACGCTGAAATAAGCGTGTTTTAATTGAGAAACTTTTCTCTAAAATCAGAAATACCCGATATAATGGACTTTGAACTTGTATATAATTTGGATTCCAAAAAAAACCATTGACGGGACGTCATTATAACATGTGCTTTATATGATTTTTTTTTTCGTATAGAATATGCTAAAATAAGCGTGTTTTATTCGAAAAACTTTGGTCTAAAATAAAAAATGGCCGAGATAATGGACTTTGTACTTGTATATAATTAAGACTTCGAAAAAAAAATCATCGACGGGACGTCATTACAATGTGTACTTTTTATGATTTATTTTCATATAGAATATGCTAAAATTAGCGTTGTAACGCAAATAAAGCCCAAAGCTACTAGATGCCGCTAGTAGTCTCGCCCGCGCCGTAGTAACTGCATAAGATCGGCCCCGCCTACGCCGCTCACCCAGAGATGGCGCTACTGGCGAGATAGATCGCGCCAACGTTTGTCTCCCGTAGAATCATGACCCGCGGTATTGCTAACCGCATTAATTTGAGGACCCGCATCGGAGCTACACTGTACGGACGTCTCAACACTCACGCGCATCTCGCAATTATTATTTTATTTTAATAATTAGCCGGATAAAGCAGCCCGGCTTCTAGCCGGAGGGGACTACGTCTCGAGGAGCTGCATCGTGGAAGGTTATCCTTTCGACGTATGCCCGAACCCGGTCCCGCTAAAACGGATGCCCCGGGCTAAGGTATGCGGAGATTGGCTCTAACCAATCACGACGACGTCACAGAGCTTTTGAAGAAAGCTTCCAGCAAGTATGGAAGACGACGCGGAATGGAGGGGTAGGTTGAGAAATCAACATTCCGACCTACCCACCCAAGAAACCGAAGAAGCAGAAGCGCACGAAGAAGATGCCTACGTAGCGCAGGGATCTCCCCCGACGCTACCGTCACCTACGTTGCGGCTGTTTTCGCCCGCTGCGACTGCTGACGAGCCACGGGCCCCTATGGAGGGGTTGGAATCGGACACGATCCTAATCTCCCATATTATGGGGTCCGAGCACATGTCGGCGGACCTGAGGGCGTGGCTGGCCGCCTACGTTCGTCTCTCTGGCCACATGATGGGGCTGGATACAGAGCTGCTGCCGGAGGATGCCCCGTTCCTGGAGTTCCTCAAGGCTCACCCGAACATCATCAGGGCCGCGAAGCGCCCCCGCGAGAGCCCGCAAGTACCCGCGGGGACCGAGAAACGTCCCTGTACGAGGAGGTCGCCACCATCTGACCCAAGACTACGCCCCCGCCCAGCGGAGGATAAAATAGAAGCCACCACCGCACCGCCAGCCGCCAAACCACAGCGAAAGTCGAAGCCGAAGAAACAAGACGCGCCTTCAACCTCATATGCAGCAAAAGCGGCCTCTGCTGCCAACCCCCGCAAGGAGGAAGAAGAAGGACAGCAGCAACAAGCCCAGGTCAAGAAGGAGAGGTACCCGCCCATAACGGTCCCTCGCCTACCAGACTGGCGCAAGACCCTGAAAGACATCTCGGAGAAGCTCGGGTACTCTCCGCACACCAAAAGCTCGGGGCAGGGTGTGCTGTTTACCCCAAAGTCAGGCGAGGAGTACCGGGCGGTCTACGCCCACCTTGCCGAAGTAGAAGCATCCCTCGGGGCAGATCGTGCGCACGAGATGGAGTGGCACGTCTACCTGAGGAACGACGAGAAGCAAATGAAGGTGGCTCTCAGAGGGCTGCCCATGGACACACCGCTGCAAGAGATCAAGGAAGCGTGCTTGGAGCTCGGATACCATGTAGCTCATATCAAGCAAATCAACGCCAGGGGAGGCCGGCCGGGCTGCATCTACTTCTTGCAGCTCTCCGGCCCCCCGCGAGAATTCAAGACGATCTACGGGGTACGAGAGTTCCTCTACCTCCCGACCGTCAGTTTTGAAGCATGGAGAGGGAAGGGCGGCCCGCCCCAGTGCCACAGGTGCCAGGGCTTCCGCCACCACTCCCAAGGCTGCCACCGGCAGCAGAAATGCGTCCGCTGCGCCGAGAACCACCAGGCAAAGCAGTGTCAGAGGCCCAGGGAGCAACCGTGCACGTGCGCCAACTGCGCGGGACCGCACCCTGCGAACCACAAGAGATGCCCAGTTTACATCCGTGAGGCCCGCAACTGGAGGAAGGCGGGCACTAAGGCGCACGCCGTCCCCATAAGGACTGGCAAGGAGGCGGGGACACCAGCAATGCAGCCCACGGTGGAAGAGGCGGCACCATCCTCACTGATGGCGCCGGCCAACGCCCCCAAACAACGGGGCGCGCAGCCACCCCCGCCCAGCAGCAACAAGCTCACGGAAAAGAAGAAGAAGAAGAAAAAGAAAAAGAAGCAGGCGGCGCCGCCCACCGACGACGCCACCATCCAGGCGCCCGCTGAGAAGACAACGGCGCCGACTCCCGGCGCCGAGACCACGCCGGTGCAGACCCCTGCACTAGCGACAGTGATGGTCGTAATCCCGGCGACTACCAGCCCCTACATCCCAAGACTACAACAAAAGCGTCCACATTGAAGCCAATAGTTGAAAGGAAGCTAGAATTCAACCGACATCTATTAGCAGCATGTGAGACAGTAGCAGCACAACCAACTCCGGAGCAGCCCCCTGCAGACGAAGTGGAAAGAAAGTGGTCGGAGTCGTACATCGGCCCCCTCACCCCCCAGGTGCTACGGAGGCTCGGCGTAGACCCGACCAACGACAGACTAGCAATCAGAGCAGCACTGGAACACTTTAAACAGTGGCTAAGATGGTGCGACGCAGCAGAGGCAGCAGCAGCGTCAAGAAGATGAAGATGAAAATGCCCGAAATTGAGGGCGTAAACTGACCGAACCGTCGTCACGGCTCGCGACAATAGGCAGCTAAAGAGGGCAGAAAGCCCTGGAATAGCATCCTCACACCCCCTGAAAGGGGGAGTGTAAGAAGACATCATTAGCATTAATTTGAACAGCTAGGGAATCAGTATTGCGCACGCTTAAAGCGTTCACCTAGTTGAGCCTTCTAAGCGTCTCGGTACTGGTAATTAACCGTTGGTGTGTTTGGGTACTTCAACCTAGCTTGGATGCTCTGGCGCAGCAACGGTGGTCTATATTGTAAAACTAGTCTTAGTCGTGAAGTAATAAAATTCAGTATTCGCGTAAACCTCGGGCTTTATATCTCGTCCCCGCGCTTCCAGCCTTACAGCGTGTTTTATTCGAAAAACTTTTCTCTTAAAATCATAAATGGCTAAGATAATGGACTCTGAACTTGTATATAATTTGGACTACGAAAAAAAAAACAGCTATGGGGTATCAACATAAAGTATAATTTTAATGATTTTTCGGTATAGAATACGCTAAAATAAGCGTGTTTTATTCGAAAAACTTTTCTCTAAAATCAAAAATGACCGAGATAATGGACTCTGAACTTGTATATAATTTGGACTTAGAAAAAAAAACATCGAAGGGACGTCATTATAACACGTACTTCTTATGATTTTTCCGTATTGAATACGCTAAAATAAACGTGTTTTATTTAAGAAACTTTTGTCTAAAATAAAAAATGGCAGAGATTATGAACTTTGAACTCGTACATAATTTGGATTATGTAAATAAAAAACATCGACGGGACGTCATTATAAAGTGTACTTTTTATGATTTTTTTTCGTGTATAATATGCTAAAATAAGCGTGTTTTGTTCGAAAAACTTTGGTCCAAAATAAAAAATGGCCGAGATAATGGACTTTGAACTTGTATATAATTTATACTTCAAAAAAAAATCATCGACGGGACGTCATTATAATGTGTACCTTTTATGATTTTTTCGTATTGAATACGCTAAAATAAGCGTGTTTTAATTGAGAAACTTTTCTCTAAAATCAGAAATACTCGATATAATGGACTTTGAACTTGTATATAATTTGGATTCCAAAAAAAACCATTGACGGGACGTCATTATAACATGTGCTTTATACGATTTTTTTTTTCGTATAGAATATGCTATAATAAGCGTGTTTTATTCGAAAAACTTTGGTCTAAAATAAAAAATGGCCGAGATAATGGACTTCGTACTTGTATATAATTTAGACTTCGAAAAAAAAATCATCGACGGGACGTCATTACAATGTGTACTTTTTATGATTTATTTTCATATAGAATATGCTAAAATTAGCGTTGTAACGCAAATAAAGCCCAAAGCTACTAGATGCCGCTAGTAGTCTCGCCCGCGCCGTACTAACTGCATAAGATCGGCCCCGCCTACGCCGCTCACACAGAGATGGCGCTACTGGCGAGATAGATCGCGCCAACGTTTGTCTCCCGTAGATTCATGACCCGCGGTATTGCTAACCGCATTAATTTGAACAGCTAGGGAATCAGTATTGCGCACGCTTAAAGCGTTCACCTAGTTGAGCCTTCTAAGCGTCTCGGTACTGGTAATTAACCGTTGGTGTGTTTGGGTACTTCAACCTAGCTTGGATGCTCTGGCGCAGCAACGGTGGTCTATATTGTAAAACTAGTCTTAGTCGTGAAGTAATAAAATTCAGTATTCGCGTAAACCTCGGGCTTTATATCTCGTCCCCGCGCTTCCAGCCTTACAGCGTGTTTTATTCGAAAAACTTTTCTCTTAAAATCATAAATGGCTAAGATAATGGACTCTGAACTTGTATATAATTTGGACTACGAAAAAAAAAACAGCTATGGGGTATCAACATAAAGTATAATTTTAATGATTTTTCGGTATAGAATACGCTAAAATAAGCGTGTTTTATTCGAAAAACTTTTCTCTAAAATCAAAAATGACCGAGATAATGGACTCTGAACTTGTATATAATTTGGACTTAGAAAAAAAACCATCGAAGGGACGTCATTATAACACGTACTTCTTATGATTTTTCCGTATTGAATACGCTAAAATAAGCGTGTTTTATTTAAGAAACTTTTGTCTAAAATAAAAAATGGCAGAGATTATGAACTTTGAACTCGTACATAATTTGGATTATGTAAAAAAAAAACATCGACGGGACGTCATTATATAGTGTACTTTTTATGATTTTTTTTCGTTTATAATATGCTAAAATAAGCGTGTTTTGTTCGAAAAACTTTGGTCCAAAATCAAAAATGGCCGAGATAATGGACTTTGAACTTGTATATAATTTATACTTCAAAAAAAAATCATCGACGGGACGTCATTATAATGTGTACCTTTTATGATTTTTTCGTATTGAATACGCTGAAATAAGCGTGTTTTAATTGAGAAACTTTTCTCTAAAATCAGAAATACTCGATATAATGGACTTTGAACTTGTATATAATTTGGATTCCAAAAAAAACCATTGACGGGACGTCATTATAACATGTGCTTTATACGATTTTTTTTTTCGTATAGAATATGCTATAATAAGCGTGTTTTATTCGAAAAACTTTGGTCTAAAATAAAAAATGGCCGAGATAATGGACTTCGTACTTGTATATAATTTAGACTTCGAAAAAAAAATCATCGACGGGACGTCATTACAATGTGTACTTTTTATGATTTATTTTCATATAGAATATGCTAAAATTAGCGTTGTAACGCAAATAAAGCCCATAGCTACTAGATGCCGCTAGTAGTCTCGCCCGCGCCGTACTAACTGCATAAGATCGGCCCCGCCTACGCCGCTCACACAGAGATGGCGCTACTGGCGAGATAGATCGCGCCAACGTTTGTCTCCCGTAGATTCATGACCCGCGGTATTGCTAACCGCATTAATTTGAACAGCTAGGGAATCAGTATTGCGCACGCTTAAAGCGTTCACCTAGTTGAGCCTTCTAAGCGTCTCGGTACTGGTAATTAACCGTTGGTGTGTTTGGGTACTTCAACCTAGCTTGGATGCTCTGGCGCAGCTACGGAGGTCTATATTGTAAAACTAGTCTTAGTCGTGAAGTAATAAAATTCAGTATTCGCGTAAACCTCGGGCTTTATATCTCGTCCCCGCGCTTCCAGCCTTACAGCGTGTTTTATTCGAAAAACTTTTCTCTTAAAATCATAAATGGCTAAGATAATGGACTCTGAACTTGTATATAATTTGGACTACGAAAAAAAAACCAGCTATGGGGTATCAACATAAAGTATAATTTTAATGATTTTTCGGTATAGAATACGCTAAAATAAGCGTGTTTTATTCGAAAAACTTTTCTCTAAAATCAAAAATGACCGAGATAATGGACTCTGAACTTGTATATAATTTGGACTTAGAAAAAAAACCATCGAAGGGACGTCATTATAACACGTACTTCTTATGATTTTTCCGTATTGAATACGCTAAAATAAGCGTGTTTTATTTAAGAAACTTTTGTCTAAAATAAAAAATGGCAGAGATTATGAACTTTGAACTCGTACATAATTTGGATTATGTAAAAAAAAAACATCGACGGGACGTCATTATATAGTGTACTTTTTATGATTTTTTTTCGTTTATAATATGCTAAAATAAGCGTGTTTTGTTCGAAAAACTTTGGTCCAAAATCAAAAATGGCCGAGATAATGGACTTTGAACTTGTATATAATTTATACTTCAAAAAAAAATCATCGACGGGACGTCATTATAATGTGTACCTTTTATGATTTTTTCGTATTGAATACGCTGAAATAAGCGTGTTTTAATTGAGAAACTTTTCTCTAAAATCAGAAATACCCGATATAATGGACTTTGAACTTGTATATAATTTGGATTCCAAAAAAAACCATTGACGGGACGTCATTATAACATGTGCTGTATATGATTTTTTTTTCGTATAGAATATGCTACAATAAGCGTGTTTTATTCGAAAAACTTTGGTCTAAAATAAAAAATGGCCGAGATAATGGACTTTGTACTTGTATATAATTTAGACTTCAAAAAAAAAAACATCGACGGGACGTCATTACAATGTGTACTTTTTATGATTTATTTTCATATAGAATATGCTAAAATTAGCGTTGTAACGCAAATAAAGCCCAAAGCTACTAGATGCCGCTAGTAGTCTCGCCCGCACCGTAGTAACTGCATAAGATCGGCCCCGCCTACGCCGCTCACCCAGAGATGGCGCTACAGGCGAGACAGATCGCGCAGACGTTTGTCTCCCGTAGAATCATGACCCGCGGTATTGCTAACCGCATTAATTTGAACAGCTAGGGTATCAGTTTTGCGCACGCTTAAAGCGTTCACCTAGTTGAGCCTTCTAAGCGTCTCGGTACTGGTAATTAACCGTTGGTGTGTTTGGGTACTTCAACCTAGCTTGGATGCTCTGGCGCAGCAACGGTGGTCTATATTGTAAAACTAGTCTTAGTTGTGAAGTAATAAAATTCAGTATTCGCGTAAACCTCGGGCTTTATATCTCGTCCCCCCGCTTCCTGCCTTACAGCGTGTTTTATTCGAAAAACTTTTCTCTTAAAATCATAAATGGCTAAGATAATGGACTCTGAAATTGTATATAATTTGGACTACGAAAAAAAAACCAGCTATGGTGTATCATCATAAAGTATACTTTTAATGATTTTTCGGTAAAGAATACGCTAAAATAAACGTGTTTTATTCGAAAAACTTTTCTCTAAAATCAAAAATGACCGAGATAATGGACTCTGAACTTGTATATAATTTGGACTTAGAAAAAAAACCATCGAAGGGACGTCATTATAACACGTACTTTTTATGATTTTTCCGTATTGAATACGCTAAAATAAGCGTGTTTTATTTAAGAAACTTTTGTCTAAAATAAAAAATGGCAGAGATTATGAACTTTGAACTCGTACATAATTTGGATTATGTAAAAAAAAAACATCGACGGGACGTCATTATAACGTGTACTTTTTATGATTTTTTTTCGTGTATAATATGCTAAAATAAGCGTGTTTTTTTCGAAAAACTTTGGTCCAAAATCAAAAATGGCCGAGATAATGGACTTTGAACTTGTATATAATTTATACTTCAAAAAAAAATCATCGACGGGACGTCATTATAATGTGTACCTTTTATGATTTTTTCGTATTGAATACGCTGAAATAAGCGTGTTTTAATTGAGAAACTTTTCTCTAAAATGAGAAATACCCGATATAATGGACTTTGAACTTGTATATAATTTGGATTCCAAAAAAAACCATTGACGGGACGTCATTATAACATGTGCTTTATATGATTTTTTTTTCGTATAGAATATGCTAAAATAAGCGTGTTTTATTCGAAAAACTTTGGTCTAAAATAAAAAATGGCCGAGATAATGGACTCTGAACTTGTATATAATTTGGACTTAGAAAAAAAACCATCGAAGGGACGTCATTATAACACGTACTTTTTATGATTTTTCCGTATTGAATACGCTAAAATAAGCGTGTTTTATTTAAGAAACTTTTGTCTAAAATAAAAAATGGCAGAGATTATGAACTTTGAACTCGTACATAATTTGGATTATGTAAAAAAAAAACATCGACGGGACGTCATTATAACGTGTACTTTTTATGATTTTTTTTCGTGTATAATATGCTAAAATAAGCGTGTTTTTTTCGAAAAACTTTGGTCCAAAATCAAAAATGGCCGAGATAATGGACTTTGAACTTGTATATAATTTATACTTCAAAAAAAAATTATCGACGGGACGTCATTATAATGTGCACCTTTTATGATTTTTTCGTATTGAATACGCTGAAATAAGCGTGTTTTAATTGAGAAACTTTTCTCTAAAATGAGAAATACCCGATATAATGGACTTTGAACTTGTATATAATTTGGATTCCAAAAAAAACCATTGACGGGACGTCATTATAACATGTGCTTTATATGATTTTTTTTTTCGTATAGAATATGCTAAAATAAGCGTGTTTTATTCGAAAAACTTTGGTCTAAAATAAAAAATGGCCGAGATAATGGACTTTGTACTTGTATATAATTAAGACTTCGAAAAAAAAATTATCGACGGGACGTCATTACAATGTGTACTTTTTATGATTTATTTTCATATAGAATATGCTAAAATTAGCGTTGTAACGCAAATAAAGCCCAAAGCTACTAGATGCCGCTAGTAGTCTCGCCCGCGCCGTAGTAACTGCATAAGATCGGCCCCGCCTACGCCGCTCACCCAGAGATGGCGCTACTGGCGAGATAGATCGCGCCAAAGTTTGTCTCCCGTAGAATCATGACCCGCGGTATTGCTAACCGCATTAATTTGAATAGCTAGGGAATCAGTATTGCGCACGCTTAAAGCTTTCACCTAGTTGAGCCTTCTAAGCGTCTCGGTACTGGTAATTAACCGTTGGTGTGTTTGGGTACTTCAACCTAGCTTGGATGCTCTGGCGCAGCAACGGTGGTCTATATTGTAAAACTAGTCTTAGTCGTGAAGTAATAAAATTCAGTATTCGCGTAAGTTCGGGCTTTATATCTCGTCCCCGCGCTTCCAGCCTTACAGCGTGTTTTATTCGAAAAACTTTTCTCTTAAAATCATAAATGGCTAAGATAATGGACTATGAACTTGTATATAATTTGGACTACGAAAAAAAAAACAGCTATGGGGTATCAACATAAAGTATAATTTTAATGATTTTTCGGTATAGAATACGCTAAAATAAGCGTGTTTTATTCGAAAAACTTTTCTCTAAAATCAAAAATGACCGAGATAATGAACTCTGAACTTGTATATAATTTGGACTTAGAAAAAAAAACATCGAAGGGACGTCATTATAACTCGTACTTCTTATGATTTTTCCGTATTGAATACGCTAAAATAAGCGTGTTTTATTTAAGAAACTTTTGTCTAAAATAAAAAATGGCAGAGATTATGAACTTTGAACTCGTACATAATTTGGATTATGTAAAAAAAAAACATCGACGGGACGTCATTATAACGTGTACTTTTTATGATTTTTTTTCGTGTATAATATGCTAAAATAAGCGTGTTTTGTTCGAAAAACTTTGGTCCAAAATCAAAAATGGCCGAGATAATGGACTTTGAACTTGTATATAATTTATACTTCAAAAAAAAATCATCGACGGGACGTCATTATAATGTGTACCTTTTATGATTTTTTCGTATTGAATACGCTAAAATAAGCGTGTTTTAATTGAGAAACTTTTCTCTAAAATCAGAAATAATCGATATAATGGACTTTGAACTTGTATATAATTTGGATTCCAAAAAAAACCATTGACGGGACGTCATTATAACATGTGCTTTATACGATTTTTTTTTTCGTATAGAATATGCTATAATAAGCGTGTTTTATTCGAAAAACTTTGGTCTAAAATAAAAAATGGCCGAGATAATGGACTTCGTACTTGTATATAATTTAGACTTCGAAAAAAAAATCATCGACGGGACGTCATTACAATGTGTACTTTTTATGATTTATTTTCATATAGAATATGCTAAAATTAGCGTTGTAACGCAAATAAAGCCCAAAGCTACTAGATGCCGCTAGTAGTCTCGCCCGCGCCGTACTAACTGCATAAGATCGGCCCCGCCTACGCCGCTCACACAGAGATGGCGCTACTGGCGAGATAGATCGCGCCAACGTTTGTCTCCCGTAGATTCATGACCCGCGGTATTACTAACCGCATTAATTTGAACAGCTAGGGAATCAGTATTGCGCACGCTTAAAGCGTTCACCTAGTTGAGCCTTCTAAGCGTCTCGGTACTGGTAATTAACCGTTGGTGTGTTTGGGTACTTCAACCTAGCTTGGATGCTCTGGCGCAGCAACGGTGGTCTATATTGTAAAACTAGTCTTAGTCGTGAAGTAATAAAATTCAGTATTCGCGTAAACCTCGGGCTTTATATCTCGTCCCCGCGCTTCCAGCCTTACAGCGTGTTTTATTCGAAAAACTTTTCTCTTAAAATCATAAATGGCTAAGATAATGGACTCTGAACTTGTATATAATTTGGACTACGAAAAAAAAACAGCTATGGGGTATCAACATAAAGTATAATTTTAATGATTTTTCGGTAAAGAATACGCTAAAATAAGCGTGTTTTATTCGAAAAACTTTTCTCTAAAATCAAAAATGACCGAGATAATGGACTCTGAACTTGTATATAATTTGGACTTAGAAAAAAAACCATCGAAGGGACGTCATTATAACACGTACTTCTTATGATTTTTCCGTATTTAATACGCTAAAATAAGCGTGTTTTATTTAAGAAACTTTTATCTAAAATCAAAAATGGCAGAGATTATGAACTTTGAAATCGTACATAATTTGGATTATGTAAAAAAAAACCATCGACGGGACGTCATTATAACGTGTACTTTTTATGATTTTTTTCGTGTATAATATGCTAAAATAAGCGTGTTTTGTTCGAAAAACTTTGGTCCAAAATCAAAAATGGCCGAGATAATGGACTTTGAACTTGTATATAATTTATACTTCAAAAAAAAAATCATCGACGGGACGTCATTATAATGTGTACTTTTTATGATTTTTTCGTATTAAATACGCTAAAATAAGCGTGTTTTAATTGAGAAACTTTTCTCTAAAATCAGAAATACCCGATATAATGGACTTTGAACTTGTATATAATTTGGATTCCAAAAAAAACCATTGACGGGACGTCATTATAACATGTGCTTTATATGATTTTTTTTTCGTATAGAATATGCTACAATAAGCGTGTTTTATTCGAAAAACTTTGGTCTAAAATAAAAAATGGCCGAGATAATGGACTTTGTAGTTGTATATAATTTAGACTTCAAAAAAAAAATCATCGACGGGACGTCATTACAATGTGTACTTTTTATGATTTATTTTCATATAGAATATGCTAATATTAGCGTTGTAACGCAAATAAAGCCCAAAGCTACTAGATGCCGCTAGTAGTCTCGCCCGCGCCGTAGTAACTGCATAAGATCGGCCCCGCCTACGCCGCTCACCCAGAGATGGCGCTACTGGCGAGATAGATCGCGCAGACGTTTGTCTCCCGTAGAATCATGACCCGCGGTATTGCTAACCGCATTAATTTGAACAGCTAGGGAATCAGTTTTGCGCACGCTTAAAGCGTTCACCTAGTTGAGCCTTCTAAGCGTCTCGGTACTGGTAATTAACCGTTGGTGTGTTTGGGTACTTCAACCTAGCTTGGATGCTCTGGCGCAGCAACGGTGGTCTATATTGTAAAACTAGTCTTAGTTGTGAAGTAATAAAATTCAGTATTCGCGTAAACCTCGGGCTTTATATCTCGTCCCCCCGCTTCCTGCCTTACAGCGTGTTTTATTCGAAAAACTTTTCTCTTAAAATCATAAATGGCTAAGATAATGGACTCTGAACTTGTATATAATTTGGACTACGAAAAAAAAACCAGCTATGGTGTATCATCATAAAGTATACTTTTAATGATTTTTCGGTAAAGAATACGCTAAAATAAACGTGTTTTATTCGAAAAACTTTTCTCTAAAATCAAAAATGACCGAGATAATGGACTCTGAACTTGTATATAATTTGGACTTAGAAAAAAAACCATCGAAGGGACGTCATTATAACACGTACTTTTTATGATTTTTCCGTATTGAATACGCTAAAATAAGCGTGTTTTATTTAAGAAACTTTTGTCTAAAATAAAAAATGGCAGAGATTATGAACTTTGAACTCGTATATAATTTGGATTATATAAAAAAAAAACCATCGACGGGACGTCATTATAACGTGTACTTTTTATGATTTTTTTTCGTGTATAATATGCTAAAATAAGCGTGTTTTGTTCGAAAAACTTTGGTTCAAAATCAAAAATGGCCGAGATAATGGACTTTGAACTTGTATATAATTTATACTTCAAAAAAAAAAATCATCGACGTGACGTCATTATAATGTGTACTTTTTATGATTTTTCCGTATTAAATACGCTAAAATAAGCGTGTTTTAATTGAGAATCGTTTCTCTTAAATCAGAAATGGCCGATATAATGGACATAAACTTGTATATAATTTGGATTTCGAAAAAACCATTGACGGGACGTCATTATAACATGTGCTTTATATGATTTTTTTTCGTATAGAATATGCTAAAATAAGCGTATTTTATTCGCAAAACTTTTCTCTTAAAATCATAAATGGCCAAGATAATGGACTCTGAACTTGTATATAATTTGGACTTAGAAAAAAAAAACCAGCGATGGGGTATCATCATAAAGTATACTTTTTATGATTTTTCCGTATAGAATACGCTAAAATAAGCGTGTTTTATTCGAAAAACTTTTCTCTATAATCAAAAATGGCCGAGATAATGAGACACTGAACTTGTATTTAATTTGGACTGAAAAAGAAAACATGGAAGGGACGTCATTATAATACGTACTTTTATGATTCTTCCGTATTAAATACGCTAAAATAAGCGTGTTTCATTTAAGAAACTTTTCTCTAAAATCAAAAATGGCCGAGATAATGATCTTTGAACTAGTATACACGGTGTAACATGATAAAACCGAATAATTTTAACAGCGTATTCCTGATCATAATTGGAGACTAAAATGTCGTATAAACTTTTCTGGAATTCGCCTAGTTTCAGAGTTACTACCACTTAAATAAAAAAACATTTTTTAATGTGACTCAGTGTAAAACGCTTTTTTGATGGCGATTTCACCCTTTATGGGGTCGAGTCATGTGTATAATTAGGATTTCGAAAAAAAAACCATCGACGGGACGTCATTATAACGTACTTTTTATGATTTTCCCGTATAGAATACGCTTATTTTAGCGTTTAACGGAAATTTATTCCAATTTTTTTTCTCTAAAATCAAAAATGGCCGAGATAATGGACTCTTAACTTGTTCCTCCTTTTTGTAAAGGGTCGGCAACGCGCATGTGACACCTCTGGATTTGCAGGCATCCATAGGCTACGGCTTACCATCTGGCGGGCCGTATGGGCCAACTGCGAGTCGGACTCGCGCATCGAGGGTTCCGTACAAACCTGTAACCCCTATATACCCCTATATACCTACAGGTTTGTACTGAAAGTAACTTTAAAACTATTAAAATATTTTTTTTATATGATGTAACTAAAACTATATGGTTTTCGCAATTTTTCCTTTATCTGTGCTATAAGACGTTGTTTCGTAATTTCAAGATTGTGAGTTCACGGGAAGCGGGAAGTACTCTGTAGGTTTTATATTTCCCTTGCGAGTTTCGAAAATTTGCGGCATAAACGGCTGTGTCCTTTGATTGCGTTGGCTTAGAAGTTTGAATTTTTCACAGCTTGAAGGGACAGTAGACTTGAGTATTTCGTATAAATTTCAGCTTGATACCTACACGCGTTCCTGAGAAAAAGGGTCATGACAGACGGACGGACGGACGGACGGACGGACAACAAAGTGATCCTATAAGGGTTCCGTTTTTTCCTTTCGAGGTATGGAACCCTAAAAAGAATAAAATATGAATAAAATAAAACAAAATAAAAACAGAATAAATGCAAAATAAAAACAAAATAAAGAAAAAATAAAAACAAAATACAAACAAAAATAGAAAACCGAAATAAAACAAAAACTATACGTTGCGTTTTCTACCCATAATTGGAGATGCTTGAAATCTTCGAAAATGTACTCAACCGTCTAGTCAAAACACAAACAAAGCGGTAAGCTATCGCTTAAAAGGTACGTATGGGCGAGACACGCACGACTTCATTGCCCCACTCGCCGGCTTCCCGCGCCCCGCTCCTCCGCTCAGTTCCTTTGTCGAGTATGTCAGCTTTATCACCCCGCGCGCGCCTCCGTGAGCGAGTACCTACATCGTAACTGCTAAGATGCCAGCGCCTGGTTGACCCATGGTTTAGCTTGTTAAGAAGCGAGCCGGGGTCTACTTCTAGTGGTCACTACAGAAGTACGTAAAACAGGCGTGCTATCGAGGTCACGCGCTATAGTTAGGAAGATTTCCTCTGAACGCAAATATTGTTTCTGTTTAATTTTTGACTGAATATCATTGATGAAAGTGACACAAATTGAAATATCTACTTAAAAATCCCTTTTTGATTATTAGAATGTGAACACTGATGACTTTAATAATTTATTAAAACGATAACAGCCTAAAAAAACTTAATTACTAAGAAACTTACATTTTCATTGCTTGATTGGACACATATTGAATTTATTGACATATTTTAAGGTGATGATATAGTTAATCCTTATTTTATGAACTCTTAATTTTTTATACGTAGTTTTTTAGCGTTGTCGTACTATATCAAATTGCACTCGACGTAAATGACACAAACTGATTTTTTACAACAATAAAACTGTTCTAAATAAAAAACAGCTATATTTTTTATATTATTTTATTCAAGTTATGGCAAGCTAAAAGTTAACCTCAAATTATTGAATAAAAAGCACCAATTGAATATATTACAAAACGCACTGAAAGATTCTCATGTACACACTGTACTTCCAACTTCAATAATAAGTGACATTAGAATTTTCGAAACTTATCGGGACTAAATGTAACGATTTTGAAACTATTGAAAACGAAAATGAAAAGGAAAATGGAAATGAAAACTGAAAATGAAAAATTATTTATTTACTATTGTTAATGTTAATACTTAAGGGGCTCCTGGCGCCAATGGCCTTCCTTTTGAATGTCTTAGTTTTCTGGCTTATCATATTAACAACAACAACCTTAAACAATAGTACATTATTATACAAGTGTGCTAAGTTGATCATTACACACGAAGCGATATTGTGCGCACGAACGCATGTGAGTGCGCATAAGGAAGCTGAGCTTATGTAATGATCAAGCACACGCGTTTCATACGACGTTTTTCAACACACTTGCGAGGAAATAACAGAATAATATAATTAATAACTTTTGATAAATACATTAATTGTTAGAATGTTTACAGGATAGAGGTACTTACGAACCTAAGATAATTAAATTTAACTAACCTTTTTTGTGAGTTTGTGTTTTTGTGAGTATCTGGAACTCTTTTTCAAATCATTTCATAAAATTAAATACTTCACATTTACTGTGCAATAAATTACAGTATTTTTTTCTTACGTATTGCTCACTACATTTTTATGATGACATTTTACTAGTAGGTATGTATCACAATTTTGAAATATATCCAGAGGTTAAATTAACGCTAAAGTTGTCTTATCATTCATTGAAAATATAATTTGTTTAAATTAATAAAACACGAGAAAAATCGAACAAATAAGCAATGATTTGAGGTTAACTTATAAATGGCGCGCAATTTTCTTTTTTGGATGTGCGTGCAGCTTGAGGCAAAGGCGCAGACGTATAATGCCAAACAGCCAATATTAAAACAGACAATTCGTGTTTAAAACGTAATTTATTGTGACGAGTAATAATAATAAGTTGGAATGATTCTTCTTCACAATCAGGATTGTGAATTGTGATTGTGTGATATCATTTGTGTTTATCGTAAATCTGTATATTTTTAATATACTTATTTCCTTTTTTTTTACCTATTTTAGAATGTAAACTCATAAAATGTTAAAAAAAGTAAAGGTAATACCCGACTAAATTACAAAGATTCGTCTGCGTACGTACAACTTGGTACTAGAGTACAAACGTCACTTGATCGGACTATTAAATTATTCCACTAGTTGGATAATTATTGTGAAATGCACGCGTGTTTAATATCTAGGATTATGAGCATAAAAGCGGTGGAATAAGAACCTCGTTACGAGCAGGTGTGTTGAAAAACATCATTACTTTCCCCTCTGCTTTTTTTTCGACTCGTCGCCCCCTCCATAAAATAAAACCGGTCAGTTCGTACACTGAAGACAATCAGGAACACATTCATACCAGTTTTAGGTATTTAGAAGAGATGTCGAGGACTTTTCTCGTAACAAGCCGGTTTCCTCCAGTCTATTAGGTAAAAATCTTACATTTTATAAAAAAATAAACGATTAATTTTGTAGCTTAGACCTCTAAGAACTGATTACAGTAAATTTAAAATGCTTTCAAATGATACATATCACGATTTGATCCGTTACATATATTCTGCGAAATAATGAAAATACTACGACGATCGGCCGCCATTTATATGACGAAGCGCAGTGACCCATGCTGAACAAAATTCGCCATTACTTGGTTATTTAATATTATATACAAAACTTATGTTTCTGGAAAGCACATAAAATTTTCTGTGTATTTTATAATAACATTAATTGCGGTTAAGTGATAGTTTATTGAGTTCTAAGCATGTTTTATCAGTACTTACGCAAACATGCACGGTAAAAAAACAATTTTTTTTCAAATATTTTATATACGACTTAAGTGATGAGTAGGATTATTTAAAAACAATTATAGTAAGTTTAATAATCTTTCAAATGACATCTCACACGCACCGATCGGTTCCATAGGACTCGAGATATGAACAAATTTCGATGACGGTAGGCCGCCATCTTTCCCTCCCCCTTTTTTTCGACTAATCCCCCCTCCATAAGATAAAACCGGTCAATTCATATTTTAGAGACAATGAAGAACACATCCATACCCCATACCAGTTTTAGGTATTTAGAAGAGATGTCGGCGACTTTTCTCCAAACAAGCCGTTTTCCTCCAGTCAATCAAATTTCAAAAAAGTCGTGACAAAATGTATGACAAAAACTTACAAATTTCATGTGTGCTCTAACAAATATCATAAGATAGCGGAACAAACACTATTGTCATGTATTAAAAACACACAAAAACTTAATCTAAACCCAATTTTTAGAACGATAAAGTTTAGTGATTTTCTTTAATAAATTATGTGAAATATGTTTTTTTTATGCATTTTCGTTATTTCAAGCATGTTAAAAAACTTTGTTATGAATAATTAATTGCGGATTATTACTTTTATAGTTCCTTTGTCCTTTCCGATTCAGGTCGGAGTACATATAAAACGATTATTAGATGGGTCTAACGCGAATTAAATTATATTTACCTTGAGTTCCGATGTTTCGATACAGGTTACATTGGTCATTTCTTTCAGGACTTAATTCGCATGAGACCCGTCAAATGTTCGTTTAATATAATGCTCTTGTCCATATCCATACTAATATTATAAATGGGAAAGTGTATGTGTGTCTTTGTTTGTTTGTCCGTCTTTTACGGCAAAACGGGGCGACGAATGGACGTGATTTTTTAAGTGGAGATAGTTGAAGGGATGGAGAGTGACATAGGCTACTTTTTGTCTCTTTCTAACCCCCCACTTCCCTAAAATGGGGGGTGGCAGTTTGTATGGAGCATTCCGGGGGGCAATCAGGAAAGGAGAACCGTGTTACCCCGAATTTAACGCGAGCGAAGCCGCGGGCAAAAGCTAGTCTGTAATTCATTTTGAAATAAAATATGGATTCAATCATTTCACTACATTTGTAGTTAGTAGGTAAAAAAGCTCCCGCTTCTGCAGCAAAAATCTATAAGAACAGCGTGTTACTACACAAAACGTCGTAAGCGCCGTGAAAATCACGGCGCTTGCGATGTATTGGTTGCAAAAATAATGTACTCTTTAACGCCCCGCGCCTGGTTGTCACCAAGTTGCGACACTATTTTTCTTTGGTATAGCTTCTCTGAAATGGAAATATAAGCCGTCTTCGTATGGAAAAGAGACAGTGTGCCATATTCTAATTTTAAGATACGTAAACAATACATTAAAAACACAATCCGTCTCAAACATAACCCCAACACACAACAAATAATCAACCAATATTGAAGTTACATTGTAGTTGTAACGAAGTAATTTTCAAGCAAATTCTGATATTTCTGATTGAGACGTTTAGGCGCTAGCTGTATTGCGTAGTTAATGCATTGGAGTTGTATTGAAGTTGGATCGTGTCTAAACGTGTTATAAAGTTAGAATACGGCCCAGTGCGAGCACAGAATAACTTTACTAATAGTATGGTGCGAGGCGGTATCGATGCATTGGCGCCTACAAAGGAAAACGGTGACCTTGGCAAGGTCGACTTGCGATCGAGACGGGCGCGCGGCTAAGAACGGTTTATAAAGTTCTTGAGAACGTTTTCAATCCCGTTCCTGAATGATTTTGTTCTTTGGGGAACGTTTCAAATTCCGCTCCTGAATGATTTTGTTCTTTGGGAACGTTTCAAATTTCGTTCTTCAATATCGCTAACCGAAATGATTTTGTTCTTTCGGAACGTTTTAAAATCTGTTCTTCTTGAGTACCGGGAACCGATTTCGATTTATTACAAGAACTTTCTCTAAAAGAACAAAACCATTTGGTTTTGTTCTTCTAGATAACGTTCTTGTAATAAACCGGTATACAGTGGGAACGAAGTAAAGAACAGGTTCCGAACGATATCGAACGGTATTTTGGGAACCGTTCCCGATCCCTGGGTGCCACACATTAGAGCAGAATTCATCACACTAGTTGAAATTTGTGACTATGAGAACGGAAATTTGTTTATGGTAGGTGTATTTTTGAGACCATAGACAAATTTCAGCTATTGTGCCGTACTACAAGCACACATACGCTGAGTTTCTTGCGCTGGTTCTTTTCAGTTGGAGGTCCTTTCCGAACCAGTAGTAGTTTATTGCCCTTCCCATAATACGGTTTTAAAAAGATTTTAATTCAATACAGTTGTTAAACCAGTGTTTATGTTTTATTTCATTACCGTGCGTCCGTGCGTAAGTGCTAGGCTAGGTTATCCTGGTAGTGTCAGTACTTTCAGTTCCAAACCACCTTACTGCCCTGCCCTCGGTGGTCCTCGACGACATATATAATTTAAAAAGCTATGCGTGTGAATGAGTTTTACCTTAGAAGTACTGACGTTTATATTTTCATTTTTGTGTATGATTAAAAAAATTAAATGTAATTTGTATACTTTATTTTAAAGTCGATTAAAATATGTTTAGAAACAATTAATAACAACACACAGAATACACTCACACAGACACACTGTTTTTAGGGTTCCGTAGTCAACTAGGAAAGTTCCTTACTACGATTTCTTTATTATTATAGTTAATGTTGTGTGACTTGGCCGTTGAAGGGTACACAAGGGTACAAAACCAGGTGCTCCAGCAGACACCAGATTCAATAACCAATTATTGAATCAACGTTTCCCAAGTGGCAATTTTCCATCGTCAATGGGTAGCGGTTCTGGCGACAGATTGGTGCAATGGTGTCATGGATGGAGCACCTAGTTTTGTACCCTGCAACGGCCAAGTCACACAACATTAACTATAATAATAAAGAAATCGCAGTAAGTAACCTTAGACTTGGCACGACTTTGTCTAGATTTCATTACTTTTTAGAGATAAACAAGCAGCTCCATCGAGACTTGGCTAGTTTTTTACAGAATGTTTTTGGTGGGATTTCACTTACCCCCTCGATATAATCGTGTTCATAATAACATAATTACCCAATTTATGAATGAATTCATACATAAATTGGGTATGGAATTATGAACCCGATACTACAATGTACTATAAAGAGTCAAGTTTAAAATTACCTTAAAGCAGATGTAGTACCATTAAGTGGCAACACTTTTTGATTGACAATATTTTTTAGTTTTTTTGCTAATTTCGTGCACTATTTAATGATATTTAGACGTAATTTTACTCACAGATGAAAAGAAACGTTATCCTTATGTAAACTAGATAATTCAGATCTTTTCTTACATGAAAACAAGCAGCAATTCGGCATTTTTACCTCAAATCGTTCCGCGCTCACTGATATTCATTGAATGGCGTTTGACGAGCGACAACTAGTTTTATGTAACCGCTATGACCAGTGGTCTTGTACTTTTGGCAGAGGGGGACGCCTGACCATTACTACTCCATTGGTTTATTTCTCTGAGTACAATGTAGACCCGATTTGATCGTGATTGCCGCGTTCCCTATTATTAACCGCTGGCCTGTACTGATTTGTTTTTTTACACCAAATTCTGTTCCATCGGTCCAAGCCTCTCCGGACACATGTGAAGTGTGGATGTAGGTTTCATCAGTATAAACTAGTGGTCTTTCTTCAGACCGATATTCCGCAATTTTGGTAAGGTAATTTGTTCTTAGCAGTCGTATGTTGTGTCTTTCCATTAATATTTTTCGGTTGTCCTCGGTCTTATTCCATTTAAATCCTAATTTTTATAATTGTTTTCGTAAGGTGGAAATGCCAAATTTGTAATCTATATCGGATTTTAACACAGAGTGGAGTGCCTTTAAGGTTGGAAATTGCTTATGGGACAGATGAAAATTGTATATAGTTCTCCGGATGACTTCCTGATCTAAATCGTCTACTGCTGATGACGGACAAGTACGTAACTTTTTATTTCTCGGGGAGGTGAATTTCTTTGTTGTTGCGAATTTCTCACTATTGCTCTCAGACACAATGTTATAAACAGTAGAGACACAAACACCTGTAGCTTTATTAACTAACTGGACAGCGGTGTAAGGGGAATTTAAATTTTTCTTCAGTTCAAGTTCAAAATATTTATAACAGTTAAAAATAATTTGCTTACTTTGACTCTCAATCGGACCAAAATTACTCACTGCCATATTTTTTGAAAATTATGTAACTTACACTTAGTCGTACGGGCTGACACAAAATTATTCTGATAATTGTGAGAATACAATAAAATCAGACGTAAAAATATATGCACAACGTAAATAATATTCACACGTGGCATTTTGTCGCGCGATTATCTGAGTCAATCTGTAGACCGTATTAAAGCGGCCTCCATAGGACGGAATTAGGAAACGTTCGAAGTTTTAAATTGTTTTTGTGTTTATGTTTATAATTTTTTTTTTCCTGTTTTTATTGTTTTTTTTTCTCTTGTTTTGATTAGGATATTCTTACTTTGGGGATGTGATCGTGGCGTCAATGCGCCGTGTCGTCAAATGGTTGCAACGGAAGACCAGCGCTGGCCCTGCCGGCATTTAACGCTGAGTTGCGACCATTTCGTGGCAATTAATGTTTCGGGTTGTATATGTTATTGTTTATTATGTTTTTTGTAATTGTCATGAATAAACCTTTCATTCATTCATTCATTCATACATAGAAACATCCATAACTCAGGAACAAATATCTGTGATAAGCGCACAAACAAATGCCCTGACCAGGATTCGAACCCGGGACCTCCTGCTTCGTAGGCGAGGTCACTACCGACTGGGCTAGGAGGCTGTTAAGGCTCTGAAGGTTGAGAACAATTTGGACTATTTTGGTTGAATGGTGTCATTATGACACATACTTTTTTTGTTTTACTGTGTAGAATGTGTTAAAATATGCAAGTTTTATTAAAAACATTTTTTTTACTCAAAAACATCGAAGTTACCGGATATTCAAGATTGACTACATGTCGTAAAATTTGGACTTAAAAAAAAAGGTGACGGGGCATCATTATAACGTGTACCTTTCAAGATTTTGCCGTAAAGAATACGCTAAAATAAGCGTGTATTATTAAAAAAAAAACTTTTAAAATCATAAATGGCCGAGATAATGGACTCTGAACTTGTATATAATTTGGACTGCGAAAAAAAAAACCAGCTATGGGGTATTATTATAAAGTATATTTTTTATGATTATTCTGTATACAATACGCTACAATAAGCGTGTTTTAATCGAAAAACTTTTCTCTAAAATCAAAAATGGCCGAGAAAATGGACTCTGAATTTGTATATAATTTGGACTTTGAAAAAAAACCATCGACGGGACGTCATTATAACGTGCACTTTTTATGATTTTTTTTCGTATATAATACGCTAAAACAATAAGCGTGTTTTATTCGAAAAACTTTGTTCTAAAATCATAAATTTCTAAGATAATGGACTTTGAACGTGTATATAATTTGGACTACGAAAACAAAAACCAGCTATGGGGTATCATCATAAAGTATACTTTTAATGATTTTTCGGTATAGAATACGCTAAAATAAGCGTGTTTTATTCGAAAAACTTTTCTCTAAAATCAAAAATGACCGAGATAATGGACTCTGAACTTGTATATAATTTGGACTTAGAAAAAAAACCATCGAAGGGACGTCATTATAACACGTACTTTTTATGATTTTTCCGTATTGAATACGCTAAAATAAGCGTGTTTTAATTAAGAAACTTTTCTCTAAAATCAGAAATACCCGATATAATGGACTTTCAACTTGTATATAATTTGGATTTCGAAAAAAACCATTGACGGGACGTCATTATAACATGTGCTTTATATGATTTTTTTTTTCGTATAGAATATGCTAAAATAAGCGTGTTTCATTCGAAAAACTTTGGTCTAAAATAAAAAATGGCCGAGATAATGGACTTTGTACTTGTATATAATTTAGACTTCGAAAAAAAAATCATCGACGGGACGTCATTACAATGTGTACTTTTTATGATTTATTTTCATATAGAATATGCTAAAATTAGCGTCGTAACGCAAATAAAGCACAAAGCTACTAGATGCCGCTAGTAGTCTCGCCCGCGCCGTAGTAACTGCATAAGATCGGCCCCGCCTACGCCGCTCACCCAGAGATGGCGCTACTGGCGAGATAGATCGCGCCAACGTTTGTCTCCCGTAGAATCGTGACCCGCGGTATTGCTAACCGCATTAATTGGAACAGCTAGGGAATCAGTATTGCGCACGCTTAAAACGTTCACCTAGTTGAGCCTTCTAAGCGTCTCGGTACTGGTAATTAACCGTTGGTGTGTTTGGGTACTTCAACCTAGCTTGGATGCTCTGGCGCAGCTACGGTGGTCTATATTGTAAAACTAGTCTTAGTCGTGAAGTAATAAAATTCAGTATTCGCGTAAACCTCGGGTTTTATATCTCGTCCCCCCGCTTCCAGCCTTACAGCGTGTTTTATTCGAAAAACTTTTCTCTTAAAATCATAAATGGCTAAGATAATGGACTCTGAACTTGTATATAATTTGGACTACGAAAAAAAAAACCAGCTATGGGGTATCATCATAAAGTATAATTTTAATGAATTTTCGGTATAGAATACGCTAAAATAAGCGTGATTTATTCGAAAAACTTTTCTCTAAAATCAAAAATGACCGAGATAATGGACTCTGAACTTGTATATAATTTGGACTTAGAAAAAAAACCATCGAAGGGACGTCATTATAACACGTAATTTTTATGATTTTTCCGTATTGAATACGCTAAAATAAGCTTGTTTTATTTAAGAAACTTTTGTCTAAAATCAAAAATGGCAGAGATTATGAACTTTGAGCTCGTATATAATTTGGATTATGTAAAAAAAAACCATCGACGGGACGTCATTATAACGTGTATTTTTTATGTTTTTTTTTCGTGTATAATATGCTAAAATAAGCGTGTTTTGTTCGAAAAACTTTGGTCCAAAATCAAAAATGGCCGATATAATGGACTTTGAACTTGTATATAATTTATACTTTAAAAAAAATCGTCGACGTGACGTCATTATAATATGTACTTTTTATGATTTTTCCGTATTGAATACGCTAAAATAAGCGTGTTTTAATTGAGAATCGTTTCTCTTAAATCAGAAATGGCCGATATAATGGACATGAACTTGTATATAATTTGGATTTCGAAAAAACCATTGACGGGACGTCATTATAACATGTGCTTTATATGATTATTTTTCGTATAGAATATGCTAAAATAAGCGTGTTTTATTCGCAAAACTTTTCTCTTAAAATCATAAATGGCCAAAATAATGGACTCTGAACTTGTATATAATTTGGATTTTGAAAAAAAAAAAAACATCGACGGGACGTCATTATACCGTGTACTTTTTATGATTTTTTTTCGTATATAATATGCTAAAATAAGCGTGTTTTATTCGAAAAACTTTGGTCTAAAATCAAAAATGACCGAGATAATGGACTTTGAACTTGTATATATTTTATACTTAAAAAAAAAATCATCAATGGGACGTCATTATAATGTGTACTTTTTATGATTTTTTCGTATTGAATACTCTAAAATAAGCGTGTTTTAATTGAGAAACTTTTCTCTAAAATCAGAAATACCCGATATAATGGACTTTGATCTTGTATATAATTTGGATTTCGAAAAAAACCATTGACGGGACGTCATTATAACATGTGCCTTATATGATTTTTTTTTCGTATAGAATATGCTAAAATAAGCGTGTTTTATTCGAAAAACTTTGGTCTAAAATAAAAAATGGCCGAGATAATGGACTTTGTACTTGTATATAATTAAGACTTCGAAAAAAAAATCATCGACGGGACGTCATTACAATGTGTACTTTTTATGATTTATTTTCATATAGAATATACTAAAATTAGCGTTGTAACGCAAATAAAGCCCAAAGCTACTAGATGCCGCTAGTAGTCTCGCCCGCGCCGTAGTAACTGCATAAGGTCGGCCCCGCCTACGCCGCTCACCCAGAGATGGCGCTACTGGCGAGATAGATCGCGCCAACGTTTGTCTCCCGTAGAATCGTGACCCGCGGTATTGCTAACCGCATTAATTTGAACAGCTAGGGAATCAGTATTGCGCACGCTTAAAGCGTTCACCTAGTTGAGCCTTCTAAGCGTCTCGGTAGTGGTAATTAACCGTTGGTGTGTTTGGGTACTTCAACCTAGCTTGGATGCTCTGGCGCAGCAACGGTGGTCTATATTGTAAAACTAGTCTTAGTCGTGAAGTAATAAAATTCAGTATTCGCGTAAACCTCGGGCTTTATATCTCGTCCCCGCGCTTCCAGCCTTACAGCGTGTTTTATTCAAAAAACTTTTCTCTTAAAATCATAAATGGCTAAGATAATGGACTCTGAACTTGTATATAATTTGGACTACGAAAAAAAAAACAGCTATGGGGTATCAACATAAAGTATAATTTTAATGATTTTTCGGTATAGAATACGCTAAAATAAGCGTGTTTTATTCGAAAAACTTTTCTCTAAAATCAAAAATGACCGAGATAATGGACTCTGAACTTGTATATAATTTGGACTTAGAAAAAAAACCATCGAAGGGACGTCATTATAACACGTACTTCTTATGATTTTTCCGTATTGAATACGCTAAAATAAGCGTGTTTTATTTAAGAAACTTTTGTCTAAAATAAAAAATGGCAGAGATTATGAACTTTGAACTCGTACATAATTTGGATTATGTAAAAAAAAAACATCGACGGGACGTCATTATAACGTGTACTTTTTATGATTTTTTTTCGTGTATAATCTATACATATAATAAAGCTGAAGAGGGTCGAAAGTCTGTACATGGAAGATAATCGAAAAAAAGTTGGCTGGGGATACTTAGAATCGATAACAGAACACGTTCCAACAATTTTTAGAATTTTTGTCTGTTTATCTGTTTATCTGTTTGTCTGTTTATTTGACCGCGCATCACGTGAAAACGGCTAAACGGATTTTGATGAAATTTTGTATAGAGATAGTTTGACTCCCGGGAAAGGATAATAGATAGTTTTAATCCCGAAAATCAACCCTGGTGGGGGTAAAACGGGGGTTGAAAGTTTGTATGGAGAATTTTTAATATAAATTAGTATTGAGATCATTTGAGTCCCGAAAAACGACAGAATAGTTTTTATCCCGAAAATAAACCCTTGTGGGGGTGAAAAGGGGGTTGAAAGTTGGTATGAGGATTTTTTTACCGCTGAACTGATAAAGATGAAATTTGGTATAGAGATAGTATGGGTCTCGAGAAAGGACAAAGGATAGTTTTCACCCCGAAAATCAACCCTAAAGGGGTGAAAAGGGAGTTGGAAATTTGTATAGGGAATTATTAACCGCAGAATCGATTTAGATAAAATTTGGTAAGAAGATAATTTGAGCTCTGGAAAAGGAAATAAAATAGTTTTATCTCAGAAATTATCCCTTAAGCGGGTGCAAAATGGGTCCACCCATTACATGGGGAAGAAACAACCAATAACCGCTATACGTATTTAGATGAAATTTGGTATTGAAATAGTTTGTATTTTTTTGGTCAAGGTGTTCATATTTATGTGGTAGTTTTGGAACGAAGTTCCTTATCGGACGGTTCGCGTATAGGCAAAAAAAAGTCACGTGACCGTCACGAAAAAGCGTCACGTCACGAAAACGCGACACCCATACGATTAGGAAACATGTAAAATGGAATAAAAAAATAGAATAAAGTGAAGTAAAGTGTAGTGAAAAGTGAAAGTGAGAAGTGACAAAGTGAAAAAAGTGAAAAATCTCGAGAAAGTCCTAAAAGTGAAAATTTCAAAAATTTCAAAAACTTCGTTCCAACCGAGTGTTCCACGACACACATTTTTTTTTTCTCTGACGTTCATTAGTGCATTGTAATGGGCTTACATTGAAGAATAAATAATATATCTTGATCTACACCAATATCATAAATCCTCTATTCCGCGTTCGGAAACCGTATGTAATTACCACCATTATTGCAACCAGTAACGTAACATCAGAGTATTATCTGTGACAGTGTGGTAAAAATGTATGAAAATTCATTACCTACGGTAACGTAGTGAAAATCCGCCGGCACGCCCCCCTCCTGACCGCCGGCACAATAAGGTTGGTCATGGCGGTGTAATGGCGGTCATTCTAATGGTTTCCGAACACGTCATTTAGGATTTTTAATATGTGTGTAGATAAAGCAGTGTATGCTTCTTTACGTAATTAGGCCTTATTACTTAACAGTTACATAAACTACTATTTATCTCTTTTTAGGGTTCCGTAGTCAACTAGGAACCCTTATAGTTTCGCCATGTCCGTCCGTCTGTCTGTTCGTCTGTCCGCGGTGTCTAGCTCAGTGACCGTTCGCATTAGAAAGCTGAAATTTGGTATCAGTATGTGCAAAAATCACGCCGCCAAAGTATTAGAATAAAAACTGGAAAAATATTTTTATTAGGGTACACATAAATTGAATTTTTTTTCGCTTCAACCCTATCGTGTTCGGTATTATTGAATAGGTCTTTAAAATAGAACACAGGTCTTCTAATACATTTTTTGGATGAAACTGATAATTTCGTAAATATTAGATCTGAAAGTTCAAAAAAGGGCGTCTCTTCCATCTAACTTTTGAACCGTGGGTCCAAAAAAATAGAAAAAAATAATGGAAGTGAGGCCTGATAAGAACTTTCAATAAAAACTATATTGAATAAAATCGGTTTAGCCGTTTTTGAATTATCAGTCAAAAACGCATAGTGAAAGGAAGTGCCGGATAGTAAAATGACGTAAGCGCCGCCAAATATCCCTTAATAAACGACCTTTTGAACGAATGTTTTGTAACAGGGCGGCAACTACGAAACTCTACTCTGAGCATCACCCGACATGCTCTTGGCCGGTTTTGTTTCATTGTTATTCCAGAAATCACCCCTTAAGGATTACTTATTTCAATTCAAGAAAATCCCCAGTCAGGTTATAGCCTATAAAAATTCAACGTCTGAAAGGGGGGGTGGCCACTACACTCGATTGAGTTAAATTTGCAAGAGTCATGGATAGAGAAATATTTTATCAGGACTACTGTTCTCTACTGTATCCATCTGTCAACTTTACTTCAAGTTCCGCCTCCAGGGTAGCGGGAGAGGAATTAGGGGTGAATTAGGCGCTTACTGACACAGACCGAATTCCACGCGAGCGGAGCCGCGGGCACAGCTAGTATGCTAAAATAAGCGTGTTTTGTTCGAAAAACTTTGGTCCAAAATCAAAAATGGCCGAGATAATGGACTTTGAACTTGTATATAATTTATACTTCAAAAAAAAATCATCGACGGGACGTCATTATAATGTGTACCTTTTATGATTTTTTCGTATTGAATACGCTGAAATAAGCGTGTTTTAATTGAGAAACTTTTCTCTAAAATCAGAAATACCCGATATAATGGACTTTGAACTTGTATATAATTTGGATTCCAAAAAAAACCATTGACGGGACGTCATTATAACATGTGCTTTATATGATTTTTTTTTTCGTATAGAATATGCTAAAATAAGCGTGTTTTATTCGAAAAACTTTGGTCTAAAATAAAAAATGGCCGAGATAATGGACTTTGTACTTGTATATAATTAAGACTTCGAAAAAAAAATCATCGACGGGACGTCATTACAATGTGTACTTTTTATGATTTATTTTCATATAGAATATGCTAAAATTAGCGTTGTAACGCAAATAAAGCCCAAAGCTACTAGATGCCGCTAGTAGTCTCGCCCGCGCCGTAGTAACTGCATAAGATCGGCCCCGCCTACGCCGCTCACCCAGAGATGGCGCTACTGGCGAGATAGATCGCGCCAACGTTTGTCTCCCGTAGAATCATGACCCGCGGTATTGCTAACCGCATTAATTTGAGGACCCGCATCGGAGCTACACTGTACGGACGTCTCAACACTCACGCGCATCTCGCAATTATTATTTTATTTTAATAATTAGCCGGATAAAGCAGCCCGGCTTCTAGCCGGAGGGGACTACGTCTCGAGGAGCTGCATCGTGGAAGGTTATCCTTTCGACGTATGCCCGAACCCGGTCCCGCTAAAACGGATGCCCCGGGCTAAGGTATGCGGAGATTGGCTCTAACCAATCACGACGACGTCACAGAGCTTTTGAAGAAAGCTTCCAGCAAGTATGGAAGACGACGCGGAATGGAGGGGTAGGTTGAGAAATCAACATTCCGACCTACCCACCCAAGAAACCGAAGAAGCAGAAGCGCACGAAGAAGATGCCTACGTAGCGCAGGGATCTCCCCCGACGCTACCGTCACCTACGTTGCGGCTGTTTTCGCCCGCTGCGACTGCTGACGAGCCACGGGCCCCTATGGAGGGGTTGGAATCGGACACGATCCTAATCTCCCATATTATGGGGTCCGAGCACATGTCGGCGGACCTGAGGGCGTGGCTGGCCGCCTACGTTCGTCTCTCTGGCCACATGATGGGGCTGGATACAGAGCTGCTGCCGGAGGATGCCCCGTTCCTGGAGTTCCTCAAGGCTCACCCGAACATCATCAGGGCCGCGAAGCGCCCCCGCGAGAGCCCGCAAGTACCCGCGGGGACCGAGAAACGTCCCTGTACGAGGAGGTCGCCACCATCTGACCCAAGACTACGCCCCCGCCCAGCGGAGGATAAAATAGAAGCCACCACCGCACCGCCAGCCGCCAAACCACAGCGAAAGTCGAAGCCGAAGAAACAAGACGCGCCTTCAACCTCATATGCAGCAAAAGCGGCCTCTGCTGCCAACCCCCGCAAGGAGGAAGAAGAAGGACAGCAGCAACAAGCCCAGGTCAAGAAGGAGAGGTACCCGCCCATAACGGTCCCTCGCCTACCAGACTGGCGCAAGACCCTGAAAGACATCTCGGAGAAGCTCGGGTACTCTCCGCACACCAAAAGCTCGGGGCAGGGTGTGCTGTTTACCCCAAAGTCAGGCGAGGAGTACCGGGCGGTCTACGCCCACCTTGCCGAAGTAGAAGCATCCCTCGGGGCAGATCGTGCGCACGAGATGGAGTGGCACGTCTACCTGAGGAACGACGAGAAGCAAATGAAGGTGGCTCTCAGAGGGCTGCCCATGGACACACCGCTGCAAGAGATCAAGGAAGCGTGCTTGGAGCTCGGATACCATGTAGCTCATATCAAGCAAATCAACGCCAGGGGAGGCCGGCCGGGCTGCATCTACTTCTTGCAGCTCTCCGGCCCCCCGCGAGAATTCAAGACGATCTACGGGGTACGAGAGTTCCTCTACCTCCCGACCGTCAGTTTTGAAGCATGGAGAGGGAAGGGCGGCCCGCCCCAGTGCCACAGGTGCCAGGGCTTCCGCCACCACTCCCAAGGCTGCCACCGGCAGCAGAAATGCGTCCGCTGCGCCGAGAACCACCAGGCAAAGCAGTGTCAGAGGCCCAGGGAGCAACCGTGCACGTGCGCCAACTGCGCGGGACCGCACCCTGCGAACCACAAGAGATGCCCAGTTTACATCCGTGAGGCCCGCAACTGGAGGAAGGCGGGCACTAAGGCGCACGCCGTCCCCATAAGGACTGGCAAGGAGGCGGGGACACCAGCAATGCAGCCCACGGTGGAAGAGGCGGCACCATCCTCACTGATGGCGCCGGCCAACGCCCCCAAACAACGGGGCGCGCAGCCACCCCCGCCCAGCAGCAACAAGCTCACGGAAAAGAAGAAGAAGAAGAAAAAGAAAAAGAAGCAGGCGGCGCCGCCCACCGACGACGCCACCATCCAGGCGCCCGCTGAGAAGACAACGGCGCCGACTCCCGGCGCCGAGACCACGCCGGTGCAGACCCCTGCACTAGCGACAGTGATGGTCGTAATCCCGGCGACTACCAGCCCCTACATCCCAAGACTACAACAAAAGCGTCCACATTGAAGCCAATAGTTGAAAGGAAGCTAGAATTCAACCGACATCTATTAGCAGCATGTGAGACAGTAGCAGCACAACCAACTCCGGAGCAGCCCCCTGCAGACGAAGTGGAAAGAAAGTGGTCGGAGTCGTACATCGGCCCCCTCACCCCCCAGGTGCTACGGAGGCTCGGCGTAGACCCGACCAACGACAGACTAGCAATCAGAGCAGCACTGGAACACTTTAAACAGTGGCTAAGATGGTGCGACGCAGCAGAGGCAGCAGCAGCGTCAAGAAGATGAAGATGAAAATGCCCGAAATTGAGGGCGTAAACTGACCGAACCGTCGTCACGGCTCGCGACAATAGGCAGCTAAAGAGGGCAGAAAGCCCTGGAATAGCATCCTCACACCCCCTGAAAGGGGGAGTGTAAGAAGACATCATTAGCATTAATTTGAACAGCTAGGGAATCAGTATTGCGCACGCTTAAAGCGTTCACCTAGTTGAGCCTTCTAAGCGTCTCGGTACTGGTAATTAACCGTTGGTGTGTTTGGGTACTTCAACCTAGCTTGGATGCTCTGGCGCAGCAACGGTGGTCTATATTGTAAAACTAGTCTTAGTCGTGAAGTAATAAAATTCAGTATTCGCGTAAACCTCGGGCTTTATATCTCGTCCCCGCGCTTCCAGCCTTACAGCGTGTTTTATTCGAAAAACTTTTCTCTTAAAATCATAAATGGCTAAGATAATGGACTCTGAACTTGTATATAATTTGGACTACGAAAAAAAAAACAGCTATGGGGTATCAACATAAAGTATAATTTTAATGATTTTTCGGTATAGAATACGCTAAAATAAGCGTGTTTTATTCGAAAAACTTTTCTCTAAAATCAAAAATGACCGAGATAATGGACTCTGAACTTGTATATAATTTGGACTTAGAAAAAAAAACATCGAAGGGACGTCATTATAACACGTACTTCTTATGATTTTTCCGTATTGAATACGCTAAAATAAACGTGTTTTATTTAAGAAACTTTTGTCTAAAATAAAAAATGGCAGAGATTATGAACTTTGAACTCGTACATAATTTGGATTATGTAAATAAAAAACATCGACGGGACGTCATTATAAAGTGTACTTTTTATGATTTTTTTTCGTGTATAATATGCTAAAATAAGCGTGTTTTGTTCGAAAAACTTTGGTCCAAAATAAAAAATGGCCGAGATAATGGACTTTGAACTTGTATATAATTTATACTTCAAAAAAAAATCATCGACGGGACGTCATTATAATGTGTACCTTTTATGATTTTTTCGTATTGAATACGCTAAAATAAGCGTGTTTTAATTGAGAAACTTTTCTCTAAAATCAGAAATACTCGATATAATGGACTTTGAACTTGTATATAATTTGGATTCCAAAAAAAACCATTGACGGGACGTCATTATAACATGTGCTTTATACGATTTTTTTTTTCGTATAGAATATGCTATAATAAGCGTGTTTTATTCGAAAAACTTTGGTCTAAAATAAAAAATGGCCGAGATAATGGACTTCGTACTTGTATATAATTTAGACTTCGAAAAAAAAATCATCGACGGGACGTCATTACAATGTGTACTTTTTATGATTTATTTTCATATAGAATATGCTAAAATTAGCGTTGTAACGCAAATAAAGCCCAAAGCTACTAGATGCCGCTAGTAGTCTCGCCCGCGCCGTACTAACTGCATAAGATCGGCCCCGCCTACGCCGCTCACACAGAGATGGCGCTACTGGCGAGATAGATCGCGCCAACGTTTGTCTCCCGTAGATTCATGACCCGCGGTATTGCTAACCGCATTAATTTGAACAGCTAGGGAATCAGTATTGCGCACGCTTAAAGCGTTCACCTAGTTGAGCCTTCTAAGCGTCTCGGTACTGGTAATTAACCGTTGGTGTGTTTGGGTACTTCAACCTAGCTTGGATGCTCTGGCGCAGCAACGGTGGTCTATATTGTAAAACTAGTCTTAGTCGTGAAGTAATAAAATTCAGTATTCGCGTAAACCTCGGGCTTTATATCTCGTCCCCGCGCTTCCAGCCTTACAGCGTGTTTTATTCGAAAAACTTTTCTCTTAAAATCATAAATGGCTAAGATAATGGACTCTGAACTTGTATATAATTTGGACTACGAAAAAAAAAACAGCTATGGGGTATCAACATAAAGTATAATTTTAATGATTTTTCGGTATAGAATACGCTAAAATAAGCGTGTTTTATTCGAAAAACTTTTCTCTAAAATCAAAAATGACCGAGATAATGGACTCTGAACTTGTATATAATTTGGACTTAGAAAAAAAACCATCGAAGGGACGTCATTATAACACGTACTTCTTATGATTTTTCCGTATTGAATACGCTAAAATAAGCGTGTTTTATTTAAGAAACTTTTGTCTAAAATAAAAAATGGCAGAGATTATGAACTTTGAACTCGTACATAATTTGGATTATGTAAAAAAAAAACATCGACGGGACGTCATTATATAGTGTACTTTTTATGATTTTTTTTCGTTTATAATATGCTAAAATAAGCGTGTTTTGTTCGAAAAACTTTGGTCCAAAATCAAAAATGGCCGAGATAATGGACTTTGAACTTGTATATAATTTATACTTCAAAAAAAAATCATCGACGGGACGTCATTATAATGTGTACCTTTTATGATTTTTTCGTATTGAATACGCTGAAATAAGCGTGTTTTAATTGAGAAACTTTTCTCTAAAATCAGAAATACTCGATATAATGGACTTTGAACTTGTATATAATTTGGATTCCAAAAAAAACCATTGACGGGACGTCATTATAACATGTGCTTTATACGATTTTTTTTTTCGTATAGAATATGCTATAATAAGCGTGTTTTATTCGAAAAACTTTGGTCTAAAATAAAAAATGGCCGAGATAATGGACTTCGTACTTGTATATAATTTAGACTTCGAAAAAAAAATCATCGACGGGACGTCATTACAATGTGTACTTTTTATGATTTATTTTCATATAGAATATGCTAAAATTAGCGTTGTAACGCAAATAAAGCCCATAGCTACTAGATGCCGCTAGTAGTCTCGCCCGCGCCGTACTAACTGCATAAGATCGGCCCCGCCTACGCCGCTCACACAGAGATGGCGCTACTGGCGAGATAGATCGCGCCAACGTTTGTCTCCCGTAGATTCATGACCCGCGGTATTGCTAACCGCATTAATTTGAACAGCTAGGGAATCAGTATTGCGCACGCTTAAAGCGTTCACCTAGTTGAGCCTTCTAAGCGTCTCGGTACTGGTAATTAACCGTTGGTGTGTTTGGGTACTTCAACCTAGCTTGGATGCTCTGGCGCAGCTACGGAGGTCTATATTGTAAAACTAGTCTTAGTCGTGAAGTAATAAAATTCAGTATTCGCGTAAACCTCGGGCTTTATATCTCGTCCCCGCGCTTCCAGCCTTACAGCGTGTTTTATTCGAAAAACTTTTCTCTTAAAATCATAAATGGCTAAGATAATGGACTCTGAACTTGTATATAATTTGGACTACGAAAAAAAAACCAGCTATGGGGTATCAACATAAAGTATAATTTTAATGATTTTTCGGTATAGAATACGCTAAAATAAGCGTGTTTTATTCGAAAAACTTTTCTCTAAAATCAAAAATGACCGAGATAATGGACTCTGAACTTGTATATAATTTGGACTTAGAAAAAAAACCATCGAAGGGACGTCATTATAACACGTACTTCTTATGATTTTTCCGTATTGAATACGCTAAAATAAGCGTGTTTTATTTAAGAAACTTTTGTCTAAAATAAAAAATGGCAGAGATTATGAACTTTGAACTCGTACATAATTTGGATTATGTAAAAAAAAAACATCGACGGGACGTCATTATATAGTGTACTTTTTATGATTTTTTTTCGTTTATAATATGCTAAAATAAGCGTGTTTTGTTCGAAAAACTTTGGTCCAAAATCAAAAATGGCCGAGATAATGGACTTTGAACTTGTATATAATTTATACTTCAAAAAAAAATCATCGACGGGACGTCATTATAATGTGTACCTTTTATGATTTTTTCGTATTGAATACGCTGAAATAAGCGTGTTTTAATTGAGAAACTTTTCTCTAAAATCAGAAATACCCGATATAATGGACTTTGAACTTGTATATAATTTGGATTCCAAAAAAAACCATTGACGGGACGTCATTATAACATGTGCTGTATATGATTTTTTTTTCGTATAGAATATGCTACAATAAGCGTGTTTTATTCGAAAAACTTTGGTCTAAAATAAAAAATGGCCGAGATAATGGACTTTGTACTTGTATATAATTTAGACTTCAAAAAAAAAAACATCGACGGGACGTCATTACAATGTGTACTTTTTATGATTTATTTTCATATAGAATATGCTAAAATTAGCGTTGTAACGCAAATAAAGCCCAAAGCTACTAGATGCCGCTAGTAGTCTCGCCCGCACCGTAGTAACTGCATAAGATCGGCCCCGCCTACGCCGCTCACCCAGAGATGGCGCTACAGGCGAGACAGATCGCGCAGACGTTTGTCTCCCGTAGAATCATGACCCGCGGTATTGCTAACCGCATTAATTTGAACAGCTAGGGTATCAGTTTTGCGCACGCTTAAAGCGTTCACCTAGTTGAGCCTTCTAAGCGTCTCGGTACTGGTAATTAACCGTTGGTGTGTTTGGGTACTTCAACCTAGCTTGGATGCTCTGGCGCAGCAACGGTGGTCTATATTGTAAAACTAGTCTTAGTTGTGAAGTAATAAAATTCAGTATTCGCGTAAACCTCGGGCTTTATATCTCGTCCCCCCGCTTCCTGCCTTACAGCGTGTTTTATTCGAAAAACTTTTCTCTTAAAATCATAAATGGCTAAGATAATGGACTCTGAAATTGTATATAATTTGGACTACGAAAAAAAAACCAGCTATGGTGTATCATCATAAAGTATACTTTTAATGATTTTTCGGTAAAGAATACGCTAAAATAAACGTGTTTTATTCGAAAAACTTTTCTCTAAAATCAAAAATGACCGAGATAATGGACTCTGAACTTGTATATAATTTGGACTTAGAAAAAAAACCATCGAAGGGACGTCATTATAACACGTACTTTTTATGATTTTTCCGTATTGAATACGCTAAAATAAGCGTGTTTTATTTAAGAAACTTTTGTCTAAAATAAAAAATGGCAGAGATTATGAACTTTGAACTCGTACATAATTTGGATTATGTAAAAAAAAAACATCGACGGGACGTCATTATAACGTGTACTTTTTATGATTTTTTTTCGTGTATAATATGCTAAAATAAGCGTGTTTTTTTCGAAAAACTTTGGTCCAAAATCAAAAATGGCCGAGATAATGGACTTTGAACTTGTATATAATTTATACTTCAAAAAAAAATCATCGACGGGACGTCATTATAATGTGTACCTTTTATGATTTTTTCGTATTGAATACGCTGAAATAAGCGTGTTTTAATTGAGAAACTTTTCTCTAAAATGAGAAATACCCGATATAATGGACTTTGAACTTGTATATAATTTGGATTCCAAAAAAAACCATTGACGGGACGTCATTATAACATGTGCTTTATATGATTTTTTTTTCGTATAGAATATGCTAAAATAAGCGTGTTTTATTCGAAAAACTTTGGTCTAAAATAAAAAATGGCCGAGATAATGGACTCTGAACTTGTATATAATTTGGACTTAGAAAAAAAACCATCGAAGGGACGTCATTATAACACGTACTTTTTATGATTTTTCCGTATTGAATACGCTAAAATAAGCGTGTTTTATTTAAGAAACTTTTGTCTAAAATAAAAAATGGCAGAGATTATGAACTTTGAACTCGTACATAATTTGGATTATGTAAAAAAAAAACATCGACGGGACGTCATTATAACGTGTACTTTTTATGATTTTTTTTCGTGTATAATATGCTAAAATAAGCGTGTTTTTTTCGAAAAACTTTGGTCCAAAATCAAAAATGGCCGAGATAATGGACTTTGAACTTGTATATAATTTATACTTCAAAAAAAAATTATCGACGGGACGTCATTATAATGTGTACCTTTTATGATTTTTTCGTATTGAATACGCTGAAATAAGTGTGTTTTAATTGAGAAACTTTTCTCTAAAATGAGAAATACCCGATATAATGGACTTTGAACTTGTATATAATTTGGATTCCAAAAAAAACCATTGACGGGACGTCATTATAACATGTGCTTTATATGATTTTTTTTTTCGTATAGAATATGCTAAAATAAGCGTGTTTTATTCGAAAAACTTTGGTCTAAAATAAAAAATGGCCGAGATAATGGACTTTGTACTTGTATATAATTAAGACTTCGAAAAAAAAATTATCGACGGGACGTCATTACAATGTGTACTTTTTATGATTTATTTTCATATAGAATATGCTAAAATTAGCGTTGTAACGCAAATAAAGCCCAAAGCTACTAGATGCCGCTAGTAGTCTCGCCCGCGCCGTAGTAACTGCATAAGATCGGCCCCGCCTACGCCGCTCACCCAGAGATGGCGCTACTGGCGAGATAGATCGCGCCAAAGTTTGTCTCCCGTAGAATCATGACCCGCGGTATTGCTAACCGCATTAATTTGAATAGCTAGGGAATCAGTATTGCGCACGCTTAAAGCTTTCACCTAGTTGAGCCTTCTAAGCGTCTCGGTACTGGTAATTAACCGTTGGTGTGTTTGGGTACTTCAACCTAGCTTGGATGCTCTGGCGCAGCAACGGTGGTCTATATTGTAAAACTAGTCTTAGTCGTGAAGTAATAAAATTCAGTATTCGCGTAAGTTCGGGCTTTATATCTCGTCCCCGCGCTTCCAGCCTTACAGCGTGTTTTATTCGAAAAACTTTTCTCTTAAAATCATAAATGGCTAAGATAATGGACTCTGAACTTGTATATAATTTGGACTACGAAAAAAAAAACAGCTATGGGGTATCAACATAAAGTATAATTTTAATGATTTTTCGGTATAGAATACGCTAAAATAAGCGTGTTTTATTCGAAAAACTTTTCTCTAAAATCAAAAATGACCGAGATAATGAACTCTGAACTTGTATATAATTTGGACTTAGAAAAAAAAACATCGAAGGGACGTCATTATAACTCGTACTTCTTATGATTTTTCCGTATTGAATACGCTAAAATAAGCGTGTTTTATTTAAGAAACTTTTGTCTAAAATAAAAAATGGCAGAGATTATGAACTTTGAACTCGTACATAATTTGGATTATGTAAAAAAAAAACATCGACGGGACGTCATTATAACCTGTACTTTTTATGATTTTTTTTCGTGTATAATATGCTAAAATAAGCGTGTTTTGTTCGAAAAACTTTGGTCCAAAATCAAAAATGGCCGAGATAATGGACTTTGAACTTGTATATAATTTATACTTCAAAAAAAAATCATCGACGGGACGTCATTATAATGTGTACCTTTTATGATTTTTTCGTATTGAATACGCTAAAATAAGCGTGTTTTAATTGAGAAACTTTTCTCTAAAATCAGAAATAATCGATATAATGGACTTTGAACTTGTATATAATTTGGATTCCAAAAAAAACCATTGACGGGACGTCATTATAACATGTGCTTTATACGATTTTTTTTTTCGTATAGAATATGCTATAATAAGCGTGTTTTATTCGAAAAACTTTGGTCTAAAATAAAAAATGGCCGAGATAATGGACTTCGTACTTGTATATAATTTAGACTTCGAAAAAAAAATCATCGACGGGACGTCATTACAATGTGTACTTTTTATGATTTATTTTCATATAGAATATGCTAAAATTAGCGTTGTAACGCAAATAAAGCCCAAAGCTACTAGATGCCGCTAGTAGTCTCGCCCGCGCCGTACTAACTGCATAAGATCGGCCCCGCCTACGCCGCTCACACAGAGATGGCGCTACTGGCGAGATAGATCGCGCCAACGTTTGTCTCCCGTAGATTCATGACCCGCGGTATTACTAACCGCATTAATTTGAACAGCTAGGGAATCAGTATTGCGCACGCTTAAAGCGTTCACCTAGTTGAGCCTTCTAAGCGTCTCGGTACTGGTAATTAACCGTTGGTGTGTTTGGGTACTTCAACCTAGCTTGGATGCTCTGGCGCAGCAACGGTGGTCTATATTGTAAAACTAGTCTTAGTCGTGAAGTAATAAAATTCAGTATTCGCGTAAACCTCGGGCTTTATATCTCGTCCCCGCGCTTCCAGCCTTACAGCGTGTTTTATTCGAAAAACTTTTCTCTTAAAATCATAAATGGCTAAGATAATGGACTCTGAACTTGTATATAATTTGGACTACGAAAAAAAAACAGCTATGGGGTATCAACATAAAGTATAATTTTAATGATTTTTCGGTAAAGAATACGCTAAAATAAGCGTGTTTTATTCGAAAAACTTTTCTCTAAAATCAAAAATGACCGAGATAATGGACTCTGAACTTGTATATAATTTGGACTTAGAAAAAAAACCATCGAAGGGACGTCATTATAACACGTACTTCTTATGATTTTTCCGTATTTAATACGCTAAAATAAGCGTGTTTTATTTAAGAAACTTTTATCTAAAATCAAAAATGGCAGAGATTATGAACTTTGAAATCGTACATAATTTGGATTATGTAAAAAAAAACCATCGACGGGACGTCATTATAACGTGTACTTTTTATGATTTTTTTCGTGTATAATATGCTAAAATAAGCGTGTTTTGTTCGAAAAACTTTGGTCCAAAATCAAAAATGGCCGAGATAATGGACTTTGAACTTGTATATAATTTATACTTCAAAAAAAAAATCATCGACGGGACGTCATTATAATGTGTACTTTTTATGATTTTTTCGTATTAAATACGCTAAAATAAGCGTGTTTTAATTGAGAAACTTTTCTCTAAAATCAGAAATACCCGATATAATGGACTTTGAACTTGTATATAATTTGGATTCCAAAAAAAACCATTGACGGGACGTCATTATAACATGTGCTTTATATGATTTTTTTTTCGTATAGAATATGCTACAATAAGCGTGTTTTATTCGAAAAACTTTGGTCTAAAATAAAAAATGGCCGAGATAATGGACTTTGTAGTTGTATATAATTTAGACTTCAAAAAAAAAATCATCGACGGGACGTCATTACAATGTGTACTTTTTATGATTTATTTTCATATAGAATATGCTAATATTAGCGTTGTAACGCAAATAAAGCCCAAAGCTACTAGATGCCGCTAGTAGTCTCGCCCGCGCCGTAGTAACTGCATAAGATCGGCCCCGCCTACGCCGCTCACCCAGAGATGGCGCTACTGGCGAGATAGATCGCGCAGACGTTTGTCTCCCGTAGAATCATGACCCGCGGTATTGCTAACCGCATTAATTTGAACAGCTAGGGAATCAGTTTTGCGCACGCTTAAAGCGTTCACCTAGTTGAGCCTTCTAAGCGTCTCGGTACTGGTAATTAACCGTTGGTGTGTTTGGGTACTTCAACCTAGCTTGGATGCTTTGGCGTAGCAACGGTGGTCTATATTGTAAAACTAGTCTTAGTTGTGAAGTAATAAAATTCAGTATTCGCGTAAACCTCGGGCTTTATATCTCGTCCCCCCGCTTCCTGCCTTACAGCGTGTTTTATTCGAAAAACTTTTCTCTTAAAATCATAAATGGCTAAGATAATGGACTCTGAACTTGTATATAATTTGGACTACGAAAAAAAAACCAGCTATGGTGTATCATCATAAAGTATACTTTTAATGATTTTTCGGTAAAGAATACGCTAAAATAAACGTGTTTTATTCGAAAAACTTTTCTCTAAAATCAAAAATGACCGAGATAATGGACTCTGAACTTGTATATAATTTGGACTTAGAAAAAAAACCATCGAAGGGACGTCATTATAACACGTACTTTTTATGATTTTTCCGTATTGAATACGCTAAAATAAGCGTGTTTTATTTAAGAAACTTTTGTCTAAAATAAAAAATGGCAGAGATTATGAACTTTGAACTCGTATATAATTTGGATTATATAAAAAAAAAACCATCGACGGGACGTCATTATAACGTGTACTTTTTATGATTTTTTTTCGTGTATAATATGCTAAAATAAGCGTGTTTTGTTCGAAAAACTTTGGTTCAAAATCAAAAATGGCCGAGATAATGGACTTTGAACTTGTATATAATTTATACTTCAAAAAAAAAAATCATCGACGTGACGTCATTATAATGTGTACTTTTTATGATTTTTCCGTATTAAATACGCTAAAATAAGCGTGTTTTAATTGAGAATCGTTTCTCTTAAATCAGAAATGGCCGATATAATGGACATAAACTTGTATATAATTTGGATTTCGAAAAAACCATTGACGGGACGTCATTATAACATGTGCTTTATATGATTTTTTTTCGTATAGAATATGCTAAAATAAGCGTATTTTATTCGCAAAACTTTTCTCTTAAAATCATAAATGGCCAAGATAATGGACTCTGAACTTGTATATAATTTGGACTTAGAAAAAAAAAACCAGCGATGGGGTATCATCATAAAGTATACTTTTTATGATTTTTCCGTATAGAATACGCTAAAATAAGCGTGTTTTATTCGAAAAACTTTTCTCTATAATCAAAAATGGCCGAGATAATGAGACACTGAACTTGTATTTAATTTGGACTGAAAAAGAAAACATGGAAGGGACGTCATTATAATACGTACTTTTATGATTCTTCCGTATTAAATACGCTAAAATAAGCGTGTTTCATTTAAGAAACTTTTCTCTAAAATCAAAAATGGCCGAGATAATGATCTTTGAACTAGTATACACGGTGTAACATGATAAAACCGAATAATTTTAACAGCGTATTCCTGATCATAATTGGAGACTAAAATGTCGTATAAACTTTTCTGGAATTCGCCTAGTTTCAGAGTTACTACCACTTAAATAAAAAAACATTTTTTAATGTGACTCAGTGTAAAACGCTTTTTTGATGGCGATTTCACCCTTTATGGGGTCGAGTCATGTGTATAATTAGGATTTCGAAAAAAAAACCATCGACGGGACGTCATTATAACGTACTTTTTATGATTTTCCCGTATAGAATACGCTTATTTTAGCGTTTAACGGAAATTTATTCCAATTTTTTTTCTCTAAAATCAAAAATGGCCGAGATAATGGACTCTTAACTTGTTCCTCCTTTTTGTAAAGGGTCGGCAACGCGCATGTGACACCTCTGGATTTGCAGGCATCCATAGGCTACGGCTTACCATCTGGCGGGCCGTATGGGCCAACTGCGAGTCGGACTCGCGCATCGAGGGTTCCGTACAAACCTGTAACCCCTATATACCCCTATATACCTACAGGTTTGTACTGAAAGTAACTTTAAAACTATTAAAATATTTTTTTTATATGATGTAACTAAAACTATATGGTTTTCGCAATTTTTCCTTTATCTGTGCTATAAGACGTTGTTTCGTAATTTCAAGATTGTGAGTTCACGGGAAGCGGGAAGTACTCTGTAGGTTTTATATTTCCCTTGCGAGTTTCGAAAATTTGCGGCATAAACGGCTGTGTCCTTTGATTGCGTTGGCTTAGAAGTTTGAATTTTTCACAGCTTGAAGGGACAGTAGACTTGAGTATTTCGTATAAATTTCAGCTTGATACCTACACGCGTTCCTGAGAAAAAGGGTCATGACAGACGGACGGACGGACGGACGGACGGACAACAAAGTGATCCTATAAGGGTTCCGTTTTTTCCTTTCGAGGTATGGAACCCTAAAAAGAATAAAATATGAATAAAATAAAACAAAATAAAAACAGAATAAATGCAAAATAAAAACAAAATAAAGAAAAAATAAAAACAAAATACAAACAAAAATAGAAAACCGAAATAAAACAAAAACTATACGTTGCGTTTTCTACCCATAATTGGAGATGCTTGAAATCTTCGAAAATGTACTCAACCGTCTAGTCAAAACACAAACAAAGCGGTAAGCTATCGCTTAAAAGGTACGTATGGGCGAGACACGCACGACTTCATTGCCCCACTCGCCGGCTTCCCGCGCCCCGCTCCTCCGCTCAGTTCCTTTGTCGAGTATGTCAGCTTTATCACCCCGCGCGCGCCTCCGTGAGCGAGTACCTACATCGTAACTGCTAAGATGCCAGCGCCTGGTTGACCCATGGTTTAGCTTGTTAAGAAGCGAGCCGGGGTCTACTTCTAGTGGTCACTACAGAAGTACGTAAAACAGGCGTGCTATCGAGGTCACGCGCTATAGTTAGGAAGATTTCCTCTGAACGCAAATATTGTTTCTGTTTAATTTTTGACTGAATATCATTGATGAAAGTGACACAAATTGAAATATCTACTTAAAAATCCCTTTTTGATTATTAGAATGTGAACACTGATGACTTTAATAATTTATTAAAACGATAACAGCCTAAAAAAACTTAATTACTAAGAAACTTACATTTTCATTGCTTGATTGGACACATATTGAATTTATTGACATATTTTAAGGTGATGATATAGTTAATCCTTATTTTATGAACTCTTAATTTTTTATACGTAGTTTTTTAGCGTTGTCGTACTATATCAAATTGCACTCGACGTAAATGACACAAACTGATTTTTTACAACAATAAAACTGTTCTAAATAAAAAACAGCTATATTTTTTATATTATTTTATTCAAGTTATGGCAAGCTAAAAGTTAACCTCAAATTATTGAATAAAAAGCACCAATTGAATATATTACAAAACGCACTGAAAGATTCTCATGTACACACTGTACTTCCAACTTCAATAATAAGTGACATTAGAATTTTCGAAACTTATCGGGACTAAATGTAACGATTTTGAAACTATTGAAAACGAAAATGAAAAGGAAAATGGAAATGAAAACTGAAAATGAAAAATTATTTATTTACTATTGTTAATGTTAATACTTAAGGGGCTCCTGGCGCCAATGGCCTTCCTTTTGAATGTCTTAGTTTTCTGGCTTATCATATTAACAACAACAACCTTAAACAATAGTACATTATTATACAAGTGTGCTAAGTTGATCATTACACACGAAGCGATATTGTGCGCACGAACGCATGTGAGTGCGCATAAGGAAGCTGAGCTTATGTAATGATCAAGCACACGCGTTTCATACGACGTTTTTCAACACACTTGCGAGGAAATAACAGAATAATATAATTAATAACTTTTGATAAATACATTAATTGTTAGAATGTTTACAGGATAGAGGTACTTACGAACCTAAGATAATTAAATTTAACTAACCTTTTTTGTGAGTTTGTGTTTTTGTGAGTATCTGGAACTCTTTTTCAAATCATTTCATAAAATTAAATACTTCACATTTACTGTGCAATAAATTACAGTATTTTTTTCTTACGTATTGCTCACTACATTTTTATGATGACATTTTACTAGTAGGTATGTATCACAATTTTGAAATATATCCAGAGGTTAAATTAACGCTAAAGTTGTCTTATCATTCATTGAAAATATAATTTGTTTAAATTAATAAAACACGAGAAAAATCGAACAAATAAGCAATGATTTGAGGTTAACTTATAAATGGCGCGCAATTTTCTTTTTTGGATGTGCGTGCAGCTTGAGGCAAAGGCGCAGACGTATAATGCCAAACAGCCAATATTAAAACAGACAATTCGTGTTTAAAACGTAATTTATTGTGACGAGTAATAATAATAAGTTGGAATGATTCTTCTTCACAATCAGGATTGTGAATTGTGATTGTGTGATATCATTTGTGTTTATCGTAAATCTGTATATTTTTAATATACTTATTTCCTTTTTTTTTACCTATTTTAGAATGTAAACTCATAAAATGTTAAAAAAAGTAAAGGTAATACCCGACTAAATTACAAAGATTCGTCTGCGTACGTACAACTTGGTACTAGAGTACAAACGTCACTTGATCGGACTATTAAATTATTCCACTAGTTGGATAATTATTGTGAAATGCACGCGTGTTTAATATCTAGGATTATGAGCATAAAAGCGGTGGAATAAGAACCTCGTTACGAGCAGGTGTGTTGAAAAACATCATTACTTTCCCCTCTGCTTTTTTTTCGACTCGTCGCCCCCTCCATAAAATAAAACCGGTCAGTTCGTACACTGAAGACAATCAGGAACACATTCATACCAGTTTTAGGTATTTAGAAGAGATGTCGAGGACTTTTCTCGTAACAAGCCGGTTTCCTCCAGTCTATTAGGTAAAAATCTTACATTTTATAAAAAAATAAACGATTAATTTTGTAGCTTAGACCTCTAAGAACTGATTACAGTAAATTTAAAATGCTTTCAAATGATACATATCACGATTTGATCCGTTACATATATTCTGCGAAATAATGAAAATACTACGACGATCGGCCGCCATTTATATGACGAAGCGCAGTGACCCATGCTGAACAAAATTCGCCATTACTTGGTTATTTAATATTATATACAAAACTTATGTTTCTGGAAAGCACATAAAATTTTCTGTGTATTTTATAATAACATTAATTGCGGTTAAGTGATAGTTTATTGAGTTCTAAGCATGTTTTATCAGTACTTACGCAAACATGCACGGTAAAAAAACAATTTTTTTTCAAATATTTTATATACGACTTAAGTGATGAGTAGGATTATTTAAAAACAATTATAGTAAGTTTAATAATCTTTCAAATGACATCTCACACGCACCGATCGGTTCCATAGGACTCGAGATATGAACAAATTTCGATGACGGTAGGCCGCCATCTTTCCCTCCCCCTTTTTTTCGACTAATCCCCCCTCCATAAGATAAAACCGGTCAATTCATATTTTAGAGACAATGAAGAACACATCCATACCCCATACCAGTTTTAGGTATTTAGAAGAGATGTCGGCGACTTTTCTCCAAACAAGCCGTTTTCCTCCAGTCAATCAAATTTCAAAAAAGTCGTGACAAAATGTATGACAAAAACTTACAAATTTCATGTGTGCTCTAACAAATATCATAAGATAGCGGAACAAACACTATTGTCATGTATTAAAAACACACAAAAACTTAATCTAAACCCAATTTTTAGAACGATAAAGTTTAGTGATTTTCTTTAATAAATTATGTGAAATATGTTTTTTTTATGCATTTTCGTTATTTCAAGCATGTTAAAAAACTTTGTTATGAATAATTAATTGCGGATTATTACTTTTATAGTTCCTTTGTCCTTTCCGATTCAGGTCGGAGTACATATAAAACGATTATTAGATGGGTCTAACGCGAATTAAATTATATTTACCTTGAGTTCCGATGTTTCGATACAGGTTACATTGGTCATTTCTTTCAGGACTTAATTCGCATGAGACCCGTCAAATGTTCGTTTAATATAATGCTCTTGTCCATATCCATACTAATATTATAAATGGGAAAGTGTATGTGTGTCTTTGTTTGTTTGTCCGTCTTTTACGGCAAAACGGGGCGACGAATGGACGTGATTTTTTAAGTGGAGATAGTTGAAGGGATGGAGAGTGACATAGGCTACTTTTTGTCTCTTTCTAACCCCCCACTTCCCTAAAATGGGGGGTGGCAGTTTGTATGGAGCATTCCGGGGGGCAATCAGGAAAGGAGAACCGTGTTACCCCGAATTTAACGCGAGCGAAGCCGCGGGCAAAAGCTAGTCTGTAATTCATTTTGAAATAAAATATGGATTCAATCATTTCACTACATTTGTAGTTAGTAGGTAAAAAAGCTCCCGCTTCTGCAGCAAAAATCTATAAGAACAGCGTGTTACTACACAAAACGTCGTAAGCGCCGTGAAAATCACGGCGCTTGCGATGTATTGGTTGCAAAAATAATGTACTCTTTAACGCCCCGCGCCTGGTTGTCACCAAGTTGCGACACTATTTTTCTTTGGTATAGCTTCTCTGAAATGGAAATATAAGCCGTCTTCGTATGGAAAAGAGACAGTGTGCCATATTCTAATTTTAAGATACGTAAACAATACATTAAAAACACAATCCGTCTCAAACATAACCCCAACACACAACAAATAATCAACCAATATTGAAGTTACATTGTAGTTGTAACGAAGTAATTTTCAAGCAAATTCTGATATTTCTGATTGAGACGTTTAGGCGCTAGCTGTATTGCGTAGTTAATGCATTGGAGTTGTATTGAAGTTGGATCGTGTCTAAACGTGTTATAAAGTTAGAATACGGCCCAGTGCGAGCACAGAATAACTTTACTAATAGTATGGTGCGAGGCGGTATCGATGCATTGGCGCCTACAAAGGAAAACGGTGACCTTGGCAAGGTCGACTTGCGATCGAGACGGGCGCGCGGCTAAGAACGGTTTATAAAGTTCTTGAGAACGTTTTCAATCCCGTTCCTGAATGATTTTGTTCTTTGGGGAACGTTTCAAATTCCGCTCCTGAATGATTTTGTTCTTTGGGAACGTTTCAAATTTCGTTCTTCAATATCGCTAACCGAAATGATTTTGTTCTTTCGGAACGTTTTAAAATCTGTTCTTCTTGAGTACCGGGAACCGATTTCGATTTATTACAAGAACTTTCTCTAAAAGAACAAAACCATTTGGTTTTGTTCTTCTAGATAACGTTCTTGTAATAAACCGGTATACAGTGGGAACGAAGTAAAGAACAGGTTCCGAACGATATCGAACGGTATTTTGGGAACCGTTCCCGATCCCTGGGTGCCACACATTAGAGCAGAATTCATCACACTAGTTGAAATTTGTGACTATGAGAACGGAAATTTGTTTATGGTAGGTGTATTTTTGAGACCATAGACAAATTTCAGCTATTGTGCCGTACTACAAGCACACATACGCTGAGTTTCTTGCGCTGGTTCTTTTCAGTTGGAGGTCCTTTCCGAACCAGTAGTAGTTTATTGCCCTTCCCATAATACGGTTTTAAAAAGATTTTAATTCAATACAGTTGTTAAACCAGTGTTTATGTTTTATTTCATTACCGTGCGTCCGTGCGTAAGTGCTAGGCTAGGTTATCCTGGTAGTGTCAGTACTTTCAGTTCCAAACCACCTTACTGCCCTGCCCTCGGTGGTCCTCGACGACATATATAATTTAAAAAGCTATGCGTGTGAATGAGTTTTACCTTAGAAGTACTGACGTTTATATTTTCATTTTTGTGTATGATTAAAAAAATTAAATGTAATTTGTATACTTTATTTTAAAGTCGATTAAAATATGTTTAGAAACAATTAATAACAACACACAGAATACACTCACACAGACACACTGTTTTTAGGGTTCCGTAGTCAACTAGGAAAGTTCCTTACTACGATTTCTTTATTATTATAGTTAATGTTGTGTGACTTGGCCGTTGAAGGGTACACAAGGGTACAAAACCAGGTGCTCCAGCAGACACCAGATTCAATAACCAATTATTGAATCAACGTTTCCCAAGTGGCAATTTTCCATCGTCAATGGGTAGCGGTTCTGGCGACAGATTGGTGCAATGGTGTCATGGATGGAGCACCTAGTTTTGTACCCTGCAACGGCCAAGTCACACAACATTAACTATAATAATAAAGAAATCGCAGTAAGTAACCTTAGACTTGGCACGACTTTGTCTAGATTTCATTACTTTTTAGAGATAAACAAGCAGCTCCATCGAGACTTGGCTAGTTTTTTACAGAATGTTTTTGGTGGGATTTCACTTACCCCCTCGATATAATCGTGTTCATAATAACATAATTACCCAATTTATGAATGAATTCATACATAAATTGGGTATGGAATTATGAACCCGATACTACAATGTACTATAAAGAGTCAAGTTTAAAATTACCTTAAAGCAGATGTAGTACCATTAAGTGGCAACACTTTTTGATTGACAATATTTTTTAGTTTTTTTGCTAATTTCGTGCACTATTTAATGATATTTAGACGTAATTTTACTCACAGATGAAAAGAAACGTTATCCTTATGTAAACTAGATAATTCAGATCTTTTCTTACATGAAAACAAGCAGCAATTCGGCATTTTTACCTCAAATCGTTCCGCGCTCACTGATATTCATTGAATGGCGTTTGACGAGCGACAACTAGTTTTATGTAACCGCTATGACCAGTGGTCTTGTACTTTTGGCAGAGGGGGACGCCTGACCATTACTACTCCATTGGTTTATTTCTCTGAGTACAATGTAGACCCGATTTGATCGTGATTGCCGCGTTCCCTATTATTAACCGCTGGCCTGTACTGATTTGTTTTTTTACACCAAATTCTGTTCCATCGGTCCAAGCCTCTCCGGACACATGTGAAGTGTGGATGTAGGTTTCATCAGTATAAACTAGTGGTCTATCTTCAGACCGATATTCCGCAATTTTGGTAAGGTAATTTGTTCTTAGCAGTCGTATGTTGTGTCTTTCCATTAATATTTTTCGGTTGTCCTCGGTCTTATTCCATTTAAATCCTAATTTTTATAATTGTTTTCGTAAGGTGGAAATGCCAAATTTGTAATCTATATCGGATTTTAACACAGAGTGGAGTGCCTTTAAGGTTGGAAATTGCTTATGGGACAGATGAAAATTGTATATAGTTCTCCGGATGACTTCCTGATCTAAATCGTCTACTGCTGATGACGGACAAGTACGTAACTTTTTATTTCTCGGGGAGGTGAATTTCTTTGTTGTTGCGAATTTCTCACTATTGCTCTCAGACACAATGTTATAAACAGTAGAGACACAAACACCTGTAGCTTTATTAACTAACTGGACAGCGGTGTAAGGGGAATTTAAATTTTTCTTCAGTTCAAGTTCAAAATATTTATAACAGTTAAAAATAATTTGCTTACTTTGACTCTCAATCGGACCAAAATTACTCACTGCCATATTTTTTGAAAATTATGTAACTTACACTTAGTCGTACGGGCTGACACAAAATTATTCTGATAATTGTGAGAATACAATAAAATCAGACGTAAAAATATATGCACAACGTAAATAATATTCACAATTTGACACTGACATTATTTTGGTATTTACTTCTTCAATATATAACAATCCTCTTTTTATGCTAATAGTACATATATCAAAACTAGTAATAACAACGCAGTTGCTTGAACAAAACTCTCTACAGAAGTTAGAGGGTTTCGTCACTTTTCAGTATTTTGGAGGACCATTTCTCCCAACAGGTAAAGTTTTTATTTGTCTCCGCTGTTTTTTTATTATATTTTGACATCGTTCAATTTCTGTACGCATTTTTTGTTTTCGGGGTGACTCTATTGTTGAAATTCCGACATAGGGCACCGGCGCCTTAACAAATCCTACAATGTGGGAGCTTTAGTATGTTTCAGATGTCAATGTGACTGCAGGTAAAATAGTAGCTTGACCAGTAACCTGATTACAAGTTTCTTAAGTCACGGATTTACCATTATTAATTTTTGGTGTGGAAAACTTCATGACGGCATTCTCCTGATAATAAGAAAATAATATTTCAGAATTGTTTATAATAAAAAATTACACGCACGTTATAAACTTATCTATTGATGACGCTTATGAGTTTCAATACACATTCTACGTAGTAAGTATCTACATGCCAGCATTTAATAGAAGTACCTACAGTTTTCTACCGATCAATACATGATTAGGTAATACTTACAAAAATTAATCGTAATTTAAGTGTTGGCACTGCCCACGGAAATAACTTTCTATAACTCTTTAATAGTCGAAAACATTTTTGTTCAAAGTGAACGGAGCATATTGTACTTGTTTTTGGGGTGAACCACTGTGGCCCTCTTCCTGCTGCCTCCAGCCATTTCTCTTTATGCTGGGTCTTTAGGAAAACTGGAAATGTTCAAAACATTTAAGGGTTAAGAATCATCGATTTCTAGCAAATCTTATTAATTGATTTTATAACGTGAACTCGCTATATTAGTGATTTAGGGTGCCTGATGTCCCCTGCAGATCCAATCCTAAGTGTTTTCCATGTCAGACTGTTAGCACTGTCTTCAGTGATATAATTATCATTATTATTCCACCTGTAAATACTTCTGGCGACCTAGTAAAAAGTAAAGTAAAGTAAAAATTCATTTATTGAACGAAAACGGGTTACATACATGTTGAAGTAATTACAGAGTATTTCCATTTTCTACCTCAGTGAGGTAAACAATAATTCTTACATCTAGCATGCACTAAATAGTGGTATGTACCTATAGTTTAATGGTTAATACATGCAAAATATTCTTCAAACTATAAAAGCACTTGTCTGTCAGCCATGTATACAATTTCTTTTTGAATGCTTCTAGTGGCAACTTCTTTAAATCAATAGGAAGATGGTTAAAAACTTTGACACTCATAGCCGCCGCAGTTTTTCCAAAGATTTTTATGATCTGGGCATATCTTATCAAACCTTTATTTTTCTAGCAGTCTTAGTCTTGGTTGCTTATTTTTAAAAAGGTGACTATTGGCCTTCACATATACAGCAACTTCATGAATGTACAGGCAAGGAAAAGTTAATAATTTATGTTTTATAAATAGTAACCAACACGAATCTCTTCGTTTTAACCCGTATATTGCTTTAAGACATCGCATTTGTCGCCTAAACACTATATCCCGACTGGCGGAATTTCCCCATATCACAAGCCTATTTATCGTAAAATATGATCTTAACCCAAAATTGTATTAAAAATATGGTCAGATCCGGTAGAAAGCATAAAAAAATTATCCATGGTTGTACAGCAATAAATACTTCACAAAGTCATGAAAACGACACATAAAGTGATATGTCTATGATATATAATGATGACATATGAGCTATACACACACCAAAAGTGAAGCATTTAAAATGAGTGAATTCAAACAAGTCGCGCACCAGCAAGCGAGAGATGCGGACGTGCCAATGAGCTCCCGTCACCCTCGTCGCATTGCGTGAGAAAGACACAAACTGTAAATTAACAACGAGAGTGATTAGGATGTAATGATTTTCAATATAGATAAACACTACAGAATCATTGTTAGTTTGTGAATTAATTGGCAACTATTTTTCTGCTCATTATGTTAAAGTATAACCCATCCATTGTAAAATATCATTGCTACGTATGATTTATACACAAATAAGTACGTATGATTTGTACATACACTTACAACTACCTATTTTTAGTACAGAGAAATATCGATATATTACAATTAAACATATCGACTTATTCACAGCTCTATCCCGTTCATCGCTGAATTAATTGGCAACTATTTTTCTGCTCATTATGTTAAAGTATAACCCATCCATTGTAAAATATCATTGCTACGTATGATTTATACACAAATAAGTACGTATGATTTGTACATACACTTACAACTACCTATTTTTAGTACAGAGAAATATCGATATATTACAATTAAACATATCGACTTATTCACAGCTCTATCCCGTTCATCGCTGACAATATTTTAACACGTTATTTAAATTTTGCGAGTACTGTCATATTCTACATGTTTATTGTCCATTGCCCGTTATGCTTGATAACATCAAAGAGGAAAGTACGCGAAACAAGGAATAGATGTAATTTGAAGGCCAGGCAAGGGAAAACGTATTTTATTATTTTTTGCTCTTATCTTTGTTAAAATAGATTATCATTAGTCTTACCAGTGATAAGTAATACCAGAATTATTTGAATTCACAGTAGTACTGCGATTTTTGCAAGTGATAACGGCACAAACCGGCATTTTATTTTGGTATTTATCATAGATATAACATGTCGCTTGACGCTAAAAGATAAACGAAGTGCGCAAAAGAGAAACCAACACGTATATGAACATTCCATGAGTGCAAAAGAGATACACGATCAGTTTGAAGGAGTGACAGCTTTTGAATTTGGGTACTTTACTTACATACCATGTCGTGACAGCTCATATTTTAGCGTGGAAAATAAATGGGAAAATATAAAACAATCGTGAATAATATAACTTGGGATGAAAAAGAAAGAAACATAGTGTCGTGTTGTGTTCCAGATTGAACTATTACTCATAGGAAAAACCCAAGTAATTACTCATTTCACAGGTTTACATGATATTCCGATCAATGTCTTTGAAACAATATTTTATCAAATTAGCAAAATAAATCGTGAAAGTATTTACTAGATACAATTAATTATTAGTGTTTCTTATACTGTGTGCTCAGAGAAATAAACCAATGGAGTGGTAATTGTCAGGCGTCCCCCTCTGCCAAACGTACAAGACCACTGGTCGTAGCGGTTATATAAAACTAGTTGTCGCGCGTCAAACGCCATTCAATGAATGTCAGTCAGCCCGGAACGATCTGAGATAAAAATGCTGAATTGCTGCGTGTTTTCATGTAAGAAAAGATCTGAATTATCTAGTTTACATAAGGATAACGTTTCTTTTCATCTGTAAGTATAATTACGTCTAAATATCATCAAATAGTGCACAAAATTAGCAAAAAAGTAAAAAATATAGTCAATCAAAAAGTGTTGCCACTTAATGGTACTACATCTGCTTTAGGGTAATTTTTAAACTTGACTCTTCATAGTACATTGTGATTGTACCATCGGGTTCATAATTGCATACCCAATTTATCAATGAAATCATTCATAAATTGGGTATGCAATTATGAACACGATTACATCGAGGGAGTAGTAAGTGAAATATTGCAAACAAGAGTAATCGACTCCAGTGCGGCAGAAATACGTCCGCCATTATGTCATTAATTGTCATTGTTATGACAGGTTAGGCAATACACTTAAAAGATACTCCGTGGGTTAAGCAGAGACCCATTCGGCATACAGCCATAATTATAAAGCATTGCTCTGTTAAAAAAGCAGTGTGTCTGTGTGTGTGTGTTGTTATTAAATTGTTTCTAAACATATTTTAATCGACTTTTAAATTATTCAAATTACATATTATTTTAATCATTAACAAAAATTAGAAGATTAACGTCAGTACTTCAAAGGTAAAACTCATTCACACGCATAGCTTTTTAAATTATATATGTCGTCGAGGACCGCCGAGGGCAGGGCAGTAAGGTGGTTTGGAACTCAAAAAACTGACACTATCAGGATAAACTAGCCTATAGCACATTACACACGGACGCACGGTAATGAAATAAAACATAAACACTGGTTTAACAACTGTATTGAAATGAAATATTTTTAAAACCGTATTATGGGAAGGGCAATAAACTACTACTGGTTCGGAAAGGAGACCCAGCTGAGAAGAACCAGCGTAAGAAATTCAGCGTATGTGTGCTTGTAGTACGGCACAATAGCTGCAATTTGTCTATGGTCTCAAAAATGCAGCTACCATACCCAAATTTCCGTTTTAATAGACAAATTTCAGCTAGTGTGCTAAATTCTGCACTGAATTCTGCTCTAATGTGTGGCGCCCCTTAAGTGAAATATACTTGTAGATGCTTGAAATAACGATATTCTTGTTTATAAATCAATTCGTTACTTTAATTTCACCATACATTTTACGTAGCATTTTAATTTTGTATGGATTATACTTTATTTATTATAAGGTACGGTATACACACTTATCCCCTTAAATAGGCACTTTTAATTTCTGACTCTGGTATCACTGTACCTAACAGGTAAGTATTACTGATGGGACAGCACAAAAATAAATGTCGATATTGACATTAGCAGTATGTTATACTTTTTATTTATAATAGAAAATGAAGAAGAGATAATAGAAATAGAAACACAAAATGGAAACAGATGCCCATTACAATCAAAATATCAACTGCGAAGGACTCTGGAACATCACGATGTCGTTAGTGACGGATTCATCATTGTTCATTACAGTGAAAAATTCACTAAGGTGGAGAGAGGAACGTCTAGTGTAATTGGAAGTACATTGGAACGGTAATCTAAACACGTGGGTTCGAATCCCGTGATGTTCCAGAGTTCTTTGTAGTTCAATGTTTCATTGTAATAGTTATTTGTTTCCAATTTGTAGTATTTTCCACTAAATTTAAAAGCAAATACACATCAAAATATTAAATTGATAATATAAAAGTTATTCTAAATCAGCTTGCAAGATTTGTCCTAACTGTAGTTTGTGTGTGTGTGTGTGTTTGTGTGTAGATTAGACAAACTAACTTACGTAGAATACTAACATTGTAAGTAATATGCTGGTAGAAAAACTTGATATTTAATCACAACTTAACATTATAATTTTATCAATAGCTAAACCTTATACTTGGTAAAGAAACAAAAATATATAACTAACCTACGATCAATGTTTCTCTGCGTACCAACCCTACACGTAATCCCTGGGTGGTGCTAAAAGAGTTACAAACTTGGCAGCTCTACTGTCCTACCTGGACCTCGCAGCACTCACTGGATATTCTTCATCATCTGCTTTCCCACTACCCTAGGGAAGAAATTCCTATCTATTTCCAGTGACATGTAGGCATACGATAAATAAATCTACGATAAACTATGACATTTTCAAGTCAAAGGTTCATCATTATCGGTTGTTAATAAGGCGTTACCATAAAAAAATCATTTAGAAATTGACTCTATTAACAACCGACAATGATGTATGTACCTTTGACTTGAAAACGTCACAAATATCGATACTTAAGTATATTAAGTCTTCTCTAGCTGTATGTACTAACAATCTATGGATCCTTAATTGATTCGAAATAAATTTTGATTGATTGATTGATTGATTGATATTATTATCGACGCGTTCCTCGCACTGTGTACATTTACTTAAAGATGACATTATCTCGTTCACGGACAGGTTGTCTGTGTGTGTGTTTATACTTGTGTGAGTATATTTTATGCTAGTGTTTGATAATTTTATCGTGTGCGTGTGTAGCGACGTCAATGAAAAATGCATTAGTGTTAACAGTATTTGTGTGCGTTTCCTCGTCCCCCGCGCCGAAATTGGCAGACTTTTCTGATAGAAATTAGTGCGCGTCTCGCATCCGGTTGGTTTAATTATCAAAGACTGTGTGTTAATATTTTATCATAATAGTTAATATTCATGATTATTTTGTGCTACGCTAGGGATTGACAAAACGTTTTACGAACTTATATCGATAACTGTTCGATATGAAAATAATAATTATTGCTTCAAAAAAATCCAATGAATAAATTAATCTTATATTCACATTACGTCATTACGTAAGAAGATTAAATTAGGTTCTTATTATATCCGGTTTTAAACGAGTTTTTTATTTATAATTTTTTTTATCTTGTACTACTTGTATTATTTCATTCAAATATGGCGCTCAACACAAATGTGATTTCGCTAAATAGCGGAATTCGCTACCATAGTCAAAAAGCAGCCGAAAACGTTAAGTGGGCTGAATATTGTATATATGGCCTCCAAACAAAAATTCAGCTCCCGTAAAGTTTCCGACTTTTATGCTGCGGCTGATTTTTAGGGTTCCGTACCTCGAAAGGAAAAAACGGAACCCGTTCATCGTCCGGATTGTAAACCAAAACTGAGTTACTGAATAAAAATATTTTTATTTTTATTTATTTTATTTATTTATCACTTTGTTGTCCGTCCTTCCATCCGTCCGTCTGTCAAGACTTTTTCTCAGGAACTCGTGGAGGTATCAAGCTGAAATTTATATAAAATACTCAAGTCTACTGTCCCTTAGAGCTGTGAAAAAATCAAACTTCTAAGCCAACGCATTCAAAGATACAGCCGTTTATGCCGCTAATTTCCTCAAATTTTCTAAACTCGTAAGGGAATCAAAACCTACAGGGTACTTCCAGGGAACTCAGAATCTTGAAATTTGGTGCAAAGCAACGTCTTATAGCACAGATAAAGGAAAAATTGCAAAAACCTTAAATTTTAGTTACATCATATAATAAAAATATTTTTCATAATTTTAAAGTTACTACCACTTTCCTCATGAACGCGGCTAGTCAAACGATTAGAACGAGATAGAAATATAGTTGGAATGAGAGGTCAGCTATCAAAATGGTCGTGCGATCGATCAAATGCGTATTCGACAGGCGACTTGAAATTCCGTTTTCTGTTTTATTAAATATTTGAAATTATTTAAGGAAATAATCTTGTTTGCTTAATATTGTTAATTTCATAATAAATAATTTTGTATATTTACATTTTTTTTAATACTTAAGAATATAATTTGATTAGAAAAAACATATTACTTATTAACTATTAGGTAATGTAATAATATTAGTCGAAAATGTGCGTGAAATGAAACGTCAAGTTGGGAGTGGGGATGTCAACTGACGTCACAGTTGACTACTTTGACTAGTCGCTTACGTCTGTAGAGGCCTTTAGAACGTATCGATGAGAAAGTCAAATACCGATAGATAATTAACCTGTTGTGTTTGGCATCACTATTTTTATGCTCACATAAACCATTTAGACACATACATGGATTTCATTTTTTTGCCACAGTTTTGATCGTTGACAATGTGATGTCTCCTTACGGCTGAATATCCGAAAGGCTTCTAAATGCTTACAAAAGCCTACTAAAGCTTTCTTACCTCAAGCTTCAGACTGAAATTTCTGTAAATACGAATACCTACATAAAGGAACTTACTACAGGGAAAGAAAATCAAACAAAAGATTGAAGGTTAAAAAGAAAATTATTTATTTAAGTTTTAATTTTAGATTTTTGTTATTGAAAAGCGAAACACTGACTAATTACCCCTAATGCTGCCTTTGCAGACGTCATTAGGTGTTAGTTTCTGATTCCTAGGTTTTGCGAAGGTAAAAACGAAACTAACGAAGCAAAAAACCTTCGCGCCGTATTACAGTAAAATAAGTAACGTAAATATAATATCAAATACATTAATTAATAACCTATCTATACAGTAGCTTGCTCTGATACGCAGTTTGGCCGAGATGATCGTGAAAACTAGTGGAGACCCAACGTTGTGTGTGTAGTTACCGCAAGTCCTTTTCGATAAGGTGAGGAATAACCGCAATATTTAAAATACACGTAATTCTTAACTTAAATCTAACGGAATATAAATACAATAGACAATGGTAGGTTAGCATATGAACTGTTGACGTTAAAAATAAAATAATAAGATTGTGAAAATATATCCTAATTAATAGACTAATAAATAGTAATATTGAATATTAAACTTTAATTAGTTAAGAGTGGGCCCCTCTACCGATGTGTCCGAATAATGCATAACATACCAGCGTCAATTAAACAATTAAGTAATGAAAAGACATTCAAAAATATATTAAAGAAAATGCTTATTGAAAAAAGTTATTATACAGTAGACGAATTTTTTGAGGATAATTTATTAAATTATAATTTTAAATCTTAAATAAATATCGTTAATATGTTGCATTGTAAATAAATATACATGAATTGGAAATATAATATGATAATTACACGTAAAAACAAAAATAATGATAATAATAATAATAATTGACATTATCTATAACCTATGTATTAGTTACTTCTTGACATGCAACTACATATTTATATCTGTTAAATAATTGCTAAACTGTAATTTAATTTAATTTAATATGTTAGTATGTAAGCATAGTATTAAGCAATTTTATGTCCAATATTGTACGCCCTAATAGGGTATCATGTACCGACTAAAATTAAATTTAAGACCACAATTTTGTACTGATGCACATGATGACAATGGATTAAATGAATATGAATATGAATATGAATACACTAGAATTATAATGATTGATGTATTTCGTTGTTTGTTAAATAGTTGTATTTATAACAAAATATATATAAGGAGTATGTTATTCAATCAAATACAAACACTGAAAACATTGAAAAAAAAAAATGTTTTCAGTGTTTGTATTTGATTGAATAACATACTATTGTATGAGTGGAATGCCCCACTTTAAAAAAAAACATGTAAAATAATTATATATATAAGGAGGTTTGCAGGACTCCCAACGTAGTGATTGTTGGCGAAGTACGCCAGTACAAAATATGTGGTATGTCAGTTTTGACAGTTCCGTCTTCCAACGGTGGAACCACGACCAGTGGTCTACGGTTCGAAGCTTAATGGATCTGGTAATATATGTCGTCCACGGTCAGTGGCCTACAGACTGCTGAGTATTTGTGCGTTCTGAGCATTTGTAATGATCCAAGTGTGCGACCGGGCCAGTAGCCTACAGTCTCGCTTCATACATCAATGTATAGTTGACAGATAACCGCCAATTCCTCCACACCACATATACAAATAACGAATGGTACATTTAATAATTAAATAACCAAATACTAACCACCGTTTATGACGAATAGTAAATAAATTTAGGAAGTAAATAGCAAGTACCTATCATCGCTAATAAGCACTATCTGTGCAGTAACCCAGACGCGTAAGACCCTCACCGCCCGCGATTCATCACTGCAAGAGAACGGAATTAGCTAAGAACACCTTATACACTAATGGCGTACCTACATGGCAATAAACCTCTGTAAGCATATGCTATTTTTCATGTCATATGTTCAAGATCATTGGGTGATACAGAACGCTTTGGCCTCAAACCCGAGGGGAGTCCGTTGCCACCTAGGCACTACAACAGACATGCATTCTACATGGAATAATCCTCTACGCTAGAAATCCAGCATCTTATCCCTTATATAATTACTAAAGTGTTACGTGGAAGTACATATTACGCGACATCGTTTAACCATGGCCAATAGTTAACCGACATCGACAATTAACGTTTAAAAGATCGAAACCTATCTTGGTTATAGTACGTTCAACCAATTTCGACCGTTACATTAAACTATATATTTATATTTATAAAGTAGTAGAAATAAATAGTTAATAAATAGAACGTAGTCACCCGAAACAGTGGATTAAAATCTACTTAGATAAAATATGGCTTGGTAAGTACCAAGTTCAAATAGAACCTATTCGACACGTCAACAGTAAATATATACACTACGATGGAGAATAAATATTACGTATCCTAAATAGTTAGATATTGTAAATATAATATACGCACACATAAATACACACAGTCGTATATAGAAAATATAAAAGGTTCAATGTTAAAACAACAAACACAGGCGGTATATTATGATTACTAGCTGTGCCCGCGGCTCCGCTCGCGTGGAATTCGGTCTGTGTCAGTAAGCGCCTAATTCACCCCTAATTCCTCTCCCGCTACCCTGGAGGCGGAACTTGAAGTAAAGTTGACAGATGGATACAGTAGAGAACAGTAGTCCTGATAAAATATTTCTCTATCCATGACTCTTGCAAATTTAACTCAATCGAGTGTAGTGGCCACCCCCCCTTTCAGACGTTGAATTTTTATAGGCTATAACCTGACTGGGGATTTTCTTGAATTGAAATAAGTAATCCTTAAGGGGTGATTTCTGGAATAACAATGAAACAAAACCGGCCAAGAGCATGTCGGGTGATGCTCAGAGTAGAGTTTCGTAGTTGCCGCCCTGTTACAAAACATTCGTTCAAAAGGTCGTTTATTAAGGGATATTTGGCGGCGCTTACGTCATTTTACTATCCGGCACTTCCTTTCACTATGCGTTTTTGACTGATAATTCAAAAACGGCTAAACCGATTTTATTCAATATAGTTTTTATTGAAAGTTCTTATCAGGCCTCACTTCCATTATTTTTTTCTATTTTTTTGGACCCACGGTTCAAAAGTTAGATGGAAGAGACGCCCTTTTTTGAACTTTCAGATCTAATATTTACGAAATTATCAGTTTCATCCAAAAAATGTATTAGAAGACCTGTGTTCTATTTTAAAGACCTATTCAATAATACCGAACACGATAGGGTTGAAGCGAAAAAAAATTCAATTTATGTGTACCCTAATAAAAATATTTTTCCAGTTTTTATTCTAATACTTTGGCGGCGTGATTTTTGCACATACTGATACCAAATTTCAGCTTTCTAATGCGAACGGTCACTGAGCTAGACACCGCGGACAGACGAACAGACAGACGGACGGACATGGCGAAACTATAAGGGTTCCTAGTTGACTACGGAACCCTAAAAAGAGATAAATAGTAGTTTATGTAACTGTTAAGTAATAAGGCCTAATTACGTAAAGAAGCATACACTGCTTTATCTACACACATATTAAAAATCCTAAATGACGTGTTCGGAAACCATTAGAATGACCGCCATTACACCGCCATGACCAACCTTATTGTGCCGGCGGTCAGGAGGGGGGCGTGCCGGCGGATTTTCACTACGTTACCGTAGGTAATGAATTTTCATACATTTTTACCACACTGTCACAGATAATACTCTGATGTTACGTTACTGGTTGCAATAATGGTGGTAATTACATACGGTTTCCGAACGCGGAATAGAGGATTTATGATATTGGTGTAGATCAAGATATATTATTTATTCTTCAATGTAAGCCCATTACAATGCACTAATGAACGTCAGAGAAAAAAAAAATGTGTGTCGTGGAACACTCGGTTGGAACGAAGTTTTTGAAATTTTTGAAATTTTCACTTTTAGGACTTTCTCGAGATTTTTCACTTTTTTCACTTTGTCACTTCTCACTTTCACTTTTCACTACACTTTACTTCACTTTATTCTATTTTTTTATTCCATTTTACATGTTTCCTAATCGTATGGGTGTCGCGTTTTCGTGACGTGACGCTTTTTCGTGACGGTCACGTGACTTTTTTTTGCCTATACGCGAACCGTCCGATAAGGAACTTCGTTCCAAAACTACCACATAAATATGAACACCTTGACCAAAAAAATACAAACTATTTCAATACCAAATTTCATCTAAATACGTATAGCGGTTATTGGTTGTTTCTTCCCCATGTAATGGGTGGACCCATTTTGCACCCGCTTAAGGGATAATTTCTGAGATAAAACTATTTTATTTCCTTTTCCAGAGCTCAAATTATCTTCTTACCAAATTTTATCTAAATCGATTCTGCGGTTAATAATTCCCTATACAAATTTCCAACTCCCTTTTCACCCCTTTAGGGTTGATTTTCGGGGTGAAAACTATCCTTTGTCCTTTCTCGAGACCCATACTATCTCTATACCAAATTTCATCTTTATCAGTTCAGCGGTAAAAAAATCCTCATACCAACTTTCAACCCCCTTTTCACCCCCACAAGGGTTTATTTTCGGGATAAAAACTATTCTGTCGTTTTTCGGGACTCAAATGATCTCAATACTAATTTATATTAAAAATTCTCCATACAAACTTTCAACCCCCGTTTTACCCCCACCAGGGTTGATTTTCGGGATTAAAACTATCTATTATCCTTTCCCGGGAGTCAAACTATCTCTATACAAAATTTCATCAAAATCCGTTTAGCCGTTTTCACGTGATGCGCGGTCAAATAAACAGACAAACAGATAAACAGATAAACAGACAAAAATTCTAAAAATTGTTGGAACGTGTTCTGTTATCGATTCTAAGTATCCCCAGCCAACTTTTTTTCGATTATCTTCCATGTACAGACTTTCGACCCTCTTCAGCTTTATTATATGTATAGATTATGAAGAACCTGCTCATAATATACGCTATCAACCTATATAAGTAATTGAATGTAAATAAGTAGAATATCATTAAATTGTTAAATGGTTTCCTCACGAGAACGAGTTCCACGTAAATATAAAATACTATTATTTATTAGCTGTGTTATTATGTGTTTGAAAACCAAGTCGAATAATACCCTACATCAACCTATAACTCAAATATTAAACCATTGCTCTGAAGTTAATCCTATGTTGAAACGTCCATACGATTTAAGAATCGTTTATGAAAGAAGACGAAGATTGTATTTATTGTAACGCTATTTAAATCGTACTGTCAAACCTTGTACACGAGCAGCCTGTGGGTACGGTACACGAAACGGGCCTACAACGCCTTGCGCGTACAGTACAACAATGCCTTTAGAATGCTGATGGGACTGCCTAGCCGGTGCTCTGCATCGGGCATGTTTGTGGCAGCGCGCACGGATAGTTTTCAGGCTATAATTCGGAAAAATATAGTCTCATTACTAAGTCGTGTGCGAAGTAGTCCCAACAGCATTCTAAAGGAAATTGCCGACAGGTTTGAGTGTCCAATCCTAAAATATTGGACTGGGCAGATAAAAAGTGTAGCGCAATTTGAAGTGTAAAAATTATTATGTGTAAATTTTATGATTGTAATTAAGTTAAATTATTAAGACTAACACTAGATTAAGATTTTTGTTTGTTTGTTACTAACACTCTATGGATACATGTTTGTCCGAAATAAAGAAATTTTATTTTTATTTTTTTTTATTTAAATTTCACACTCAATAAATAATTAAAATATTTAAGTACTTATTTAGACATAAAGGCGGCTCTAGGCACAGCGGAATAGTGCTTCGCTTCGCTCACTCAGTAATAGTTCAAATAGTACCTAATATACTTAAATGCAGATCCCTACTTCATTGTAAACCCAAACACAGCTAAAATATTTACAAATGTGGAATATTATTAATCCATCATTATTCTAACACTCACTGCAGGTAAATAAGCGTAACGCCTGTAATATTAGTCCCCAAATAACCCAATTAATAAAAGAAAGGTATTGACCGTTATTATAATATTCGTATGCTTCACTAGTAAAGATATTGTAAAATGCTAGTACACGACAATCAATTAAGATAAAAGTGAAATATTTAAAAGGACTTACATAAAGTTGTAGACCTCGATCTTGGCTGAGAGATGCTGATGTCTTGAAATCTCGTTCCGACTAAGTTAAGTTCGAACCTTACCACCCGCTTTTATAATTTCCGTACCCTGTCTCCCGCAATCACCTACATTCCCCTTTGTAGCTTTAATCCAAACACCTCTTTAAAAATCCTGCCGATTACTCATCCGATTCCGCTATTGAACCTAGTTATCTAAATAATAAGGTTGATGATCCAACCTGTAGATACTAAAACCAAATAAATGTCTAACAGACAAGGTTCAAATTCGTGTGAACTCCTCACTCGTCGTCTGCACACCGCTTCTCGATCGCCTGCGAAAATCTAAGCAAATATGCGGGTGGGTTAAGATTAACCTCGCGCGATGCAAGATTATTCCTACTCGCATTTCTTTAAAATTATTAATTTATAATTACAATTTCAGGATTTTCTGGTAAATTGCTGAATAGAACTTAGAAACTACATTTGGATAAATATGCTAAAAATATAGGGAATATATACACCGTGTCCAATAAGTTCGAATACACTTTGGAGGTCTTATAACTTTTTTGTACGAATAGTTATTGTAGTGAAATCTGTATTTTATTAAAGCTATACTAATATACAAAATATGCTGCAAATATTTTGGACTAACTCCACCTCTTACCTATTTTACTAGCTGACTACATTTTTCAACTCAATCTCACGCGGCACGCACCGCTTTCAAGGTTATTTCGTCCCAAATATGCTCGATATCTTTTTTTTCACTGTCCATATTTGCTATTTTATAATAATGTGACCTACAAGTGCCTACAAGGCATGTAAAAATATACCAAATCAATGTAATAAACGCAAATCTGGAGAATGGAGTGGCCGTTTACTTTCGGCAATATAATCATCGAAATTAGCTTTTCTCAAAGCTTGAACAACGTTTGCACTGTTTTGAGCACAATTTTGTGAGAAAATAATTTAATTTTTATTCCTAAACACAGTTTTCAAATTTTCAGGAGCGTATTTCGACGAAAACCTCTGATTTATAATGTTCATTATTAATGTGCGACTTTATCGGTAAATATAACGAAATTTGGCCCCACATATTTAACTGAACCCCACACTACCACCAATAGTTCCCTCTGGAGTCTGGGAACATTAACCTCATGGTTTAGGCTGTTTTTTATACTTGCTGCTCACAAACGACCGTTTTGAGCATTGTAAGGCTATTTTAATTCAATGAGTTTCTCGTCAGAAAATCAACTCCTTCCTGCGTGCCAGGAATGTATTGAGTTGAATTATGTACTCTAATTTTCTCGATTGCTACGGAAAAACGATGAACTTCACGTTTATTGTAGCTATGATATCCAGGATCCGCCTCCAAAATACCACGTAAGGATCTCCTCAAAATTTTCAGTTCGGCAGTTGATTTTTGGATGAAGCGGCTTTTGTCCTCTAAACTCGCACTCTCACGATATTTAGTATTTTAATGGTTCTAGCTGAACGTAGCTGACCAGATTTTTTCCTGTCTTCTAAAGAGGAGCTATTTTAAGACCTTCTCATTGTTGTGTAAACGAGATTGCGTTTGATTCCAAAAAGTTTTACCACCTTGAATAAACACCTTTGCAGTCGCCATTACGAAATTTTGTACTAAATTGTTAATCGAAAGTACTTCATTGAAGAGTGAAGACAAATTTCAAGTCCTTGGCGTTTTTTACTATTACATTATGTTCAAGTTAACTTATTCTTTAGATTAATATAATAAATGGATGGCCTGCAGCCTGTATCCCTTCAGTGTCAACTTAACAGTGTATTCGAACTTATTGGACACGGTGTATATGATAATGAAATATACATACAATAGTGTTTCTATAGGAAACGAAAGCAAATTCAATGTAACCGCATGGTCAATTTTCACCAATAATTATTTATACGCATATATTTCTAACAAATATCAATAGGAATGCTAAGAGGACTATATTGTTTATTGAATGAAAATATTGATTTGTACTCGGAAGTAAATAATCACGTGTTTATGACACAATACTATTCTTAACCAAATCTTCCTAAATAACTATTATTTTTATTCGATCACACAAGAAACATTGTTACTTTTAATGCCTATTTCGATCAAGGAATTAGATTTTACGTTATCATTTGTTTTCTGCTACATACACTAACATCTATAAATTCGAGGTTAGGTTGTTTAGGAACCAAAATTTATTAGAAATTACTATTATCTGTATTCCAAATGAATTACCATCTTAATATCTAAACGAAAATATATATTATTTAGAAAAGCCACTTGAAATAAAGCTAGTTTTCAGTATTTATTTCAACACTAAATTCTCCTTCCCGAACTGCACCAAAGCTATGAAAATTAAGACATAACTACTAATTGATTTTATGATACTCCATATTTTCCAGGTGAGTTATAATTCGAACTTTAATATTACAGTATAATTTTCATGAAAGCTTAATCGTAAAAGTCATAATCTTTTCCCGAAACTGAAAATTAAATTAACTCCTACACTAGTTAATAGCAATGTCACAATATCGAACAATTTTACCGTCCATTGAAATAGGCATTACATGGTTCCCTTGGATTCATTACAACAAGCATTCTTTGTCATCCCATTTCTCTGGTATTTATACCATAGATATAAAATGGCGCTTGCCGCTAAAAGATAAACGAAGTGCGCAAAAGAGAAACCAACACGTATATGAACATTCCACGGGTGCAAAAGAGACACACGATCATTTTCAAGAAGTGACAGCTTTTGAATTTGGGTAGTTAGCTTACGTACCCACGTCGTGACAGCTCATATTTTAGCGTGGAAAATATAAAACAATCGTGAATAAAATAACTTGGGATGAAAAAGGAGAAACATGGTGTCGTGTTGTGTTCCAGATTGGACTATTACTCATAGGAAAAATCCAAGTAATTACTCATTTCACAGGTTTACATGATATTCCGATCGATGTCTTTGAAACAATATTTTATCAAAATAGCAAAATAAATCGTGTAAGTATTTACCACATATTAGTGTTTCTTATACTGTGTGCCAATATTTTATCATAATAGTTAATATTCATGATTATTTTGTGTAAAAACCGAAACATTTATTCGACGCTAGGGATTGACGCACGCTCAGCGAGCTATGGAAAGAGCTATGCTCGGAGTTTCTCTGAAGGATAAGATTCGTAACGAATACATCCGACAGAGAACCAAAGTTATCGACATAGCTCAAAGAATTAGCAAGCTGAAGTGGCAGTGGGCCGGCCATATCTCGCGAAGAACCGACAACCGCTGGGGTAAACGTGTTCTTGAGTGGAGACCGCGACTCGGCAAACGTAGTGTAGGACGCCCTCTGGCAAGGTGGGATGACGATCTGCGAAAGACTGCAGGCAGATGCTGGATGCGGCAAGCTGAAGACAGGGCGCTATGGCGCTCATTGGGGGAGGCCTATGTCCAGCAGTGGACTAAAATAGGCTGATGATGATGATGATGATGATGATACTAAAGAATATAATTTGCTTAGAACAAACATATTAGTTATTAAATATTAGGTAATGTAATAATATTAGTCGAAAATGTGCGTGATATGAAACGTCCAGTTGGTAGTGGGGATGTCAAGTGACGTCACAGTTGACTACTTTGACTAGTCGCTTACGTCTGTAGAGGCCTTTAGAACGTATCGATAAGAAAGTCAAATACCGATAGATAATTAACCGGTTGTATTTGGCATCACTATTTTCCGCTTACATAGACAATTTAGACACATACATGGATTTCATTTTTTTGCCACACTTTTGATCGTTGACAAGCATTCTTTGTCATCCCATTTCTCTGATTTATACCGTATCGGTTGTCATGCTACTGACATATATGATCACATTTTGTGATCGTTTAAATAAAATAATAATAATAAAATCCAAATCTGATTGCTTCAAAAAACGTTTGATGTGCTTTCCTATCTGAACTGTGTCCTCTAAATGTTAGATGATTTTGTAGTAGTTTCTGGTTTGGGCCATGCATCTTTGTCCGTCATATAGTCCTCGACCCTGTAATAACCCTTTGACATTAAAGTTTTTTTCAAATATTAAATTTAAAGAAATGATAAATTTAAAGCATCGACGGGTAACTTGTTATAAATGTGAATACCTTGACCAAAAAATTACTTGTATGCTTTGCGGATACGACTAGATACTTCTGATAGCAAGCTTGTTTTTATTCCTAGTGTTATAGCTATATAGTGTCAGAATTTTTTAGAATGTATGTATATTCTTTACAACAAAAATAATATTGTCATAGATATATTGGGAAGCAAGTTAAAACATTAATTTCTTTAAATAGTTTTCTAACTGATGCACCTGCGTTTGTAAAATAAATATATTCTGTATGTCGCCTGCTTTGCCCCAAACCAGAATACCATATGACATTATACTATGAAAATAACTGTGAGAAACTAAGCGAGATGTGTCAATATTCGTTAATTGTCTAATTCTCCTAACGGCATGAGCGGCCGAGCTTAATCGAAGAGCGAGTTTTCTTATATGAGGACTCCATTGTAAATTGTTGTCCAACGTGTCTGTTAACATCGATTCGCATTATATATATGGAAATCGCTGTTTTGTACAAAGATGCGCCCGCACCAATTCACCCTTCTGCATCGATTCAGCTTTAGCGTTAAATGTGTATAAGTGTAACCATCCATTTAGCATGCTGAAATTGCTGAAAGATGCTTATTCAATTCACCGCATGAGAACGGTTGCTGACGCGTGAGACAGGACGCTTGCGAGTGAGAACGGTTGCTGACGCGTGAGACAGGACGCTTGCGAGTGAGAACGGTTACTGACGCGTGAGACAGAATGCTTGCGAGTGAGAACGGTTACTGACGCGTGAGACAGGATGCTTGCGAGTGAGAACAGTTCCTGACGCGTGAGACAGGATGCTTGCGAGTGAGAACGGTCGTCGGAACAAAGAATAGCCAGTGAATTGTATGAAGCACTCACCTTTGCTTAGCTGCTGATGACGCTGCAGCTCTTGGTCGCAGGAGCTGGCGTAGGCTCGTTCGAACTTACCTCGAATCCAGGTTACCTTGACCAACTCAGTTCCCGAGATGAAGCTGGATCAGTGCCTCCTCCAATCACTTGGCTTATTTCGAGCAACTGAACGTGAATTTTACTTAAACAGGGCTACAATCTCAGAGAAATAAACCAATGGAGTGGTAATTGTCAGGTGTCCCCCTCTGCCAAAAGTACAAGACCACTGGTCATAGCGGTTATATAAAACTAGTTGTCGCGCGTCAAACGCCATTCAATGAATGTCAGTCAGCGCATAGCCTAATTATCAGAGCTCGGATTTTTCACGGCAAAACAAAACACTAGCGTAATTTAGCCAGTGCTTGAAATATTATTTTATCGATATTGATAATTCAGAACTAGAAGAAATAAAAGTCACCAAATAAAATTAATATGTAATAAAACTAATAAAAACATTTGTATAAAGTTACTATATATTAGAAACAGACGCAATTTCTTCTTCAAAATCTACGTCAGTACACACAGCAGCACAAGACATTTTATTTGGGTAATAGTGATAGGAGTAGATGATCATTATCTTTTCAACATTCTCTGGGAGTAAACAGTTGCGTTTATCACTATAAATCCATTTATGTACACTAAATGTACGTTCAACTTCAGTTGACGTCAAGGGAGCAAATTTATAGAATTCATTATCAGTTCGGGTAATATTTTCAGATATGTCTCTTAAAATTTCGTAATCAGGATTTCGTTCGAGCACGGCTTCAAATTTACGTATCACTGGTAAAAGTTTACTCCAGTTTACGTAGCAACGAACAGTATCCAGAATGAGGAAGGATTCCGCAATGGATAAAGTCGAACATTGCAATTGTTCTATTGAAGAGGCTATTACTTCGTAGTTGTCGCGAATGAAATTTAACTCCGGTCGTAGTTTGCGTGTTTGAAAACATTTTTTTGCAGCTCTTATAGCTGCCGAGTCATTAGCAAGTATGGAGACGACATCACGTATTTGCTCATAGTATTGAGCGTAATATACCGCAGCAGATATCCAAGTTCCCCATCTGGTGATAATTGGCTCGGTAGGTAGGGGAATGGACGGATATTTTGCTTTAAAAAGGCGTACACGCTCTGGAGATTTTAGGAATATCTTTTTGACATTCGATATCAACCCATCCACACCTTTGAAATTATCTCGCACTTCTTCGGCAACCCGGTGCAGACCATGAGCTAAACACGTAATGTGTTTCATACGAGGAAACGTTGCTTTTAAAATACGACCGGCTTTAAGCATATATGCGGCACTATCTGTGCAAAGTAAAAGCAAATTGTTTACGTTATCATTGAAAGAATTTTGAAACAAAAATTTTAATTGGTTTTTTATTAGGTTTGCTATTGTTTCCCCATTTACCTTCTCTAAAACCTTCGACCCCAAAAGATAAAATTGCTTAGAACAATTTTTTTGCAAAGACCGAATCACCACGTTTGTCACACATTTTCCCATGAAATCTGGTGTTTCGTCTATAGATATCCACAAATAATTGGTTTTGTTTACCTCTCTTATACCCTGTATAGTTTTTTTGTACACGAGATTTAAATAAATTTTTCGCAGGGTCGATTCGTCCGGTAAAGAAGTCATAGAGCAGTCGCAACATAAATACTTGTTAAAAAAAATGACGAAAATTATTGTTGTTGACTGTTGCCCATGGTTTGTTGCATGAAATAAGAAAAATAATTAAATCGAAATAAAATTGATGTTTCCTATTTGGTTGCCCCGAACGGTAATTGTGGCGGTTGCTTTTCACATGATTCTCAATATTGCATTTCTTCAGTTTTAGATGCATATCGCACATAGAGCAGTATATAGTGGAGGTCACTTCATTATAGACTAACTCAGGGTGATTTTCAATCCACGTTTTGATCCGATCTTGTACATTACTCATTTTTGTATTAATTGATACCTTGCAATATTAAGTTATTATACGTATATCCAACACGTCGGATTCAATGCGTTGCGAAATAAATAATACCTAGATGCAATTTACGTTTTATACGTAATGAAATGACAGTTAAAGTGTGAATGTCATATGTCATGTGAGATGAAATTTGCAGTCGTTTCTATCATTTTAAATGAGGTGGTATAGTTACTTCGTTCTAAGTTGTACATGCAGACCTACCTCTTTGTTGCTCGACTATGGCAAAGCTAAAATGAAAAGTTATTTTATTACTTATACAGGATGTCCGGTAATTAATGCACAACCTTCTAACCCCCAGTAGGTCACCTTAGACTGGTCAAAAATATTGATTTTGAGCTCTAGTAAGTCTCCTGTTTTTCGAAATTTTCGCACGTTTGTTAGTTTTTAAATTTTGACATTCACACTGATAGGTGTACCATCGAATAAAAAAAGAAAAAATGTACTGAGGCAATACCTGTCATATACTCTAGTAAGACTCGATAGGTGTCGATAAAATAATATTTCAAGCACTGGCTAAATTACGCTAGTGTTTTGTTTTGCCGTGAAAAATCCGAGCTCTGCTAATTATACAGGTCAGTTAAACTTTTGACACCTCGTGACGTCAGTGACCACACTGACGTCATCAGGAAACGATGCGGTTCTCAAACTTTTAAAATAGGGAAAATTATTTAATAGAGGATTACCTCTATTATTAGTAATTATACTAGACATTATAATAAGAATGCAAATTAAATGCCGTGCCATTAAAAACAAATTATTGGGTATAGCTAAACGACACCATACCAAGGGTGTGCAAGTGTGCAAGTTTGACATTTAGTATCCGATACTTTTCCCTAAGTGAGCAAGAAAACTTGTCATTCGTTAAGAAGGGACAACATGATTCGTAACGTCAAAGAAAAAGCTCTGTATCAGGGATATTACGGATACTGATTTTTTGACACTGCGGATGCGGATATTAAAAGGCTCGCATCCCTAGAATACGGATGCGGATGTAAGATAAGTACACAAAAAAACAAATATTAAAGTTTTGTACTACTCACATCATACAAAGCCCTTCGCCCTACAATAGCATTTCAACACTAAAATCAAAACAAACAAACTCGTCATTTCTTGTCGCTACTTCCGACAAGGACATAGAGCTCGATCGACGAATCACGAAAATGTTACAATATTTCGATTGGGTAATGGTGAAATGACCTACGTTACTTTACCTGGCACGTGCGCCGTCGCAGAGACGTTCCTGTACCGACTTGTTCCACATCTGCATCCGCATGAGCTCCGCATTGATTTGATGCGGAGGCGGATGCGGATTTTGAAAATGATGCGGATGATCCGCGGTTTCCACAAACCACAATTTTCACAAACCATAGACAATTTACCGCACAGTATTGAATATTATCTACTTATCCCTATGACGGAATTCATGGCCGGCCATAAACTGTTTTTAAGGGGCACCACACATTAGAGCGGAATTTAGCTATTCGTAAACAAAAGCAGAAATTGGGCTATGGTAGCGGAAATTTGTCTATGGCCTCCATACAAAAATTCAGCCGACCATAGACAAAAATCCGCTTTTGTCTATGAATAGCTAAATTCCGCTCTCATGTGTGGTGCGGTGCGCCTATGGGATATTCTTCATTAATGGGTCAATCCAAAAAAAAAACATTATTCTATGTAAGTACAATATTACCAACGTTTGATTTATTCCTATTACTTATAGTTTCCCCGTTATATAAAGTTAACGACATGCCGTTATACTGTTAAATTTGCGTATTGATTTCTACTAAACGGCGTAGTCGATTGAAAAAAGAAATTAAACTCATAAATATGTTACTAAAGATTACAATGTAATTCCATTACAATTACAACGTAACTTAAATAAAATATTTTAGCGTAATTCCACATTCAGTGCGTTGGTATGAAGTTTTTCACGCAGTTACACTACCTACACCAATATTTATTACGAGCAACTATTATTATATTCATTATATATCTATCAAATATTTGGGAATCTCAGACAAAAATGAATCGGCGTGATAAGTTTAAAAGAAACAGACATAATACAATATGGCCGTCTGTCAGTGTAATACTCGCCAAATAGTTGTATTGCCACAATGTAAAAAAAAAGTCCTCATTAAAATACATGTCGTAAATGAATTGCTAATTAAAAGTATTATATTAAATTACCTAAAATTATATTAAGCTTATTTTAGGTATAAAATAATTAAAAAACACAAAATAAACTTAGTAACGGCACGCTAACATTTTTGAACATGAATAGTGTATTAATTAAACTCCCTGACTGAATTGAAAATGTCAACGATTGGGATCATTATGTGACGTAGGTGAGGTCTTTTCGGACGAGGTGTTAAAAATTTAAATGACCTTTATAATTAGGCTATGAGTCAGCGCGGAACGATCTGAGGTAAAAATGCCGAATTGCTGCGTGTTTTCATGTAAGAAAAGATCTGAATTATCTAGTTTACAGAAGGATAACGTTTTTTTTCATCTGTAAGTATAATTACGTCTAAATATCATCAAATAGTGCACGAAATTAGCAAAAAACTAAAATATATTATCAATCAAAAAGTGTTGCCACTTAATGGTACTACATCTGCTTTAGGGATTTTTTTTAACTTGACTCTTCATAGTACATTGTACCATCGGGTTCATAATTGCATACCCAATTTATCAATGACTCATCATAAATATTAATTTGCTAGTTTTTTTCATACACTAAAAATACAATATTAAAGCATATTTCATGTAGATTAAAAAATATATAACATTTAATAACCATTACTAACAGTAAATGGCATTTTAAAAAAAATGCGTCGTTCGTCGTGAAATTATTTTTACCGCCGTCGGCATCCGCGGTCAAAATATCGAAATAACGCACCATGTTTACATAGGTACCATGTAAACTTATTATTTATTGAAATCGATTATATATATAACATAGATAAAAACCGTACCTGACGGAATGTGGCATTCCGTCAGAAAAGGGACTTTTAGTATAGGATTTGAGTGCGCAACCTCTTTTCCTTGTGCTAAAATAAGCCAATTTATAATAAGAATAAAAAACCGTTACTTATTTAAATTTAAGAAATGTGGACTTCTGTTAAAAAGGTAACGTAGAAAAGATTGGTGCATATATTTGTATAATAGTATTGCTTAGCATCAGTCATTATATATCTTCAATAAGTCGCTTACCTGTCATACAAAATCATCACATATTTTTGGAGAATGCTATTGGCTTCTGCTATTGCTCCATCTTGAATTAGTTTTAATTCTTGTGTGGCCGGGTTAAAGGCGTTCCGAGCTTCAAAGGCACTTTTCTTACCTCTTCCATTAAGAGGCCTTAGTCCCATGAAAGTTCCTCAATTTCACGAAATCTGACTCGATAGATGGCGTTAGCGCTCAGTACACGACCGCTGGCAATGATCGACGATCGAACGGTCTTGATCGTTTTCAACTTCAATTACAAGCAACATTTTTTTTAGCCATAAGTTACACACAAACTATTTATCTTCTTTTATATGGAAGATACTACTAATTAAAGTATGTTTAAAGGAAATATACGCATCTAACACCAAAGACGGATTATTACTTAATCAGTTGGGACTGTCGGAGATACTTTTCGAATTAAAAGTATAATAAATTTCGAATTTCGAAAATTAGGTTTGTTTTAAATTCCAATATGGCTGAATTTTTTTTTTTGTAAAAATGGACATAATAGCCAATTTCGACTACTTGGGGTGTGTAGATTTCTAAAATGATGTCTGTTTTTAAATCCAAGATGGCGGTTATATACTTTATTCAGAAAAAGCGTCATGGTAGTTCTTTTCGGCTAATTAAGGTGTGTAGATTTCGAAAATTATGTCCGTTTTTAAATCCAAGATGGCGGTTATACACTTTATTCTGAAAAATCGTCATGGTAGTCATTTTCGGCTAATTAGGGGAAGTAGATTTCGAAAATAATGTCTGTTTTAAAATCCAAGATGGAGATCATAATTTTTTTTCTGCAAAATCGTCATGGGAGTGATTTTCGGCTAATTAAGGGGTGTCGATTTTGAAAATTATGTCTGTTTTAAAATCCAACATCAATCCCGAATCTGTGGACATTGTCGTTGGTCTCACACTTTGTAATTTGTGTATTGTTACTATAAGCCATAATCTCGTGTGTTACTGTTTTTTGTCCCAAATAAGTTGAACAAAAAAAAAAGATAACGGTTATACACTTTATTCTGAAAAATCGGCACGGTAGTCATTATCTGCTAATTAGTGGGTGTATATTTCGAAAATTATGTCTGTTTTAAAATCCAAGATGGCGGATATACTCTTTTTTCTGAGAAATCGTCATGGTAGTCGTTTTCGAAAATAAGGAACGTTTTAAAATTAAAGATGGCGGAAACGGAAAATTTTATCAAAATTGTCATGGAAGTCATTTCCGACTAATTCGGGTGTGCAGATTTCGAAAATAATGTCTATTTTTAAATTCAAGATGGCGGTCATACACATTTTTAGTAAAAATCGTTATGGTAGTCATTTTCGACTAATTAGGGTGTGCAGATTTCGAAAATAATGTCTATTTAGAAAGCGAAAATGGCGGTGAAACACTTTTTTGGTAAAAATCGTTATGGTATATTTGGTAAATCTGCACACCCAAATTAGTCGAAAATTACTACCATGACCATTTTGCCAAAATTTACCGTATCCGCCATCTTTAAATAAGGATACTGTGTTGCATGCAGTGAATGCATGGAACACAGGCAAGACTGACGCTTTGTCAGGGCCTCATAGAAACAAAATAGAGTTTAGTTTGCGGAATGTATAAATTATAAAATAATGTATGGCTATTATAACAAAATACTCTTACCTAATAGAGTGGCAGGCGATAAAATTGTGTTTTTTTTCCTGTGCCAATATGAACCTACAATTCCTGTAGTTGAAGTAAGCGACCTATTGAAGAGTTCAAGTTACGACTACATGTTGAAATTTAAACGTTTTTAATTTACTAATATTATTGCAGGCCAAGTCTCTGCTCAACACTAAATGAATGCCGGAAGTACTTCTTCTTCTTCTTCTACCTAGCGTTATCTTGGCTATTGCCAGGGTCCGCTTTCCTGCTCGCTTTCCTCCACTTTGCGCGGTCCTGTGCATCTTCTTTTACGAGCCCGTTTTCACTCATGTCGGCCTCCACGACATTCAGCCAGCGCTTCTTTGGTCTTCTGCGACCGCGTCGAGGGCTGTCCAGGGTTAGATTTATATCCCTAGTTAGTCTGGTGACCTGCGAGAGATGTGACCGAACCAACGAAGGCGACATTCTTGGAGCTTCTCCGCTACGTCACGAACTGCGAGGCTGCCGCGTATGTACTCATTACGAATGCGATCAGCACGTGTAACGTCGCACATCCACCGCAGCATCTTCATTTCTGTAACGCAAAGCTCCTGAATATGCCTTCCACGAACCGGCCACGTCTCGCTTCCGTATATTAAGACCGGTCGGATGATGCACTTGTTCACTAGCCCCTTCAGTCTTAGCGGAATTCTGCGATCGCAGATGACTCCTGTGACCTCTCGCTATTTAGACCAAGCTGCGCTGATTCGGGCTCGGATGTCGTGGTCAATGGACCCGGACTCATGCAGTACGGATCCAAGGTACTTAAACTTGTTCGTTTTCACGGCAAGTTAGTTCCCTATTTTGATAGGAACGGGATCAGTACTTCCGCAGGCCATGTATTCGGTCGTCGAGACATTTAGCTTTAGATCACCGTTCTCTAGCTATCCCTTCCATAGGTTCACCTTTCGCTCTAGTTCCTGTTTGTCCTTTTCCGTCAGTGCAATATCATCAGCATACATGAGCAGCCACGGCGGCGGGTCCTGGATTTCCGCCGTAACAGCATCAAGCACAACACTAAACAGAAAAGGACTAAGGGCCGAGCCCTGGTGCACGCCAACTGTGATCGGGAAGGGTTTAATGTCGCCAACAGCGGTCCTCACTAGAGAAACCGAGTTACGGTACATATCCCGGATAATGTCAACATAGACTTGTGGCACGTTCTTCACCTTTAGTGCCCACCATATCATCTGACGAGGGATGCAATCGAAAGCCTTTTGCAGGTCAAGAAATGCCATGTAAAGTGGCCTAATGCCGGAAATACTTATTTACGAAAAAAGATCGTCAGCTGGAGAATATACCATCAACAGAAACAACCCTATATCAGCATTTACTACGCGTAGTGTACATTTAAATAAATGTACCCAGCTACTCGTATGTCTTTGTGGAGGGCACTTTGATGAAATACAAAATGTATAATTAAATAATTAAATTGTAGTTAACTCTCTTACTAATTTTATGATTTATTTTGCGTTTCTTGTTAAATTGTGACTGTCCACGATCTGTGAACGACGCTTCTGAAGTTACTTTGGCCATATAATGAGAAGCGAGGACGAAAGTTTGGAAAGATTAATCGTTGTTGGCAATACTGAAGGCAAAAGGTCACGGGGCCGTTCACCAGCACGATGGACTGACCAACTCAAAGGTGAGGAACCCTCTCAAAAGTTCTACGATGTGGTAAGGAAAGCGATGGACCGAAATCGATGGCGAGAGTGTGTTCGTGCCAATCGTGCCCGAACAAAACCCACCAAATACGATCATCTGTCATGATGGATGCGACCAAGGAGAAGAATGCGTTTCTTGAGAATACGCGGAAAATATATAATGACTGACGCTAAGCAATACTATTATACAAATATAAGTCCAAATTTCTTAAACTTAAATAAGTAACGGTTTTTTATTCTTATTATAAATTGTCTTATTTTAGCACAAGGAAAAAAGGTTGCACACTCAAATCCTATACTAAAAGTCCCTTTTCTGACGGAAGGCCGCAGGTTATATTATATAAATAATCGATTTCAATAAATAACAAGTTTACATGGTACCTATCCAAAGTGCGTTATTTGGATATTTTGCCCACTGATGCCGACGGCGGCAAAAATAATTTCACGACGCGCGACGCAATTTTTTTTTAATGTCATGTACTGTTAATAAAGGTTCTCAAATGTTATATTTTTTGAATCTACATAAAATATGTACTGATTTAAACTTACACGATTTTCACTCATTATTTTGTCAAAAACGGGACTTAATCGCGTACACTTACTTTTATTATTTCCCTGACGTTTCGAGCGTGCCGTAACGCTCGTGGTCGCAGGCAGACTGGCGAGGAATTGTATCAGCATCTTCTAGCTGCGCGGGTTTTTCGAACTACCCGCAGTTGGTCTCGATTATGCACATTCACGCTAGGGTTGTCACTTCCCCCTAACAAACAACAGACTAAAGTGACAACCCTAGCGTGAATGTGCATAATCGAGACCAACTGCGGGTAGTTCGAAAAACCCGCGCAGCTAGAAGATGCTGATACAATTCCTCGCCAGTCTGCCTGCGACCACGAGCGTTACGGCACGCTCGAAACGTCAGGGAAATAATAAAAGTAAGTGTACGCGATTAAGTCCCGTTTTAGACAAAATAATACATAAAATATGCTTTAATATTGTATTTTTGTGTATGAAAATAACTAGCAAATTAATATATATGATGACTGGAATATGAAAAATTTTGTTGAGATTTTCGATTTTCGTATGTTTTTTTAAATAGCTCAAGTTCAAGTTCATTTATTTGGCCAAATAACAAAGTACGTTACATTTAGCAAGTCATATTACATGCAATATCTATTGATACGATTATATAATAACATAAATAGACGTCAATAATTAATATAGCTAGTATACAATTATTTCATTAATATGAGAAAATTCTTTTGTTTAATTTTTTCTGTAAATTCATTAGTTGAGTAAAATGGGTTACATTGGAACAATCTTTTAAGTTTACTTTTAAATTCTAAATATGTTAAATTTCTGATTTGGGACGATCGTAGGTTGTACAACGTGATTTTTAGAGAGATGCCTTGCTTAAATGTTTTGACTAGATTTGTATCAGGAACGCATATCTTATGCTTATTGCGTGTGTTGTAATTATGAATGTCTTTCCTTGCTTTAAAATTATTTTTACTATAATGGATTTCTAATAAACTGTTAAATATATATAACGATACTACCGTCATAATTTGACCTTTAATAAAGTATTCTCTGACTGAAGTGCCTTTACGTCGACTGTATATGGTTGTAATAACATTTTTTTGGGATACAAGTATTCTTTTTATGCCAACAGCATTGCCCCAAGTAGTAAGTGCATAATTAAGATGCGCATGTACAAGCGCGTAATAAGCCATAATAAGTGTTTTTCTGTCAATTAAGTGTCTCAATTTTAGGAGCGCGTAGTTACCAGAAGCTATTTTTTTTTCAAATGTTGTCAGTGTGAAATGAGTGGGTTATTTTATTGTCAATGTGATATCCTAGAAATACTGTGTCAGTTGCCTGCCGACAATGATGTACCTTTGACTTGAAAACGTCACAAATATCGATAATTAAGTAATTATTATCGACGCGTTCCTCGCACTGTCTACGTTTACTTAAAGATGAAATTATCTCGTTCACGGACAGGTTGTCTGTGTTTGTGTTTGTACTTGTGTGAGTATATTTTATGCCAGTGTTTGATAATTTCAACGCGTGCGTGTGTAGCGACGTCAATGGAAAATGCATTAGTGCTAACAGTATTTTTGTGCGTTTCCTCGTCCCCCGCGCCAAAATTGGGAGACTTTTTAGGCCAGTCATTATATCCAAAAAACCGACCCTACCCGTGAATAATCAGGTCTTGTTCGTAGGTCCCTCGGAAGGGTCACTGGGAGTGTAAATTCAAAAAGTAGACTGAATCGGGCTCCTGTGTAAATTCGAATGGAATTTGTCGCGTTTTTTCAGGTTTAATTTCCAAAATATCGATCCTAGAAGAAAAATCATAGAAAACCAAACTTGTAGAGAAGCAAATTTCCTACAATTTTTGTCCTCACGGTTTTAATGTAAAATCAAAAATGGCCGAGTTATTCAAGAAAAACCGTTTTTCGAATATACACAGGAGCCCGATTCAGTCTACTTTTTGAATTTACACTCCCAGTGACCCCCCCGAGGGACCTACGAAAAAATAGTCCAAGAACAGATTATTCACGGGTCAAAATCTATAATGACCGAACTATTTTCTGATAGAAATTAGTGCGCGTCTCGCATCCGGTTGGTTTAATTAATCGGCAATGCTCGCGTTCCGACATGACAGCAACACGAATTGAAGTGAGTTTCTATATATATTTTTTAAACTTCTAGCTGTAATGTTGCCAGGCGAAATGATTTAAAAGCTACAATCCTGAACAGTACCACTTTGTCGATTCTAGTTACCGAGTTACGGGCAGTTTAGTGAAAAATAACAAAATATATCGAAAATCGGGTTTTAACAGAAACGGATAAACCATGCTCTAATGAAGCTGTGATTTTGAGCCTAACGCTGAAATGACCATTTTAAGCAGCTTTTGAGAGCCTCAAAGTTTAGTGCCTAGGGTACCACTTTGTCGACACCTGAAAAAACCGGCCAAGTGACAGACGGAAGGACAGACGGTCATGACCAAAACTATAAGGGTTCCGTTTTTGCCATTCTGGCTATGGAACCCTAAAAAACGACCATACTTTTAGCTACGATATTATTGATAGAGAGCCACGTAGAGCAATTATAATATCGGTTTTCTTTTTCTTTTGTTAATCATACTTACAATGCACACCAAAATAGCTTGGAAACTTAATCACAATATTTGGCACCGGCAGTGGTGAAATTGGAGCGGAAGTCAGTAAAAGAGGCGGAAATTGAGTGGGAAACAGTGAAAGTAGAGCGGAACAGGTGGGATTGGAGCAGAAGTCAGTGAATGTGGGGTAGAAGTGGCGGGAATTGAGTGGAAGTAGAACGAAACTGGCGGAATGGGAGCGAAATTGGTGGAATTGGAGCAGAAGTCAGTGGAAGTAGGGTGAAAGTGACGGGAATCGAGTGCAAGTAAAGCGGAAATGGGTGGAAGTGGAACGGAACTGGCGGGATTGAAGCGGAACTGGAGCGAAATTCATTTAAAGTGGCGAAAATTGACTGAAAGTCAGTGGAAGTGGAGCGGAACTGAGTGGAAGTGGAGAGGAACCGGCGGAATTGGAGCGGAACTTTTTAAAAGTAACGAAAATTGAGTGGAAGTCAGTGGAAGTAGAGCGGAACTGGGTGGAGGTGGAGCGGAACGGGCAGAATTAAAGCGCAACTGGAGCGGAACTCAGTAAAAGTAGTGGGAATTAAGTGGAAGTCAGTGGAAGTAGAGTTAAAGTGGAGTGGAACTGGTGGAATTGGAGCGAAAGTCAGTAAAACTGGAGGGAATTAGGTGGTAGTGGAATTGGGTGGAAATGAATTTTAGTGTTTTTTTAGTGTCCCGTTCCTTTCTTGTAGTTTATTCAACGCTGACTGAAGTCGGCTTTATATCGATAGTGAACCAACATGTTTTCGTTTCATTTTGGTTCAATATACATTTAAAACATAATAACAAACTACTCCAGTATGACGGTAACGTTTTAAATTAGATTTTTAATACTTTATTTTTTTTGGGGACTCCGGATCAAGTAAGCGGCAAAGTGGTACCCATATTTGAAGCAAAAAAAGACACTCAAAAACGTAAAAAACGCACAATCGAACTATAATACACTGATGTTACGTTTCTGGTTGCAATAATGGTGCTAATTACATACGGTTTTCAAACGCGAAACAGAGGATTTATGATATTGGTGTAGATAATAGTACATTATGTTATGATTTTATGATACAAGTGTGCTAAGTTGATCATTACATACGAAGCGATATTGTGCGCACGAACGCATGTGAGTGCGTATAAGGAAGCTGAGCTTATGTAATGATCAAGCACACCCGTTTCATACGACGTTTTTCAACACACTTACGAGGAAATAACAGAATAGTATAATTAATAACTTTTGATAAATACATTAATTGTCAGAACGTTTACAGGAGAGGTACTTACGAACCTAACATAATTAAGTTTAACTAACCTTTTTTGTGATGTTATTGAGTATCTGGAACTCTTTTTCAAACCATTTAATAAAATTAAAGACTTCACATTTATTGTGCAATAAATTATAGTATTTTTTTCTTACATATTGCTCACTAGATTTTTATGATGACATTTTACTAGTATGAATCACAATTTTGACATATATCCAGAGGTTAAATTAACGCTAAAGTTGTCTTCTTATTCATTGAAAATATAATTTGTTTAAATTAATAAAACACGACGAGAAAAAATTATCAAATGAACAATGATTTGAGGTTTAGTTATAAATGGCGCGCAATTTTCTTTTTTAGATGTGCGTGCAGCTTGAGGCAAAGGCGCGGACTTATAATGCCAAACAGCCAATATTAAAACAGAGAATTCGTGTTTAAAACGTAATGTATTGTGTATTACGAGTAATATAGATAATAAGTTGAAATGATTCTTATTCACAATCAGGATTGTATAATTTGTATTCTATCGTAAATGTGTATATTTTAAATATTTTTTTTTTTTACTTTTTTAGAATGTAAAGAGTCAAAAAAGAGTAATGCCTGGTACACACGTAACGATATATCGTAGCGATTAATCTGTGCAGACCGATTTGTGCAGATTTATCGATCGTGTGTATGACAAATCGTTGCAGATTATCGTTGATCGGTGGCAGTTGCAATTTACATTAAACAAATCGTTGTCGATTGCGTTTGCGCAGTTTTATCGTCGCGTGTGGATGGCGATCGATGCGATTTCGGCAGTACTTCGCGGAACTCGCTTGTGTGCGCACGTGCGTGCGGCGCTCTTGTGAAACATGTCGGAAGAAGAAAGAGGTCCCCGCGAACAACTGCAAGAGTTCATAGAGAGCTACAGAAGCGAAACTTGCCTTTGGATGACCAAATCTAAGGATTACCACGATCGCAACAAAAAAAATGCCGCCTACAACAGGCTAGTCGAAAAATATAAAGCCATTGATCCAAATGCCAACAGGGAGATAGTATTTAAGAAGATTAATAATCTACGAACAACCTACAAAAAAGAGCTAAATAAAATAAAAAGATCGTGCAAATCCGGAGCAGGAACTGACGAGATTTACACTCCTCGCTTATGGTACTTCGAGTTGCTAAGTTTTTTGTACGATCAAGAAGTACCGAGACCATCGAAATCAAATATAGATGAGGACGATAATGAGGTAAGCTTTTATTTTTCAAAAATTATTTATTGCTTTATGATTATAGATGAGATGCAGCGGATTTTCGCCCAGTATTCGGTATCCGGCCTATCCGGCCACAATTTAACTATCCGGCCGAATACCGGATAGTGTTATAATACAAAAAAACCGGTCAAGTGCGAGTCTGTCTCGCGCACCGAGGGTTCCGTACAAACTTTCACCAAACTTTATTAAGAAAAAATCTATGTTGGTTTTTCAGAGATAATTCTTTATCAAGTGAACCAATTTCGATAATTCTTTTTTTATTTGCTAGAAGGTACTTTCAGAATACTTCTATATAAATTTAAAGGAAAAAAATTCAACTGAAAAGTATTAAATTACAAAGTTCATTCAAGCCCTTTCATATTATACCCCACTTGGCCCACTAACTAGACTTTAAACTTTTTGCCCCCCCCCCCCCTCTTACCGTCCTTTTTTATAGAAATGAACATTATATTTTTAAATTTTCCATACACGTGGATTAGCTATATCTATATTCATTCCAAATTTCAAGTTGATAGCACAAGTAGTTCCTGAGATATTTCACGTTGTGACAGACAGACAGACAGACAGACAGACAGACAGACAGACAGACAGACGGACAGAGTGGGGAAAAACGTGTGTATGGAACTAAGGAATGCAAAGGAAGAGGCAAAATAATGGTAAATAAATAACATATTATTATAAAAATAATTATAATGAAAAAAAAAATTATACACAAATACAAGGTGCAGACCATTTTGCTTGACATTAATGAATGAAATTGTCTTGCCAAGGAACTTTTCCTTCACTTACAAAATACGTCATAAATTGACTTCTTATCTGATTAGCTGTTTGAGGTGCACGGCCTTGTATAGTTCTTTGTAATGGTTCAAGTGTTGACGCTCTTGTTGTGAGTCCTGACGTTATCGTACCTTCTTCAAAGTTTTCAATATCGAAACATTCTGAAGAAGCGTATGAAAGCGATGATGACGTCAAATAATTATGCAAAGCACAGGTTGCTCTTACGACTGACCCGATAGTTTCAGGCGACAGGTTCATTTGTGTTCTGTAAATTCTGAACCTTGCCGCTAGTATCCCAAATGCGTTTTCGACAATGCGGCGTGCTCGCGATGTCCGATAATTATATATCTTCTTAATTCTACTGTCTAAGTCATTTTGCCGAAATGGTTTCCTTTCTCAGAGGAAACGCGTCATCAGCTACAAATACATACGGCAGTATTCGTGGACTATCATGCAACCTTTCTGCTGTAGGAATATTTAACGTCTTCCTTTCAAGTTTTTCATAAAATTTCGTATTCAACAATACTCCACCATCAGAAACCCTTCCATTTGTTCCAAAATCAACTAACAGGAATCTGTATTTTGCATCAACGATTGCCAGCAATACCATACTGTGTCTATGTTTATAGTTATAATAAAACGAGCCACTGTTACTTGGAGGCACGATTTCAACGTGCTTACCATCAATGGCACCTAAACAGTGAGGGAAGTTCCACTTCTGCTCGAATTCTCTCGCTATTATTCTCCAATCTTGTTCTGTTTTGGGAAACTGTAACAAAATGAGTACATGATTAGTATTATTTTAGTAACATAATATTTCTTCTATTCTACAGAATCAGTCGACCGCCAGCAACGACTCAACGAGCAACGAACAAGTCACACCGACCTCAAACCGTTCTGACAGCGATCGAGGTACACCAACACTGAACTATTCGGACAGCGAACGAGACACACCGACCCCGAACCGTCCTGACAGCGAACGAGCTACACCAATCACGAGTCGCAGTCGGCCAAGACCAGGAAGAAATACATTAACCGAAGACGTACTTAAGTCCGTAAATGATCATTTTAAACGGCCCAAACTCCCCGACAATCGTTTTGAGGTTTTTGGAAAAAATGTTGGGATGAAACTACAAGAGTTACCAAAAGAACAGAGAATCATAGCAGAAAAAATAATTAACGAAATTCTGTTCTTGGCTGAAATGGGTAGCTTAACTATGTCACACACTGTAAGAAAAAATTATGACTTTCCCAACACTGGTTTTTCCAGTCAGCCACACACACAAGCCCTTTTTACTCAGCCACACACTCAAAACCTTTCCACTCGGCCACACACTCAAAACCTTTACACTCAGCCACAAACTCAAATCCTTTTCACTCAACCACACACTGAAAGCCAATATGCCTTACAAGCTAACCAACACAGCTTTCAAGAACATGCTGTAGTCCACTATGAATCCTCAAGTGTATCATCAATGGAATCTACATCACCATTACAGCCTGATCAGGATGCACAATCTGATAACACAATTGCTACCTATTTAAGTAATTTTAATGATAATTTGTAAAATGTGACGACACCTAAACAGCATTATTGGTTGTGATACGTCGTGTAAGTTTAATTAATAAATAATTTGATGATTACAGTATTTTTTATGTCTCATGCTTACCTTTAAGTACCCTTTCCGTAGAACCTCGTACAAAGCATCACAGGTTTCAGGAATGATTTGACTAAGAGCTTGCGGTGATATTATTGTAGAAAACTTCATACATTCGTAGGAACGTCCTGTAGCTAAAAATCGCAGTGTAGCAGATAATCTTTCATGAGGACTTATTGCTTCTCGCATTACAGTGTCGTGTTTCTTCATTAGTGGAGTAACTAAAGCCAGCAGATTAAAGTATGCTTCTTCATTCATCCTCAAGTAATTATGCCAATCTTTCGGAGCAAATTTCAACTCATTTAATAAGTTGGTATGAGAAAATCGCTTCCTTTTCATGAGCCAGTCTTTACACCACACACTCCGCGCCTTTTTTTTTTAACACATAACCAGGCCTAATATTGCGAGCGCGTCACCATCTTCCATAATGCGTGTTTCTTGCGTGAGATTCTGCGGAGAACTGCCGATCGACGCCGAATACGCCGATATCGGAGGCGTGTGGAGACACTAGGGACGTTCGATTTATCTGCACAGTCTGAAATCGCTACGATATATCGTTAACGTGTGTAGCGGGCTTAAAGGTAATAACCGACCAAATTACAACGATTCGTCTGCGTACGTACAACTTGGTACTAGAGTACAAACGTCACTTGATCGGATTATTAAATTATTCCATTAGTTGGATAATTATTCTGAAATGCACGCGTGTTTAATATCTAGGATTATGAGTATAAAAGCGGTGGAATAAGAACCCGCCCGCCAGTGTCGACGTCGTAAGTAAGTTTTTTCTGGGACCCGGGGTATGTCCTTAAACTACGTCCGGACCTGGGTATGTCCTTAAACTACGTCCGGACTTGGGTATGTCCTTAAACTACGCCAAAAAGAGAGGTATGGGCACTGCGAACGGCATCTCGCTAAGTGTGGTAGGGCACGTTCAGCAAATGTCATCGCTCAAATCTGGAGCAGAGCCCGACTGGGGAAGTACCTCCACCTTACAGAAAACCACAGCCAAATAGCACTAGACCCTACTCATAGTGTTGTGTTCCTGCTGGTGAGTAAGGTTGCCAAAGAGCTCAAAGAGCTCAAAGAGGACCCAGTGTGTTGACGATGAGGGACCTTCTTGTTCCTTTAGTCGTCAACACAGTGAATCCTCCTTTTTGTAAAGGGTCGGCAACGCGCATGTGACTCCTTTGGAGTTGCAGGCGTCCATAGGTTACGGTAGCTGCTTACCATCAGGCGGGCCGTATGCTTGTTTGCCACCGTCGTGGTATAAAAAAAAAAAAAAAAAAAAAAAAAGTTGCGTTCTACTGCGCTAGAAGCACCGCGGCTGGGCGATCGGACCCGCCATTTTGATTTAATTTTGACTTTTGATTTATTGTTACCATTAAACCCAAAACTAAATCAGTATTATTATGCTTGTTTGTATTCTACGAGTAATTTCCCTTAACGTTGCAGCAGCTACCGAGTAAACCGGTTGTAGTAACCCTTAAGTTGGCTGAGAAAACCGAGTAACATTGCAGCAGGTTACATAGTAAAATCGGCTAAACGCTGGTGACTTTAACTCTGTCGTTACTAATGCAGGCTACTGTGTTATTAATAAAGATTTTTTAAACCAATTGTAACGGTTAATAATTAATAAATATTATGGGACAATCTTACACAAATCAACCTAGTCCCATATGGTAAGCTAAATAAAGCTGGTGTTGTGGGTAGGTACTAGGCGACGATATATACAATATATAAATATAGATAAATACTTCAATACATAGAGAAAATCCATAGCTCAGGAACAAATACCCGTGATAAACACACAAATAAATGCCCCGACCAGGATTGAAACCCGGGACCTATAGCGGGAACTACCGACTAGGCTAGGAGGCCGTTTAAATTAATATATAACAAATAAAGATAGCTAACGTATAACTAGTAAGTACTAAGTATATTGATAAACATGCTGGGTTATTTTCAACAGTACGTATTTATTTTTGACCATTACGTTTTTTCAGTGTACGAGTTCAGATGTGCAATAGAAGGGCACAAAATAATTTGGACAATAGTTTAGGAAAGTCCTTTTTTCCAGCAACGAAAGTCTCTCAGAGATTCCATTATACAATTAAAATAAACTACATTAAACATTACTATTATTGGCCCCTTTAATTAGTCATTAGAAGTGAGCGTGTAATAGTTATTGAAATAAATGGGATAATTGCTATGTACCTACTCGGGGCTCGTATAGTTTTTAGTTGACCTGCAAAAGTGATAATTATCTTAATTTTCTGTCCGAAAAGTTGATATTATTTCATTCATAGCTCCTAAACTATAAAATATTTTGGCAACTTATGTATTGACGAATTTACATAATCTTTAATGTTGTAGGACATTACTTTGACGTCTGAATTTTAGTTTTAGCCAAATAGATCCTAGAGTAAAGAAATACAAAGTGTTTACATTGATATCGGTCCACATTTCCCCATTGGTCAGCACACAGCTCCGGGTCCAAGACACTCCTGTACAGCTCCTCGTCAAAAATGGTGGCGTCCGTGCCGGCTCCCAACCAGCACAGGGTGCAGCCCATTATTATGAGACTCCTCATGGTGTCTCCTCGCAATGGTGCCGAGATCGAAACCACAGTGTTATATTCTCTTTGATCGATCGAAACTAAAGGCACACAATAACATGTCAAGTAATGACAACGACATTTTAAAATTATTGTTCTTTTTTCGTACCGATGCAAGCACAGACCAGTAAAAAAACACGCAAGCATATTTACACTATTTCACTAACCACAGTTGAACCTTATTTACGTATAAAATATAGTAAGTATTATTAGTCGGTGGTGCACACGACAACAAAGGGCATTATACGGATTTTAGTGATGATGGGATCTCCTTTTGCATAGTGAGACTTTAGAACCCAAAGGGCCATTTCAGGAAGCAGAGCCACCTAAATTTATGGTGCGGTGGGGGTAAAAAGGGGGGGTTAAAATTTTCGCGACACATAGATTGAAAACTATAAGTCTTAGCAACCTACTTCAAAGGCAAGAATTGTAGACAATTTCATGAAGAATATTTTCTTTATGGAAAGTTTTGTGGTAACTTCAACCGGTTTTGTAAAAAAAATATGAATGTTCCTACTTTTGTGGGAAGTGGGGAAAACAATTGTTATATTTGTAACACATTATAGTGCAGAGTTATCCAAAAAAGATATAGCTTGGAAGTCTCGTATCCGGGCCATAAATAAAATAAGAAAAATAATTATTTTCTCTTTTGACTAGATACTCTTAAAATATTATTATTGGTATGGTATTTACCATGTATATTTGAGTTAGGTAAACACCGTTTCTAATAGTAGTTAAATTAGTATGTTAATATTCGTATATTATACGGTTTAATTGAAAATAATGATAATAATGATGCAGGTAATGTACTCAAGGCTAAAATAATCGATAGATCCTAGGTCCTATTCATCACACCACTAGCGTAGCGTACCTAACCTAAGTTCATATATATTATAATAGTATTAGGCGTTATCCGTTGATAAAAGATTCAAGCGCCCCACGATTTTAGTTTTTTGTCTTTTCAATGCTCTAGCTACATTGATGAGAAGAGTGGTGTGATAACTGGTACCTAGAACCTAACGAATTATTTTTATAGCTTTTTGTACATTATCTATATCATTGTTTATTTTCAATAAAAGCTTTTGAATTTACCTAAACAACACTTATTTTCTTTTCAAGTTGTTATGTTACTAAAACTGTCTAAACTCCGCTTCTAAAACTTAAAATCCCTTTCATTTTATACTTGATTGAGGGGGTTGTTAAGAAATATATAATACGCGGCATTCTGTAGCGGCAGCCATCTTGGATTTACAATGATACTGAATCTATCTAATCTGACAACTTGATACGGTCAGTCAGGGTCAAAAGTGTCAAAACCCAGAATGGTATTTTCACTAGGCCAATAAACAAAAATTTTTTGTTACCTGAAAATAGATGTCATATACTTCAGAAAAATGACCAAACCCTCCGGTGTCCGAGGCCAGATTTGAACTGGCGTCTTCAGCTTTCGCGGCTGACGTCCTGACCACTAGACCACCCGGTCACGGCGGAACTTGACAAATTTTCTCATGTATATGCAATCTCTGAATTTGAAACGGCTAGGCGCCGTTGACCATACTCTAAGGGGCATGCGCAGTACGTGCTTGCACCTCCTATACGAATCCCTTACGAGATTCTGGTATAGCGAGAGAGATGGTGCTGCCATCTATAAATCTTGAAGCAAATCAAATTATTTGGTTCAATATCTTTTTTGATTTGCAATTTTTTAAGTAGTTACACTACTATATATAAACTGAAAATAGATGTCATATACTTCAGAAAAATGACCAAACCCTCCGGTGTCCGAGGCCAGATTTGAACTGGCGTCTTCAGCTTTCGCGGCTGACGTCCTGACCACTAGACCACCCGGTCACGGCGGAACTTGACAAATTTTCTCATGTATATGCAATCTCTGAATTTGAAACGGCTAGGCGCCGTTGACCATACTCTAAGGGGCATGCGCAGTACGTGCTTGCACCTCCTATACGAATCCCTTACGAGATTCTGGTATAGCGAGAGAGATGGTGCTGCCATCTATAAATCTTGAAGCAAATCAAATTATTTTGTTCAATATCTTTTTTGATTTGCAATTTTTTTAAGTAGTTACACTACTATATATAAACTGAAAATAGATGTCATATACTTCAGAAAAATGACCAAACCCTCCGGTGTCCGAGGCCAGATTTGAACTGGCGTCTTCAGCTTTCGCGGCTGACGTCCTGACCACTAGACCACCCGGTCACGGCGGAACTTGACAAATTTTCTCATGTATATGCAATCTCTGAATTTGAAATCAAAAAAGATATTGAACAAAATAATTTGATTTGCTTCAAGATTTATAGATGGCAGCACCATCTCTCTCGCTATACCAGAATCTCGTAAGGGATTCGTATAGGAGGTGCAAGCACGTACTGCGCATGCCCCTTAGAGTATGGTCAACGGCGCCTAGCCGTTTCAAATTCAGAGATTGCATATACATGAGAAAATTTGTCAAGTTCCGCCGTGACCGGGTGGTCTAGTGGTCAGGACGTCAGCCGCGAAAGCTGAAGACGCCAGTTCAAATCTGGCCTCGGACACCGGAGGGTTTGGTCATTTTTCTGAAGTATATGACATCTATTTTCAGTTTATATATAGTAGTGTAACTACTTAAAAAATTGCAAATCAAAAAAGATATTGAACAAAATAATTTGATTTGCTTCAAGATTTATAGATGGCAGCACCATCTCTCTCGCTATACCAGAATCTCGTAAGGGATTCGTATAGGAGGTGCAAGCACGTACTGCGCATGCCCCTTAGAGTATGGTCAACGGCGCCTAGCCGTTTCAAATTCAGAGATTGCATATACATGAGAAAATTTGTCAAGTTCCGCCGTGACCGGGTGGTCTAGTGGTCAGGACGTCAGCCGCGAAAGCTGAAGACGCCAGTTCAAATCTGGCCTCGGACATCGGAGGGTTTGGTCATTTTTCTGAAGTATATGACATCTATTTTCAGTTTATATATAGTAGTGTAACTACTTAAAAAAATTGCAAATCAAAAAAGATATTGAACAAAATAATTTGATTTGCTTCAAGATTTATAGATGGCAGCACCATCTCTCTCGCTATACCAGAATCTCTTAAGGGATTCGTATAGGAGGTGCAAGCACGTACTGCGCATGCCCCTTAGAGTATGGTCAACGGCGCCTAGCCGTTTCAAATTCAGAGATTGCATATACATGAGAAAATTTGTCAAGTTCCGCCGTGACCGGGTGGTCTAGTGGTCAGGACGTCAGCCGCGAAAGCTGAAGACGCCAGTTCAAATCTGGCCTCGGACACCGGAGGGTTTGGTCATTTTTCTGAAGTATATGACATCTATTTTCAGTTTATATATAGTAGTGTAACTACTTAAAAAATTGCAAATCAAAAAAGATATCGAACAAAATAATTTGATTTGCTTCAAGATTTATAGATGGCAGCACCATCTCTCTCGCTATACCAGAATCTCGTAAGGGATTCGTATAGGAGGTGCAAGCACGTACTGCGCATGCCCCTTAGAGTATGGTCAACGGCGCCTAGCCGTTTCAAATTCAGAGATTGCATATACATGAGAAAATTTGTCAAGTTCCGCCGTGACCGGGTGGTCTAGTGGTCAGGACGTCAGCCGCGAAAGCTGAAGACGCCAGTTCAAATCTGGCCTCGGACACCGGAGGGTTTGGTCATTTTTCTGAAGTATATGACATCTATTTTCAGTTTATATATAGTAGTGTAACTACTTAAAAAATTGCAAATCAAAAAATATATTGAACAAAATAATTTGATTTGCTTCAAGATTTATAGATGGCAGCACCATCTCTCTCGCTATACCAGAATCTCGTAAGGGATTCGTATAGGAGGTGCAAGCACGTACTGCGCATGCCCCTTTTTTGTTACCTATTAATTAGTAGATGATAGGTACTATATATGTATGTATGTTAATTTTGTTGAAAGAGCCGAGAATGTTCGGTATTAAACCTTATTTGCATTTTCGTTTTTTGACGTAAAAATATATTATGTATTGACATACTCACTTTCTTTTTATACGATTCTGTAAAAGCATATTAATTGTATATTTTATAAATAAAGAACCAGTAAATATCAATATAACGTTTTATTAAATATGTACCTACATAGACATATCACATACAGTAATTGTCATCAGAACTTAAGGTGTGCACCAGATATCGGATCAATTTGTCAACAGGAAGAGGGTAAAATTTCAACTACAAAATTATGGAGATGTGGGATGAAGCATGTAGCTGTAGATATGCAGACTTGCATTTAGTTATGTAAATATTAGTTATAATAAATTTACAAATTTTCAAATAAGTTTGTGTAATGTCTAAGTAGGTAGGTAATTTTATTTTAGAACGCACTATTCGCCAACAGACTGTCCTCAGTTGAAAATGTACCTACCACTTATATTTTCTCTCTAAAAAAATGAACGGGCCCTTATTGATAACCCGCAATGATGTACCTTTCACTTGAAAACGTCACTAGATAACAGGGACCGGAGAACTCCTCGATTTGATAACTCTTTTCGATAGGGTGGCCTATTATTTAGTTACAAAATTATATGGTTACCCTATATTCAATGTTATGTCCCTGTCTAATGTCTTTAGCTTGATAGGTAAACGCCATTTTGGATTTTCATTTCGGTAAGTGCTACGTTATCATTATTAGCAGCAGCAGCAGCCAGTATCAGTCCACTGCTAGACATAGGCCTCTCCCATGGCACGCCACTGTGCTCGATCTTCTGCTCTCCTCCTCCAATCCTAAGCCGCCAAGCGCTTACCTTTGAGTAACGCAATGATGTGCTTACTGAATTGATAGTTTTTAAAAACAACCCTACCAAATACTTACTCGATCTAATACCCCTTTATTGGTAACCGTTTCCGGTATCTCCTAAAATAACTCTTTATTTCACTTACGGACTATAACAAGCATACAAAGGCAGGTTAAATCTTAGCGTTTAAAATGGTTGACGTCCATTAGTTGTGAAAAATATTATTAGGCAAGCATTAGAGGCTCAATCCACATCGTTTTTCCTACATAATGAGATTGTGGTTGAAAACAGGCCTCTTAATATATATTTTTTTCGTTAAAGATATTATAACCAATATAGGATTTGTATACGTTTTATAAAGGGGAGTAACAGGGCTTTATTATAAAAATATTTTTTTCATGCTACGACCATAAATAAAAAAAATATAGGCATTTATTCAAAAAAATATTAAACATTGATTTCATATTTTTTATGTTTTCTCAGTTTTCTTATATGGAAAGGCATAAATAAAATACCAAAAATGAATTCGGCATCCTTGCTTTACACGAAAATGATATCAAACTTGACAATATAGCTCTGTTTTATTTTTTATTAATTATGGGGGGCACCCCCAACTTCGTCAAAAATTTGCATCAGAAAGGAGAAGGGGCAGAAATGTATGGAGCCTGGTACCCGGTCCAATGTCCATGTGTCATATATCATTAGAAAGGTAATTTTGTGTAGATTAATGATTACCGGGTCGCCAGTCTCGATTTGCTGTGGGAAGGGAGTAATATGGGGTTGAATACACTCGCGAGCACTAAAACGGCTCACTTTGCGTTAAACGTTTCCTTCCATGTTTTTTTCTTTTCTTTAAAATATGAAACGATTCGTACGTAATAAAAGTGTGAAATATAAATAAAGTGAAAAAAAAAATACTTTTAACGTACTTTTAAATAAGGGGGCGGTGTCAATTTATGCGATTTTTTTAATATGTCCGGCAACTCGGATAGTCGCCTTTACGAAACCTAATTGAGAAAAAATGTTAATTATCAAGGAATATATTACTAAATTGATATACTGCCACTATCAAAGGTAAGTTCTGATGATGGAAACCAGGAGGAGCAAATGGAACTCTTTGGATATAAAAGGCGCACGTATAAATCGAGTTCGAATAAGGCTACTTCGATTTTTGTCATTAAGAAAGCCTGCGATGCCTAAGTGTAAAGAAATATTAGAAATTAATTTTCGGGTAGGTGGAAGTTCTGACGATGACCAGAACCAATGGAACCTCTTAACGACAAGTATTAACGCAAAGTCTAACGTTAGGGGCGACTCAGTTTCTTTTTTGAGATTACTACGACTTACGCTCATAACTTCATAAGTGTATGTGGTAAACATATGCAAGAAGCCTTGGCTTTACCTAATATTTTGATCTCGAGATCTAGTACATGTCTGCCACATAGATGTAAGTAAAATAATTAACTTATTCAAAATAAATGAAACGTTTACGAATAACATGCATGGTCTAAAAATATGAAAAGTATTTTTCTTTGTTTAAACGCAATATGTTAATTGTTATTTTTAAGCTATGACTACCTGTATTAATTAATATTGTAAAGGCAAAAGTAGCAGTAGTTAGCAATAAACAATTAAACATATGTGTCAGTCCAGGAAAAAAGGTCCTACTTGGTCGCTATGGCGTTATTAGTACTTTTTAAAACTACACAATATTCGCTATCTATTTAGTGAATGTGAAGTGAATGAATTAAGTTTCCTTGTAAATCGATAAAGTGGGCTCTTTCGCGAAACTCCACATATAGTTAGTAATAAATAGCTTTCTAAGAAAGCATGGGATAAATATTAAGGAACAGTGTGTATTCGTTAAAAAAACGGATTTTGTACTTTGATACTTAGTTAATCTCGTGACACCCACCATATTATAGTTTAGCCCACAAAAATAGCTTTATTTTATTATTTAGTCTAGATAAAACAAGGACAATTTTTTTAATAATTATTAAGTACGTATATGAGATGACGGGTAACAGAGATGTGTAGAAGACATGCTGCGCCGACCCCAAGTAAATGTGACAAGGGCAAGAGGATGATGAATTAAGTACGTATTAAATCCATTTATTGATGCATTGTTTGTTTACAAGGGAAAGATGTTTATGTAGCAATTTGATGCGCCGCAGTAGAGCCACTAACTAATTTGGACTATCTCCTAGGGGTAACACTCACTTCGCCGAGTCTCTTGCTGCTTAGAGCAGATAATCGCGCCAATGTCGTAGCACGAACTTGCGGGCTAAGTAATGATATTACGTGGCATGGTAGGTATGATGAACATGGCAACTCTAGAGTCAGCTAAATATTCGCATATTATCGTGAATTGAAGCTGACGTTCATAGGCTACCGCTATGAACCGCTTGCTATCTCCACTTACTGTTGTTAAATTAATAGAAATAAGAACTCGAGTAATGATACCTTTTACTTACCGTAAAATCTATCAAACCGACTCAGGCTACAGACATTCGAAATATAAAATAACTTATTTTCTTTCCCGTTTGTATTGGAAGATAAAATCTTTGAGTATTTTACCTGTATCAAGTTGGTTGCAAACAACGACCGGCCTAATGTAAAGCGCCCGGGGCTTTGGACCCGGGTATGTCCTTAAACTACGTCCGGACTTGGGTATGTCCTTATACTATGCCAAAAAGAGAGGTATGGGCACTGCGAATGGCATCTCGCTTAGTTTGGTAGGGCACGTTCAGCGAATGTCATCTCGCTCAAATCTGGAGCAGAGCCCGACTGGGGAAGTACCTCCACCTTACAGGAAACCACAGCCAAATAGCACTAGACCCTACTCATAGTGTTGTGTTCCTGCTGGTGAGTAAGGTTGCCAAAGAGCTCAAAGAGGACCCAGTGTGTTGACGATGAGGGACCCTCTTGTTCCTTTAGCCATCAACACAGTGAATCCTCCTTTTTGTAAAGGGTCGGCAACGCGCATGTGACTCCTGTGGAGTTGCAGGCGTCCATAGGTTACGGTAGCTACTTACCATCAGGCGGGCCGTATGCTTGTTTGCCACCGTCGTAGTATTAAAAAAAAAAGCGCCTATTGGCGCCTTAAACCTCCTTTTCTTCAGAGGTGTTATATGCGCATCCGACTATTTTAAAGAAGAATTCGTTGCAGTCAAAAGGAGTTTCATTTAAGGTCTGTGATCATGCTCACAATTCCGTCCAAACCATTACCGTGCCATGACTGTGCCTACACCGATACATAGAAAAAATTTTTTTTGTAGGAATAACTATGATGCTTTGCCCATTAGACCGTTCCGGCACAGACCAACAACATAACGTGCCATGACCAGGCCGTCCAATATTCTTGTCGAGAATAATTTCAGGTACCAAGCCAATCTCTGCATGGTACGGTACGTTCATAGACCGGTGCATGAACGGGGCTCAACTCCGATCAAACCCCGTTTATTACGTTTGCAACGGAAACTGGTTGTAATCACGTTTGCTACGTGGAGGTTTTGCTGTTCTACGTAATTTTTAAAAGGCATCACACGCGTTTCAAATGTATATGATACGGGATACAAACCCGTTGCATACGCGCTTCATACGCGTTTTGTACAAGTATAAATAGCTGATTATACGTTTGCTACGTTTTCCCAGCGTGGGACACTTTTTCCGTGCTTAGTACGGTCCTAAAACGGTTATGGTTTGAACAGATTAGTGGGCACAAACCTTTAAAGTATACGATCTCAACATGTTCTAATCAAGGTCGTGTATAATATAACGTGACCTTCTTTTAGATAGAAAATTATTTAATATGCAATCTGCAGTTTCCGTCAATCCTACATATATAAAAAAATGGTAAATGTAGCTACTGGTACAACCGTAATACATATTTTGCAAGCTTGCTCAGCTTGCTGCAACTCCGGACTCTACATCCACAAAGCCATTCACTCAAAACTATACCACGGCCGTAAATCTCTTATAAAAATTGATCAATAACACACAACAACAAAAAAAACACAAATCCTTTTTGATATAAAAAATGTAAAATTCCATATTTTTTTAAAGGTCTGCGCAGAGGAACATCACTCAGAAAAATATTAGTTTTAGAACGTTATATAACCAAAGTCTTTTGAAATAAAAAAAACATCATGAGAAATCATGATTAATGCAGTTTTTAAATATATATATAATTTTAAGGCTTTCACTAAACAAAAACTACGTAAATATATATTTCGCCTCGTGGTGTATATGTATTCTACATAGTAAGTATCAAAACTCAATGTGAACGTCATCTTCCGTAGTGTAGCGACATTAAAATGTATTGTTTATTATTATTCAATTTTGCTCCTAATAACTTCTACAAAAATCAAAAATGGAAAAGAAAAAAAAACTTTTTTCTTTTCTAACTTAAACATAATTTCGATTCCCTTTATTTCAGATGACACATACACATAATTACTTACAAAAAAAATTTATTAGCCTATAATAGCGTCCCACTATTACTGATGCTGGCCAAATACCCCTCCCTTTGATCCCCACAATTCTCCGTCTTGTGCCTTTTCCGGCTAGGTGCTAAGGAAAGCATACAAATAGGACAGCGGCTAACAATAAACAACGTAATAATAAATAATCAAGTATAGTTTGAACCCAATACAATATATTTTTTCGAAAAACTTTGACAGCCTTTCCCCAAAAGTAGTCATTTTACAAATCCGACTTTGTTAATTGGGATCGTCGGTTTATAGTTGCTTAAAAACGATGCTACTCTTTTATAACCAAGAGGTTGACCTCTTGAGGGTTCTTGTCCCTTTAGTCGTCAACACAGTGGATCCTCCTTGATATTAAACGGTGGCAATACGCATGTGTGAGTCTACGGTAGCTGCATAACATCAAGTGGGCCATATGCTTGTTTGCCACCGTCGTGGTATTAAAAATCCGCCTAAATACTAAGGTATGACAGCTTTGTCAAAAACGAGGTCGCAGAAAATCACCGCGGCCTTACAGACGTGCGCTAGCCTACCTTTTTAAAATACTGTGGAGTAGTATTAGGAGTACCTATGATATACAATTCAATGATTTTATAATGGCTGTTACGGCTCTTATGATGTTACGCGTGGTGGGATAGTATACCGGCTGTAGCATGTATGATTAATAGTTATTCTCGCTCTGTTACAATTTTAATAGTATTTTACTAGTAACTGACCTAACGTCGGGTCATAGAGCAAATTAAAGCCGTATTAGCTCTGTCTTCCTTGCGAATATTTCACACTACTTGATTCAACTCGCCTTGCTCCTTCAAGAATAATTGACCGCTCGACCGTTTTAACTGTGCCACTTTTGTAGAGTTTAAATCGACGTATCATGAGATTATGTAATACCTAGTGATTCTAACACTAGCTAGCAGAAAAGGGTTATTCTATTATGAACCTAGAAAAACCATAAGTTTTGTTATTACAAGTATTAAGTATTTTTATTTTGAATCAAGGTATTATATCTTCCTCCGAGCGTGTGTCCCAGCTTTTAACTCTATTGAGCCTGCGGTTCGATCGGCAACCTAATCCCATGAATTGGCGTAGGCACTAGTTCTTACAAAAGCGGCTGCCATCTGACCCAGAGGGAAAACTAGGCCTTGTTGGGATTAGATGCGGTTTCCTCACGATGTTTTCCTTCACTGAAAAGCGACTGGTAAATATCAAATGATATTTCGTACATAAGTTTCCGAAAAACTCAGTGGTATGAGCCGGGGTTTGAACCCGAGACCTTTGGATTGAAAGTCTGACGTCTCACCGTCAGCAGGCCACTAGCATTTCTCAAGCTATTATACAGTTAACTAAAAATAAAAACTCGTTTGACTCTTGGCAGGAGAGCTAACACTCTAGTATTATGACCCCAGTTTTACCACGCGTTTGACATATGTCTGCGTCATAGTTAGGTAGGTACCTACAGAAATTGTAGGCATCCACAGAATACGGAAACAGCTTACCATTGGTCACGCTGTATGCATGTTTACCACCATTGCGATACTTATTTTAAAAAGCTTTTGTGAGCTTTTGTCACGAGACACACGACAATTTATCGCACAATTCTTACACACTTACTAATTGCACACCTCACTCAATGCCAATAACAACAGTACACACAGCATAGATTGAAGTATAGATGTCTTATCGTTAAAGATCTTTTTCAATAACACACATACCCATTATATTTAACTATATTAATTGTGTTTGATATATTGTATTTGAATTGTTTTTTTTACAATAAAATGTTTATAAACAACCAAACAATATTTTGAGTAGAACGAAGCGAAAAACTAATCACATACAGCTGAAAGCTTCGGGTGCAAAAACAAATGAATGTGCTAGACTTTACACGACAATAGCAAACTCAAACATTTATTAAATAATATATTTAAAATAGTATGTTACATTACATAGAAAACATAACTAAGCTATGCTAAGAAATCTAAACCTAACATAAAACCTACACGTCAGATAGTTTATCAAAGTAAAAGAGAAAATAAACTACACCGGTTCTAACCCTACATCTTTGACCCGAGAAGAATTATGACCGGCACAAAACTCAGCGGGACATATTTTTTAAAACAACAGTACAACAAAATCAAAAAATACATATAAGTGCGATTGTTGGAATATAGTTAGAATATAGAATATAGTGGGAGAGTGGTGGGAGACGGTAGGACTGGCGTAGGAGTGAACTAGAGGTCGACGGGAGTCGGTGGAAGTTGGCGGTACAATGTTCGCCGGGTCAGCTAGTAATTATTATTATGCATAAACGGATAAATGATATACGGATACATAAATATGTTTTATATTGTAAAAAAATATACCTTTATAAAAGCTCCTGGGCTAGATGTAGAGATAATAAAAGATAATTTTGAACAAAAACAAACCTTTCCAAAGTCAAATGCCCGAGCTACTGTAAACACATACTCAAATATTGGAAGAGTTTCCTCTAAATCTTCAGGATCCCATCATCAAATCCTGACTTGGTGACAATGGGACTAACTATGAAGTATACTCTTTCAAATCAAAAAAAGAATTTTCCAAATTGGCCCAGCCGTTTTCTAATAATCGGTGAATATATGTACATAAAAAAGCAAAAACAAAGATCCCGACGAATTGATAGCCCCCTCCCTCGGAATCTTGAAGTCGGTAAAAAAATGATTTCAACTAAACCATTTCATTAGGAAATGCAGAAAGATAGTATTGATTGAAATAAGGAGTGGTCCTGAAATAAAGTAGCCGTGTACAAACTAGTGTATTTTTTAATTTAGTGCAAATTTTGAAGCAGTATATTTATTTAATTAATCTGTAGATACAATACCAATAAATAAAAATACAATCATAATAAAATATGTGAGCATATATAAGTTTTAGCGTTTTTATTTCAACATACTTTGTAACTTTTTGAACAACATAATTTGACAATCTTCAATCGACATCCGTTACAATGCCACAATTGTATTTCCATTTTCACAACCCGTTTTATGCTTTTCAGAATTTTATCTTACCAAGAAGCTACATTAATTAACTGTATTTTAGCTAGGATAGTCAGGAAGACACTCTAATCTAACCCCTGACAAAGATTTTTCTATGGGAGACAATTTTCTGTTAAAAAAGGCAAAATACATTTAATTAAAAATTAATGTAACTACCTTAAAATGAAGCAATAAGTATAAAATAACTCATCTCATCAAATCAAACTATAAGAAAAAACAATGTTTTTGAGAATCACCGCAAAAATTCTGTCAGAAGACGCTGTTCAAAAAACTATGTGTATGATGGAATACAAAAGGCGAAAACTTCCAAACACTTTTTTCATTTAAATATGATTGTATTTATGTTTTGTATAATTGTATCTACAGGTTATTTAAATATAAACACTGCTTCTAAAAAGGCACAAAAAAAAGAAAAATCAGAACTTTTTTCCCGGACCACTCTTTATTACAAAAAAAACTTGCTTTATAAGTATTATTCCGCGATCACTCGGAGTTTTTTGAAGACTCAAATATTAGTTTGCGAACTAGAGTTCGACAGAGACAATAGATTGTCTCTGTCGGATCTAAAAAGAGATACCAATTAAAAAGGTCGGTTGTGACAGTACCAATTTTTTTGACGGGACACGGAAGAAGTACAAAGCCTCGTATATGCCAAATCTTAATTTTTAACATAATAATAATAATAATCATGACGAATAACTACCGTAGCCAATAAGCCTGGTATCGTGGTATCGACATCGCCGTCCCATTTGACGAGAACCTCGTCTCGACCAACATCTTGAGAGACTTTCGCTACGGGGTTGTGGTTGGATCAAGGGTCAGATTCAGAAGGCGGTAATCCTGGACATGGCGCGCATAGTCCGATGGTTCCTCACTCTGCGGCCCTAACCACCGGCAGCCTGGGCCCTGCTTTTTTGCCCGGCGGCACCCTAGCGGCGGCTTTTTTTTAAGAGCCAAGAGTGTCCCACTGCTGGGCAAAGGCCTCCCTCTCCTTTTTCCACGTATCCCGGTTGTGCAGTCTCCCACCAGTCAGCATGGTTTTTATTGTTTTTGTATGTAAATATTGTAAATAGCCTAACCTAAAATAAAAAATAAATAAAGAGAAAATAATAATAAATATTATCGGACCATCTTACACAAATCGACCTAGTCCCACAGTAAGCTCAATTAAGGTTTGTGTTGTGGGTACTAGACGAGGATATTTATATAACAGATAGATAAATACTTAAATACATAGAAAACATCCGTAACTCACGAACAAACATCTATGATAATAACACAAATAAATGCCCTGACCAGGATTGGAACCCGATTCGACTAGGCTAGGAGATCGTTATGTAAAAAGATTTAATGTTATGTTTTGAACCTTTTTATTATTTTATTTACAGTTTTCTTTTACGTGTCAGTTACATTATTATTAAAGGAATAAGTAGTAACTTCGACGTCGAATGTTGTAAAAGCGATTAATTTTTAAGAACTTAGTTCAGACGAAAATGTCGTTTGCGTCACTTCCGACATATTTTTCAGAAATATTTCGGTTTAAAATGTCGTATATTCATTTTTTCTATTTTTTTTATAAATTGCCATAAAGATGTATATTCAGACAGCGGCTAACAATACACAACGTAATAATAAATACTTAAGTCTGGTTTGAAAATTATATTTTATTTATTAACCACAGCTCCCATTCAATACATTTTTTCGAAAAACTTTGACAGCATTTCCCCAAAAGTAACCATTTTACAGATCCGAATTTATTAATTGGGACCGTCGGTTCATAGTTGCTTAAAAACGATGCTATTGTTTTATAAGTTATAACCAAGAGCTCAAAGAGAGTTCTTGTCCCTTTAGCCGTCAACACAGTGGATCCTCCTTGATATTAAAGGGTGGTAACGTACATCTGTGAGTCTACGGTAGCTGCTTAACATCAGGCGGGCCATATGCTTGTTTGCCACCGTCGTGGTATAAAAATCCGCCACAATAATAAATCGTGATAGCTTTGTCAAAAACGAGTTCGCAGAAAACCGCGGTGGGCGTTACAGATGCGCTAGAGCATTTACAACACACGGCCTTTAAAGAATTTTATACAAAAATAACCGACTTCACTTAACCTACTCCACCTTTCAAAGAGCAAATGCTCTAGCTACTGTAAAAAATACTCAAATTAAAAGATAAAAGATACTTATTCTTCAATTTAAGCACATTACAATGCACTTATGAACGTCAGAGAAGTATTATGACCGGCAAGAAACTCGGCGGGACTTATTTTTTCAAAACAGTAATACAGTAATATTATATCTTAAAGATACACAACAATGCGTAGTTCTAAATATAAGAAGACATATCAAAACAGCTTTGGAGACATACAATGTACTATGGGTGTGCCTATATTATTGGAAGAGTTCCCACGACTTCTCCGGGATCCCATCATTAGATCCTGACTTGATGACAATGGGACCAACTGACAAGTATATTCTTTCAGACGAAAAAATAATTTTCTTAATCAGTCTAGCCGTCTTTGAAAAATCGGTAAACATACATAAAAAAGGTAAAAAAAAACAAGCGAAGATCCTGACGAACCGCTTCCGAAATCTTGAAGTTGGTTGAAAAATAATTTGACTTGTTTTTCTAGAATTTTAAACTAGGCAGACGCTTAAACAATTTGGAGATCTTGGAAACCATCAGGAATAAATCATTATGGTTATCATAATCAATCAAAAGGGTAACCTATAAAAAAATTATGTTTTGTTGTTACAAGTACTAAGTAAATATATTTTTTTAATCAAGGTATTATATCCATACTAATATTATAAATGGGAAAGTGTATGTGTGTGTTTGTTTGTTTGTTTGTTTGTCCGTCTTTCACGGAAAAACGGGGCGACGAATTGACGAGATTTTTTAAGTGGAGATAGTTGAAGGGATGGAGAGTGACATAGGCTACTTTTTGTATCTCTCTAACCCCCCACTTCCCTAAAATGGGGGGTGGAAGTTTGTATGGAGCATTACCCAATTATCAAGGTAGAAAGCTAAAAATTGGTATGCGGACTATTTGTGTGCGGTTTATTCTGTTCCGAGTTATCTTTTGTGTTTTAAATCAGGAAAGGGGAACCGTGTTACCCCGAATTTAATGCGAGCGAAGCCGCGGGCAAAAGCTAGTATTTAAAATTAAAATAAGAACGCATTTGACTCTATAGTAGAGCTAACACTAGTATTATGGCCCTCGTTTCACCACGCGTTTGACATATGTCTGCGTCATTGTTAGGTAGGTATCTTAAGAAATTGAAGGCATCCACAGGACACGGGAACAGCTTACCGTTGGTCGGGCTGTATGCTTTTTTACCACGAATGTGATACTAATTTAAAAAGCTTTTGTGAAGAGCTTTTGACACTTGTCACGAGACACACGACAATTGTCGCACAATTCTAACAAAATGACTAATTGCATATCTAAAAATATCGAATTATCGTCAAAAAATTGTCGTAAGAACTGCAGCAGTTATTTATTGACCATATATAGTTGTTATTAAACGTATAACGTTGGTGGTAAACAAGAACAGGTTGATCGGTGGTTAGTGGTTAAAGCAACCTATGGACGGCTTTAATGTCAGTACCTAGGTAATTTAATTATGTACTTCCGGAATGGTAACATTTGATAGCGTCGTGAAACAGGGGCCGGGTGAACTTTTTGGTTTGAACCGTTAGAGCAATATGTTACCGTCCAATATGTCCCAAGATAATTATAAGTACAATACGATAAGATAACATTAGACCCTAAAATGCTACGTGTCAGGCTAGTGAGAAGTTTTTTAGATTTGAATTTTTTATTGGTACGTTACTACGTCGATGAGTTTTTCAACTGAATGCACCATCTTCGACATACGCAGACTCTTAAAACTGGATCGTTCGGTACGCAAATAATTAAACCAGGTCATGTATTGTTGTTACAGTTGAAATAATAAATTACTTAATAATGCAATTAATATCTACGGTATTTTTTGCAATAAAGATTCTTATCAGGAATAGCTTACTTAATCTTTATACGATACTAGGTAATGTAATGTAATGTAGGTAGGTATATATAAAACTATTCCTTTCTTAGCCAACTGCTGAACAATGGTTATGTACAATGGACGGCTATGAAATATTCAATCACCTCAGTTGTAGGATTAAAGGATACAGATAAGAACATATTTAAGCGCCTCAAATCTTGAAATATTAGGCAAGTTTTTAAAAGATAGTCTAAAATTATGTTGTATCCGGAGACCGTAGTAACTAAATGATGATTTTTATTATTATTTCGGTCTGTGTGTGTAATACAGTAAGTTATGAATTTCGTGGGACAATTTATCAAAAAAATAATTACTAAAACCAGAATGTCGAACCAGAATGCAGAGAAAAGACTGCGCATAAATATAATTACTTGTTTCACTTCAAAATAAATATTTTTTGTAATCAAAATAAAACTTTTAGTCATAACATGGTTGGTTGTCAGATTAATATTAATTGAAATAATAATTAAGTAACGCCATTGCACCGACCAACTGAACATTAACAAAAAAGGTTGACTCTGTTTAGTCTAGCCGCCCACAAATCTAAACTTGCCAAGACAAATGCAATTTTTTTCATAAGTATGTATTTAAAAAATCCTAAATTAAAGGGTATTCAAGCGAGATTTGTAATTATTATATTTTTTTTAGAATTCCACATTTATATTGTCTTATTAATTTTTGTTTTTTAAACAGGAAGAAAATCCTCAACCTATGTATGCACAAGCCACGATGCTTAGGCATTCCCGTTTTTAACAAAAAATTGTTTTATATCTTATTCTGCATCGTTTAGTAATACTATTGTATATTTTGCATTATAAATGAAACTATCCTAACACTTATACAATAATAAGTACTTACAAGTAATACCAGCCTGATAACTATAGAAAAAATAATATTATTGTTTTCAAAATATTATTGTTGCCTATTTGTAAAAATGTTCTACCTAGTGAAGGTGACACGACTTACCATACTGACAGTTAATTTTTGAGCCTCCGAGGTCAGAAATGCAACAGGAGAGCGCAATTTAATTTGGACAGTGATTTGGGAAAATCTCTTTTTTTCAGCAACAGCAGTCTCTTAGTTCTCCAATAACTAATTATTTTATTTTTATTTCATAGGAAAACTTACAGCTAGAGTAACAAGATAGCAGTAATGTAAAAACAGTGAGCCAATTAAAAGTTTTCACAGGTAGAAAATACGACAATAATACATGGTGGTATTGGATGCGAGGTGTCATTTTTATTTAACTAAATGTTAATACTGTTTTATTATAAATGTCAAGAGAAAGACGTAATCTTTTGTATTCATTTCAAACTCTACTAAAATTAACTTCGTTTTGGTATAACGACCCCAGGTCTGTACTATCTACAATTATATTTTATCATTCGACAATAGATGATAAACCCCTTCGGCCGCGTACGCAACCAGAGCTTCGTAACCAGTGGCGATCGAAAACTATTTCTAAACATCATAAACACCTCATTCCGATCCATTATAATTCAGACTGGGTCTGTATCAGGTTCTCATACATCTTATTAGGGAACGTTGTCTCTTCTTACATTAATTCGAAATGTTTTTAAAATTATGGATGACTGATATAAATAATTAACAATCCTATAGTATATTAAAGTAGACAAAAACAATAAAAAAGTTATCACTAAACGTATAAACAATAAACTCGGCCAACAGTTTTATTCTCATATCAGTAATTAAAACGCTCAATCAATTAATCAAACATAGGTACATAACATATCTACAAGTAAAAAAAAGGCTGTAAAAGTAAGGCTGGCGGAGTTGCCACGCTGAATAGCCATTCATATGCGCTGGGCAAGGAAAGAGCCAGCCCTCTGGTCACCTGTAGCAAAGTATGTATAGGTATGTAGAAAAACTATTAAATTAGTGCTCTAAACAGTAATCAATAAAAATTTAGTTCTTAAGCTTTTAATGTCGAAGAGTTTAGTGAAGGGCCGACTTTGTCGATTTACAAGAACGTTTTATTCTTTCACTAATATATTTGTGCGTTTACCTCGGATATTTTTCCGAGATAGAGATGTTTTCTATGTATTTAAGTATTTCTCTTTATCTATATTTCTCTATACGAGGACGCGAACGTTTGAACGTGGGTCCTGCGTACACTTAGGTAACCTAGTTGACGATCGAACTGAGTTATTTTATTGTTCGCATTGGGCAACAGTAAATGATAGTTGTAAGATTATTTAATTAAATAAAAATATATATCGTCATGTAGAACTCACAACAAAAGCCTTAATATATTGAGCTTACTGGGAACTAGGTTGGTTTATGTAATATTGTCCAACAGTATTTATTTATTTATTTAGAGTTCTAGGAAGTAATAATAACTCCGTATCGACAAAGTGCGACCCTTTTCCTTGCACTGTCACTTATGTATATAATCCAGGTTTTATGAACATCAACGTTTTATACACTAGCAATTAAAGTGCAGACAACTGGCGGTAGACTGTCACACTATACTTTAAACATATAGCCAACTCTCATTAAAGTTTTCACTTCTACCCTCAAGAACGCAGCTCCAGCGTTTTCACACCGGACGGCCGGCTAAGGCAAGCCAGAGGCAGTGGGCTTATCCGACAAGGCTGCCTCAGGGGCGCTCATGTACCTACGTTGAGTTGCTACTTTCACACATCTCGCCACTCTTCATAAGTTGACTTATTTATTTTATTTTTAATATTTATCATTTGGAACTCAATTTACAATGAGTTACAAAAGTTCCATACACATCCGGAAAAATACGCTACAAACAGTGTAAGAGTATTGCAAAAAAATGAAACAGAAATAAATGGGCTATTAGGTTAAGGTGATAGTATTTAGACTGCGTAACCCGGCGCAAGCCTCAGCTGCTACTGCCGTGCTGGTCATGTGGTCGATATACGATCGCCACTATGCATAATTCTTTATTTAACTGTAGGTTACTTTTTTTTTACTACGATGGTGGCAAACAAGCTACCGCAGCCTATGGGCGCCTACACCTCCAGCGGTGTCACATGCGCGTGACAACTCTTCGCATCATGCCAAATAATTTTTCAGAGCCCAACCAACCCGCTGTACAACCGGTAGACTACACATAAGGAGGCAAAGTCTCTAGTGAAACTTAAATGTTAAATATCGCTTATGAATTTGTGATTATCGCTGATTCACACAGCGCGCCTTCCGACCGAATTTTGATTAAACTAAATATTCCGAAATCATTACTCGTTCTCATTCAGAAATCGTTACTTTCGAGTCGGTAACACGGTGCCGCGGTTTTACCAGAATATTTTCAACCGACAGCATTAAGGAGCCTACATTAACTTCGATACGTGTACAGATGTACCGTGGAGACGTCAACACTAAATGAATTTTGTACGTAGTGTGATGTGGCTGCCCGGTGGCAGTATTGTATGTATTGAAAGCCAGACAAATATGAAGAAACACAATATTCATTGGTCTCAACAAATGCTCAAGAAATGTAGTATAATTAACTAAGTTAAAGAGCTTACTATTCGGATTAGCTTTTTCATGGCTTTGTAATCAAAGAGATTGTGCCCTATTTCTTGCAACTATTTTGACTGATTGCGAACACAATATAAATTACAAAATTTAATTTTTTCTCTTTCAGATGAACAGTTATTTGGGCAAAGAAGTAATAGTGCAGTCATTGAAGCGAAAAATACGGTCTTACCTCCGAATTTTTTTACTGTGAACCGATTTGCATGAAATTTTGGAATTAGGCTCATCTTACCCTTAACTTCAAAAGTGAAAATGATCTGAACTCCGCCTATTACTTTTAAGGGGTGTAAACAACCCCTTAATGCAAAAATTGACATTGAGCCATTTTATCGCTAGAAAACATGTCTAATAGTAAGTGGTGAAATTGTAAAGTATTTTCTGACATAATTACCTCATATTAAAATCATTTTCAACCCCTTGAAAATCTTACAACCCTTGCAAACAACCCCTAAATTGAAAAAATCACAAAAAAATACTTTGGTATGACATAAAAAGATGTGAGTATAGAGTAAGTAATATTTTATATTCTCTATAATAATTATCAAATTTTTAACCCCCTTTCAACCCTTGAAAACTACCCCGTGATAAAAAATTGTTAAATTTTTTTATTTTATAAAATGAAAAGGATTTAAATATTATTCCACACTCTCGAAAATGATTATCATATTCTTAAGCTTTTCTACCCTTAAAACTACCCCTAAATTAAAACAGTAAATATATATGATTACATATTTAAAAATAATTTAAAAATATTATAGTCTATGGTTCGTTCTAGATTAATGAAATATGAAAGTCATCTACGATTCCGAATCGATCCATGACACTGAATAAAGTGTTATCCTTCTTCGCTTAGCCCAAAACTGTAACCTGCCGGTAGCGCAGGCGGTGATGCGGACGCTGGGCCGCATGCGGTAGCGTCCCTAAAGGCCTAACACCTCCGGAGGTTGACATCGGAACAACGAGCGGCATACGCGGGTTTCGTATTCCCTCTTAGGAGGTGTTTAGTTATGGTCTTTATAGACCACGTCGCGTCAAACTGATGGAAGCTGCATGACGGTGGCTCGCTGTTCCTGCGAGCAGGCTGTCGGCGACGCTGGCGCTCGACGTGCCGGTTGTCCACCACGAGAGTTCAACGGGTACGCCGTGGGCCTGCGACAGCTGTAGGCCTGCCGTAGTGTAACCAGGTACCGAACCGTTAGCTAGCGCGGGATTCCGCAGCCGAGAATATACTGACCAATTGTAAGCACAAACCCTGTTTGTTATTAATTAGGGAGTTAAGATATAAAAGAAGTGTAGTGGAGGGGTATTTACTGCAAATGCTGAATATACGTGTGGGATGTTTAATAAATCTTGTCGCACAACCTGGGATTTTCATTTTACAAAACCAAGAATCATACCATAACTCCTTCAATTTTCATGATATCACAATTTATAAAAAACCATTGTAAAGGTAATTAAGAGAGCTACAACATCCTTCATTGCAATATATAGTAAAAAACCTTTTTCTAAAACGGTGAAGGGTTAAAGGGCTTAAGAGAGGCTGTGATTGCGCTGCCACGCGCTCTTTAAACAATCATATCTCCGTCAATTTTTGTTTGACAGAAAAAACAAAAAAAACAAATTTTTTGTCAGAAAAATACCAAAATTTTTAATCTATACACTTTTATACGTATCTGTCGTCATTTTTGAGATATTATGAAAAAAAGTGGGTTTTTTAAAAATTTGAAATTTTGTTTTTTTTTTTAAATCGTGACTTTTTTGAAAAATATGTGTTCTGAAGCAGCCAAACTGATACTATCTATCAGACTCTTCATAATAAAGTTAATTCTAGGCGGAATACGATTAATTTTAATTTTGGTGGAAATGGCACTTATGAAACCCATTGATTTAAAAGAAAAAACATTAGATGCTCCCCTTATTTGCAATACAGCTCACTTATTTTACGTGCAAAAGACTTTTAATAGTGCTCATTTTAAAGCTTATTTCAAGCACTACAAAACCCTATTGTATTAGAATGCATAAAATGCATCTGCTCGCCGCTAGATGGCATTGACCACATCGATTAAATTTCAGACAAAATAAAAAACGGCTTTGATCTTAATATCTAGCTTAATATTGCACTTAGAATACTTTATAAAAAAACCAAATTGTTCATTGTTTTACCTGCTACAATTTTGTTCTTTATAAAATTTTCGATAAAACGTATATTTTTGGAGATATTTACAAAAAACCGATGAAAAACGTGAAAAAATTGCGAATTTTCAATTGCCAATAACTTGAAAAGTATTGGAATTTTTGAAAAACATTATAGATGATTCTTTGCCTAAAATTAGGCCTTCTATCGATATCCGAGGTTATTTTGACAAAAAAAAAATTCACCCCCGAGAAGGGGTGGCAACCACCCCCAGGGTGGTTGCGGAGTTCAAATCATTTTCACTTTTGAAGTTAAGGGTAAGATGAACCTAATTCCAAAATTGTATGCAATTCGGTTCACAGTAAAAAAATTCGGAGCAATAATGCTTCAATGACTGCACTATAAGCAATATATCAAATATTATGTAACCAATAATACCTGACGTTACTGTAAAATATCAATATTAACGATTATACACATATTTCATAAGTTGACACACTTCACATTTATTAATGACAGCAGCAATTACTTCTTTCATTTTAGAGAAGTGGTAATGTCTTTTTAGTTTATTATAAGTTTCATAAATTCCTCTATGACAAGTTTTTCCTTCATGATATTTAAGTATGATATCCTTTTGTTCTTCTTCATTTTGTAAAATAGTTAAGTCTTTTTGTACATTCAATAAATGGAACTGATTTTTTATCAAATAATTTCGTAATTGACTCACCAAATAATTTCTTTATTTGAGGAGTCTGGAAGTAAACGAAGTATTTTGTATTTGGATCTAAATGCAGTTTAATAAAAGTTTCAATTGTTTTAGAGTCTAATGGTAGAAAAACGTCTAAAATTATATTTTTACTTATGATCTTAATCTCGTTTCTATACCAATGCGTTAATAGAATTTGATTTGATTTCACGTCTACGGCTTCATGTAAAATGGGAATAATAGAATCTTCCTCTCCGAGGATTTCTACGTATTCTCCTTCATCTTCATTTTCGGAGGCACTCATAGTAGTTTCAGAAATATAATCTGGGATATTAACATTGTTAATTGTGTCTCGCATTGCAGAATCTGGGGTGGAAGTTGTCGGGACATTCTGATAATTCGGATCGGAACTGTCATTAGTTTGAACATCTAAAACGTTTAATTCTATTCGTGACAAGGCGTCAGCATTAGTGTTCTGTTTGCCTTGTTTGTAAATGATTTCAAAGTTATATTCTTGTAATTTGAGTCTCCATCGAGTCAATTTACAATTAGGCTCTTTTAGTGAATATAACCATACTAATGGTCTATGATCAGTGTAGATTTGAATTTTCTACCGTAGAGTCTAAAATATCGTACCCCCCAAAGTACGGCTAGTAATTCCTTTTCTATTGTACTATATTTTTGTTCCGTGGAATTTAACGTACGGCTAGCATAAGCGATAGGCTTATCACTGCCTATTGTTCCTTGAGATAAAACTGCACCTAAAGCTGTATTCGAAGCATCCGTCGTTAACATAAAAGGTTTATTGAAATCTGGATACTGTAGAATAGGGGCGTATGGGAATTAGGTAACAATGTTTTACAGGTTTCCAAAGCATTCACGAATTCTTCGGTTGCTTCGACTTTCTGTCCTTTATTTAACATTTGAGTCATAGGTTTACTAGACTAATCCTAGAAAACTATTTATTTCTTTTACAGTACTAGGAAGCGGATAGTTTAGAATTGCTTTATCTTTATCTTCATTAGGTTTTAATCCGTCTTTTGTAATATTATGACCTAAATATAAGACTTCTTTTCTAAGAAATTCTGATTTATCTAATTGAACTTTAAGATTTGCTTTTCTGAGTGTTTCGAACACTTTCTTTAATCTTTCTTTAAAAACATAGTCCTACCCATGACACACGTCAGATCACCTCCCAGTAAAAAAATCGAATAAAATATCTAGAATGGCGACAAAGGCGCTTCAAGCCGCCATTAGTGATCTACAGCAAACATTGAACGCAGTGACAAACCGTTTAAGTGCACTCGAGACGAAGATAAGCGAACAAACCGAAATAATTATCAAGCAAACAGAAACTATAAAACAGCTAAAATCCAGCAAGGAGGGTACCCCGGCGACACGTAAGTCCAACATCAACTACACGCCACCAGCCCCGCCAGCGCCACCATCGCTCCAGCGCCCAATGCGTGAAGCACGGCAAAAAGCTACCGCAACAGCAGCACCTAACGCCCCGAAAAAGTCAAGCGCTGCAACCGCATGCAGATCACGGACACCTGACGTTGCGACAACACCCGAGGTAAGCCAACCGGTGACGAACATGCCTCCCGGTACCGAGGATGGAACACTGCTAGCGGTCGCAACTACAACTGCAATTGCGGAACGTTACGATGATAATAACGATAGCAGCTTGGACTTACGAGCCACGAACGAGGTAAACGATATTAACGATGACGACTATCGGACTGTGTCATATAAAGGAGGCCGTATGCAGTCAGAACCAACCAAAACTACAATCACAATCACTGGAACTGGCCCAGTGGACATTGACTTACATACAGTAGAGCGCGGTAAGAAAATTCACGCCTGTTTTTTTACAAGCGACACGACCTCGGAGGCCGTCAAAGCATACATACAGAAAAGAACAGGATGCAAAAACTGCACGGTTAACAAACTACGCCTGAAACACGAGCATTATGCCTCGTTTGCGATAACCGTCCCGTGCAGCAAGTTCGAAGAGATGATGTCCCCGAATAGCTGGCCATCCGGGACAAAGATCAGCGAGTGGTTTCCAGCCGGCGCCGGGCGCGCCGGGCGCGCTCCTCCCCCTCGCCGTAATCACCGAAACCGCCATTTCGCTAACATCGAGCGACCGGCCGCCGCCAGCGCAGAAAACCAATAAGCCGTGTGACACACCGACACGGCGAACGACGTCGCTCATAGTTTGTCATCAAAATATAAGAGGCTTAAACAGTAAAACAAAGCAATTAGAAATGCTATTATGTAATGATCTAACGTGCGATATTTTAATTTTAACCGAACATTTTTTGCGCAGCCACGAAATTCAGTCTGTAACATTGACAAACTACGATCTTTTATCATACTTTTGTAGACCTAACATTGAACGCGGCGGAAGCTGCATTTATGCTAGGTCATGTATAAAGGCAATAAATCGACCTGACTATTGCGAGCTTTCTCGCGAGCAGGTATTCGACGTTTGCGCGGTCCAGTTAACAGAAGAAAATCTTTTGATAGTTGGAATTTACCATTCTAACCTGACAAGCCACATTGAGTACCTCGGTTTATTTGACAAATTACTGACTAAGATTAACGATGACAAACTGACGGCAATTATAATGGGCGATATAAATATCGATCTATGTAATAATACCGCCAGTAAAAAACAACTCGTCGATATTTTGTCAGCACAACAGTTTGGTCAGTACGTTAACGATGTCACTAGGAGGGAAGGTAATAGCGCAACTTTGCTTGACCACGCTTACTCAAATATCCATGACGACCGTGTGTCCGCGACATGCATTGTCACTCATTTAAGCGATCATTTAGCGCAGAGACTCAGCGTGCCGCGCGCCCCGCACCACTCGGCGCCTCGAGTGATAAGAAAACGAGTTTTTAGTGAAAGGAACATTACGTCCTTTATTACCGCGCTTGAGTCTATAGATTGGCAAACAATCGCGACTAATCACAGCGGTGAATGTAACCAATACGCGAATAAAGTAACTAACATTCTGACATACCAACTAGATATCCACTTTCCGTTGAAAAATGTAACCAAACACTCGAAAAGCAACCATTGGATAGATAACGAACTTAAAGACTTAAAATTGCTAACCTACGATTATATCAATCTTTCGGAGAAATACCCAGATAATACCCACTTACACGACGCCTCAAATAAACTGCTAGAATCTTACAATAATAAATTAAAAAACAAACGTACCGCATATTTTAATTCACTAATTAGCAATAGCACTAATAAAAGCAGGGCAATGTGGAATGCTATTAATATAGAGCTGGCTCGGGTGCCTCGCGAGCGTGTTGACTACACCGAGCTGCTGCAGGACAGCGCCGGCCGCCTCTTTGCGACCAAGCAACTCGCGGTGGACGCGCTTAACCACGAGTTCGTAACAGCGGCTGCTGCGTGCGGGGCGCCCCCTGCCGATCGCCAGCGCTGTATTGCATCCTTGTCAAATAAGTGCGCAGCTAGCGACTGCTCAATAAGACTCAAGCCCTTTACACCGGACGAAGTCGAAAAAATATTTCAAACTCATATCGCGGCCAAAAATAGCACAGACGTTTATGGTCTCTCCGCTAAACTGTTAAAACGAGCTAGCCCCGCAATTAGTTATGTTCTGTCTGACCTGTTTAATAACTGCATGAGGGCGGGAGTATATCCGGACAGGCTTAAAAAAGTCAAAATATGCCCACTTTACAAAGGCAAAGGCAAAAAGGCACTGATTAAATCATACCGTCCGATATCCCTAGTCCCAAGCCCTAGCAAATGCTTCGAGGTAGGGTTAAACAAGAGGTTACTCAGTTTCTGGGTACCAAAACATACTCTATCAGATAAGCAATACGCCTACCGCCACGGCCGGTCTACCACAGACCTGGTGCGGGAAGTGGTGCGCTGTGTGTTGCATGCCCGCGAGGCGAGGCAACACGTAGCGGTCATCTGCTGTGACTTATCGCGTGCTTTTGACACGGCGGATCACGCACTCGTGGCTGAGAAATTGGCCCACCATGGTATCCGAGGACCAGCCTCCAAGCTAATATTATCGTTTATGTCCGACAGGGCCCAGGTTGTCATTGGCGATGGGGGCAACGTTGTTTCGTCCGAACTGAGGAATCTAATGGGTGTCCCTCAAGGTTCGTGTCTCTCCAACACCCTGTTCAGCGTGTTGCTGAATGACTTGCCGCAGGCAATAAAAAATGCGGATATCTTCATGTACGCCGATGACGTCACGGCAGTTGTCTGTGCGAATGCTGAGCGGGAGTTGGAGGTAGCGCTAAACCATGTTATGGAACAACTGTACCAGTGGTTCCGATCAAACGGCCTTGCACTCAATAAAGAAAAAACAAACTTTATGACATTTAAGTTAAACGGACATGCAAGCTCAATCCTGAAGGTGTGTGCCGGTGGTGCCCCTATACAGCACGTAACCAGCACACGCCTTCTCGGATTCCATATCGATAGCGCACTTACATGGGAGGCTCATATTGACGAGCTATGCGGAAAGCTGGGGCGCGCGTGTTTCGCGTTGCGGCGGCTTTCAAGCACAGCTGGAAGGGGCGCAGTGCGAGATTGCTATTTCGCGACAGTGCACTCGCTCCTGACCTACGGTGTGGAGCTATGGGGCCGCGCATCTGACTGGAGACGCGTTTTTAGCATGCAAAAACGCGCCGTCCGCGCGTTGGCCGGGAAAGCAGTGGACGCCCCAGCACATGACCTTTTCCGCGATCTCAAGATTCTGCCCTTACCATGTTTACTTGTAGGCCAAGTAGCAGTATTTATGCGGGAGAACCTAGACATATTTAAGCGCAGAGGCATTAATAAAAATTACAAACTTCGCAGCAATAAAAATCATAATAGGTTAGTCACCGAATCACACAGACTTACTAAGTCAGAACGGTCTGTTTATTATTTAGGACCTTCCATTTATAACCGCCTGCCTGACCACGTAAGAGGTGCAGTTTCAGCTGCCGCGTTCAAGGATAGACTGAAGGAGTGGCTGCTGCAAAAAATATTCTATAACTACGACGAATTTTTTAATGTCCCTTTAACACGTTAAAGGTGAAATCGATTCTAATAATTATACATACATAAATGTTGATTTACATATATTAATTATCATATTGTGATATATTTATTGTATTGACGTGTAACTTTGTTATTAATAATATATTTCATTTCATTTCATTTCATTTCATTTCATTTCATTTCATTTCATTTCATTTCATATATAGGTAACATATTCATCCTGGTAACGTTACACCAAAAAAATTACATGCTTACACCTTTAAGTAACAGTTCATTAATTATATGTAAGTATTATGTTATGATAGATTTTTATAATCAACGTCACGGTCGTATATTTTATAAAAAGGTATTAAACATATTAGTAGCTTTTTTGAACAGTTCAATTTATTTATTAATCGTGCTCGTACTTTAACATATTTAAACGATATCCCGCGTCATGGCCACCGAAACTAAAATAATGAATTTATTTCCTAAAAATTAATGCAATTTATATAACATTTTTCGTAACTCTTTTTTGCAAAACGATCATCAATTAAGATAGGGTGTTACAGTTTATATAAGTACCTCGTTGTTACAGTCAGTAGAAGGAGCTTAGCTGGTGAGATCTTCAAAATGATCTTCACACGCTCTTATTTATTTAACAATAAAGTCATGCCAAGTTCATTTTGAACACCTCAACCGTTTACCTCTTCTACCTCGGACTGTACCGATCTTCCTGTGCTTGCAGGATGAATTTTGTCAATTCGGTAACATTTAAAGCTCATTTTTATCAATTATGTAGCATGTAGCATTTTACCAACATTGGTCCACTGAAACATTTAATAGGGATTTATTTTTCACTAGCTGCCCAACCCAGATTCGCACGGGTGGTGTGTACTTGCTGATTTCTGATTGCTACGTACAACTGCCTGCTACAAATACTTATTGAAACGCCGCATTCCAAATCACGCCAATTTTACATACGTAAAATAATTAAAAAACGTACATACGATTAAAAAAATATTATACAAACCGCGTCCTGACAGTAAGAAACAACAAATAAATATAACATTTTGTGTAGTCGTTCTGAAATTATGCGCGTACATACATTTCGATGACATGATGATGATGATAAGTAAGAGTTGAGTAGAGAGAGACTGATTGTAAGAATTACAAAAAAATCAGGGTTACTAATTATAACTAAATATTTTAATAATACTATTCAACAAACCCAAAGTATTTAACAAATCCTATAACTTATGCAACATATTTTGGCAACACCTACCTACCTAGAATGATTAAATATCCATCTTTAATATCATTATAGCATTAACGTCAGTGGCGTCTTAACTACCAACGAAAATAATTAACCTTTTCACAAAAAAATTGTTTCTTCCGAACGCATAGCCTTTTAAGTTTTCACACTCTACACCACGTGTTATTTAGCATTAGTAAACATTCTACAGAATGGCACGACGTTTTTTAATCATGCGTGCGGTAAAGTTGTCAAACAATTTCTATTTAAAAGGAACAATTAGTAATGGGCAAAGTTCCGAAGGTTTCCTCGTTTTGTATGGGGAATATTACCAAATGGAAACATTCCCCATACAAAGTGGAAACTTTCGGAAACGTGCCCATCACTAGGAACTGTTCATGCGGAGCCAAAGCCAAAGCGCAGAGAACCTTTCGGAATGTGAAATTAAAAATGTAAGGGGTGCATTAAATTAAATTATTATCACAAACAAAAACGGATTTCATATGTCCAGAATTGACGTTTACGAGTATTTATGAAGATTTATCTATAAGTATATTATACACATAGTATACTCGCCCGTAAATACGGCATATTTACGGCCATTTTTATAAGTAATGTAAAGGCTTTTAAAGGGCACGCGAATGTAACATTGGAGTTATAGGCATTCATAGGCTAAGGTTACCGCTTTGGTAACCGGCAAGCATCAGGCTCGGCAGGCTTCAGGTATAAATACTTGCTTAACACCGTCGTGGTATATAAAACTATCTCTACCTAATACCTCTTCAGTGATCAGGATTGAGGAGTTGGAAGTCAACATTAAGTTACTAAACGTTTTTGATACCAAAAATACTTGTATAGATAAAAAACTATTTTGTCATAAATGTCACTTACACCCGTTATTTAGGAGCTATCGAAATAACAGATTCCTGAGATTTTCTATTGGGGTAAGCAGTAGTTCTACAGCATTAAGAATTGGGAAATGCCATTGTCACGCACAAACTTTCATGCAAAGAACATTATCGAAATCAGCTAATTAGATGTACACTCAGCAACTAAAGTTGCCGAACGAATTTTTTTTAGATTACAAAAGTACCTATAATCTACACAAAAGTCAACATAAAATAAATAAAAAAAACAAATCTGTACATATATTGCTTTTTTTGTAATTTTTATAGTTGTCACATTGCCCTTCTTAGGGTGAAGGTCTCCCCAGTCCTTTTCCATTGTTTTATGTCTGGTGCTTAGCATCCAGTCACTAACAGTTTTCCTTTAGATTTAGTCTACAGCGGTCTTTGGTATTCCCTTTGCTTCTATTTTCAGTAGGACTATCCATTCAGTTACTTGTGTTGTTTATCTTCAGACTATAATCCTAAGCTACTCGTATATGTGATCATCCATATCAATTTCAACTGTAGTGATTGCTATTCTAAAAAACTAAACTGATAGACGTAATTTATCAGAAAGTTGAATACTCAAGTAGAATGACTCGTTCCATAGCCCGCTGACATCAATGTGTTTTAATCTTTAATTTTCTCCGAATGATCCAAGTTATAACAAGCAACTTACTTTTGTTTTTATCCTGATTTTTTGAACGGGACTTTACTTTGCAAGAAATCAAATAATGTCATAAAATAAAATTAAGGATATGTTTGTTCTTAACGATGTAAAAATATATCCGGTTATGTATGTAGGGATTGTATGTCTTGTAGGGTACTTGTAGAGGATTAGCAAACGGAGACAGTTTTATTTTAAGTTAGCTTTGATAGCCTTTACGGTTTAAGAGGAACTGGGCAGGACACATATGCCATATTCAAAACGACTGCGCGCAAAGGAAATCACTAACTATACTCTGTATCTTTAGGTATATAAATAAAAGTAAATAAGATCTACCCTCAAATGGCTCCTTAACCCAGTTGAGGGTAGATGAAAATATTACACGATCAAATTATATTGGTTAAAGCCAGGTCGTTAAGTGACAGATCCAGGCTGTTTTGTATTTGATTGGTTAACCAATAGAAGTTATAACTACCCGAAAATGTAAAAATTGTTTGTTTACTTTTATTTAAATACCTAAAGACATAGAGTATAGGAAACGGCGTCGCGCCAAACATAGGAGATCTTTCGGGAAACGGGTCTTTCGGAACGATTGACGAGTGGAATAAAAAGACCCCTTGCCCAGCAGCGGAACATTGTTAGCTAATAAATAAATAAGAAATTATTATTATAGGACAATCTTACAAATAATAACATACTTAATAAAAGGAAGTTATTCATTCCATACCTACACATGCGCAATAATAAAACTAGAGTATTTTTACATAATAAGTATGTATATGCTTTTACTACATACTTAGTGATATTTTTTAGGGTTTTAAAGTATTACTTACACAATTTTATAGTATATTATGAAAGGTAAAATTATGTATGTTAGTGTACCTCATTTATAATTATATTTTTTAGCGTTTGTATCGGCTTTTTACTACGTCTTGCTAATAAGAGAGCCTGGGGAATATTGGGGTGCTTTAAATCTCAAGAACGGCATAAGTTTGAATGGCAGGTTTAACAAAATAAGGCCATTTTTATTGGGATTAGGTCATATTTCCTCATAATGTGTTTCTTTACCGTCCAGTGTACAAAACATGTGGTGTGTGGAAAAAAGGACGCTTTACCGTTCTGCCACCAATGATCACCGCGAGCTAGTGTATGTACCAATATAAATATCCCTGTGTTTAAAATAATCAAAAGCTACGTAAAATTGCGGAAAGAACATAAGGAGTGGTCCGGGAAAAAAGTAGCCGTGCCTTTTCTGATTCATCTTTTTGTTTTGTGCCAATTTAGAAGCAGTGTTTATATTTAAATAATCTGTAGATACAATCATACAAAACATAAATACAATCATATTTAAATGAAACAGCGTTTGGAAGTTTTCGCCTTTTGTATTCCATCATACACATAGTTTTTTGAACAGCGTCTTCTGATAGAATTTTTGAGGTGTTTCTCAAAAACATGTTTTTTCTTATAGTTTGATTTGATGAGCTATTTTATACCTTAATAAATTGTCTTTCTTCAATAGTAAACTTTTTAATCTGGCTTCATTTTAAGGTAGTTACAGTAATTTTTAATTAAATGTATTTGCCTTTTTTTATAGAAAATTGTCTCCCATAGAAAAACCTTTGTCAGAGGTTAGATTAGAGAGTCTTCCTGACTATCCTAGCTAAAAAACAGTAAATTAATGTAGCTTCTTGGTAAGATGAAATTCTGAAAAGCATAAAACGGGTTGTGAAAATGAAAATACAATTGTGGCGTTGTAGCAGATGTCGATTGAAGATTGTCAAATTATGTTGTTCAAAAAGTTACAAAGTATGTTGAAATAAAAACGCGAAAACTTATATATGCTCACATATTTTATTATGATTGTATATTTATTTATAAGTATTGTATCTACGGATTAATAAAATAAATATACTGCTTCGAAATTAGCACTAAATTAAAAAATACACAAGATTGTACACGGCTACTTTATTTCAGGACCACTCCTTATATAAAGCGAAAACGAAATGTTTCATGTGTGATGCTTTTTTAAATACATTTTCGCTTTACGAATAAAACATATTTTATTCGTATGTTTTGTAAAGACATATAAATATGCCCTTACTCCATTGTATTGTGGATTAAAATCTTGTAATTGACTTTTCAATTACCTACTTTTACTTGATGATTTTGAAAATACTTAACGTGCGTACTTGGTATCCATGATAATGATGAATAATAGTTTTAAACTTTCGATCCTCAAATCTTTATGTTGCAGAAGTACTGCTTACCTTAACCGAAGTTATAATTTGAACTAAAGAAAATACTCGTATCTACTCCTAAAAAAGGGTTACGTAATGACTAAAGGCCCGATGGTGAGCGTATAGATGGTGTGAAGGCTTACAATGGCTGACAACTGAGGTTATCTACGAGCCCCGATGCAACTGAATTCGTCTAGTACCGTTTACTTTTAATGATTACTAAAAGAAAAATATTAGTAGTAATTTTTTATGTAGTTAATTTTGTATAATGGAAACACAAAAAGACATTTGTTGCTGAGAAAAAGGATTTCCAAAACTATTGTCCAAGTAAAATTGTGCTCTCCTGTTGCATATCTCACCTCGTAGACTCAAAATTAAACGGTTACCGTCATTACATATATAGCCGGGTCTTTGCCGTGCCATTATTATGCCGTGTCACTTTCCCTAAGAATAACCCTCATATCTCACTCACCCTTTGTTTTGTAATAAAAATATTTGGCCAAAATCATATTTTTTAAATGATTTTCAGAATGGTATGACTCGTAATTTTTGCATTTATAGTGTAGGATATTTTCATGAAAAATCTAAATATTATAATATTACCTTAAAACGGTGTTGAATTTTGACCTAAACCTATTCTTTTAACAAATGGAAGAGCCTAAGAAAATCCTCTGAGTAGACGAAACCATGTGCGTCGGGGATCGTACACGATTTAGCTGAGAACAACCATCGATTGTCAGAGTTACTCATTTCAACTACGGCAAAATATAAATTTTTTGACCTTAGAGCGTTCAAATATTAAGCTCGAAAATAATCGTACACAAAAGTTTGTCGCCATTATTTTCGCATGAAATTAATAGTTGAAATAATCATATTCTTAAATTCCTATCGCTGATATTGTCAATGTCAGATTCGAGAGAAATCATCCCCCTGGTTTAAATATTATTTATCGCAGGTCATCAACCAAGCCAAGTAATAACTTCTGTATGGGATAAATAAAGTACGTCAAATTGATCTAAAGCTTAACTAACTTATTAGAGATACAACGTGGATAATGAAATAATGAAACAACTTCCTCCTACGTGTATGTAGAGCTAACATAAGACCTGACTCATCCAGCGAGAAGACTAAGTATTAACAAACGAATGAAAGGGACTCACAGTACATGTGCTTTAAGAATAATATAAAGAATAATTTTGAAAAAATAAGTCCCGCCGTGTTCTTGCCGATCATAATTCTTCTCGGGTCAGAGGTGTAGGGTTAGAACCGGTGTAGTTTTTTTTATTGTATTTTACTTTGATAAACTATCTGACGTGTAAAAGTGCCATTGTGGCCTACTTACTGAATAAATGTTTGAGTTTGAGTTTGAATAAAATACAAATATGCAATACAATACAAATAAATAAATAAATATTATACGACAATTTTACACAAATCGACCTAGGCCCACGGTAAGCTCAATGAGGCTTGTGTTATGGGCACTATTAGACGACGATATATATAATATATGGATATAGATAAATACTTAAATACATAGAAAACATCCATAACTCAGTAACAAATATCTGTGATAAGTGATAAACACACAAATAAATGCCCTGACCAGGATTCGAACCCGGGACCTCCTGCTTCGTAGGCAGGGTAACTACCGACTAGGCTAGAAGGCCGTTAAATACAATACAAATATTCTTTATTGCACACCTCAATAAAATAGAATAGTACAGTACACAGATTAAAAGTAGAGCAGTCAACAGGCGGTCTTATCGCTAGAGAGCGATCTCTTCCAGACAACCTTGGGGTAGCAAACAAATAATGTAATTATTGTTTCGTAAAACCAAATTATGCAACATTTACCGAAAATATGTAGAGATCATATTTCGTGAATCCATTACTTTTAAATATCTGCACGTAAAGATATTAACTACCTATTGAGTTCATTTAATAAGTTTGTAATATAAATGAAAACGTTCTGAATAGTTAATGAATACCTAAGTTTAAAAGTATTGTTATCATGTTGTAGTTTCTTATTTGGTACGTATCTGTATCACGTCACGTGATAACTTCTCAGGAAAGAGTGTATGTTCTTGTGGGAGGGAAGCAAATTAATTAAATTATTACTGTCTTGTTTTTGGTACTTAATAAATCTAATTGAAATAAAGTTGTTTACTTAAAACTTAAAATCAATTTTTCGAAATGATTCCATCGTTGTTTTATCCACCGAATTCAAGATTTCGAAGGAGGAGTTTATCAATTCGTCGGGATCTTTTGTTTTTTACATCCCAGCTTTTCCAGTCCTTTGATATTCACTTACGCGGGGATACAGAACATTGTCCCGACTCGCTTCTTATGCATTTATTTTACTCCAACCCTACGAAAATATAGCTATGACGGCTCCACACTGGACGGCCAATTAAAGCAAGCCAAAGCTCAAGGTTCAACTGCGTCAGGCCAAGACACACCGGCAACGGACCCTGCCCGACTCTGTTATAGCGTTAGTACAAATACACATCTCATTCTATGTTAGTATCAATTGTATTGTCTACTTAACTACTACCGTAAATACAGCCTGCTGACAGACAGACTTTCAGCCAAACAGGCAGACAGACAGCGGAGCGCAGCCACCCTTCGGGTACGAGAACCCATAAAAATCCCAAAAGGCTACAAGGTGTGTCTATAATATTTAAATAGTTCTCTCGATTACATATGTACATATGTATATAGGATAGGAGCAATTGTACCTACATATATATTATGGATTTATATACCTTGAAATATTGAACATATATAAAAAGAACAAAAAACAGCAATAGCCCTGATGAATTGAGAATCTAACTTCAAAAACTTGTAGTCGATAAAAATAAATTCTATTAAATACACATTTTTATTAATTCTTCTAGCGTTTATGATGCAGCTTGATTTTAGCTTGAGGTCTCCATGCCATGTTTACGAAAGCGACGCCATTAGACCATCGAGCTAGAGGGGAAACTAGATGTTATTGGGATTAGGTCCGGTTTACTCACGATATTTTCCTTCAGCGAATCGCGAAAAATCATTTAAAAATTAAATTATAGTTCTTACATAAGTTTCGAAAAACTCAATGGTGTACCAGACGGGGCTGGACCCGATACCTCCGGGTTGAAAGTTGGACGTCTTACCGCCGAGCTACAAATCTATAACAATTCAGTTTAAAATACCTATTTAGTGAACATGGGGATTAATTGACGAATAACTATAAATAAGATTGCTTTACATAAATACAATACCTACGTACGTCAAACGCTTTAATAATAGTGACATTGGTTCTCAAAATTCTAATTTACTGATTTGGCTTTAATAATTAATAACAATAATATTATTTTTATATTGAAAACAAATGATGATAAATCAAGATATTGAAATACCGTTACATCGCGAGTATCTCGTTACGAGTAACGCTACCATTATTTTGTTTACTGCTGTGCCGCGGCCGTGTGGTCCATTTATGTATTCGCAACATACTACATACTTAACACATTTTATTTTAGTTTTCATGTTGTGTAGATCTAAAAATCACTTCGGTATATAATATATCTTTATGGTTTAAGCTTACACAATACATACGAGCAAAGCTGTGACGGGGGGCGACCGCTAGTTTGTGACTATGAAAGTGTAATTTTCGAAGGTAAATATTTCGGAACACACAGGAATATAAGCTAAGTCGCTTTGTTAAAAGTTTTTGTCTTTTTAATACCTATCCAACAACACCAATTTTATCTATATTGGTTAAATAATCTCGATGTGACTGCCTTTCTTTCACGGCTTTGCTGTATAACTAAATAGTACCGCGCGCCACTGCAATTCGTCCATTCCTTAATTTCGCAAGATCTCAGAAAATTCTTAACCGATTTCAATTTAGCTATCATTTTTGTATAGCTGAATTTTTCAGAATTATTTTAATGTATAAAGCATGGTCATTATTATCTATTAAACATATAAAACCAAGTAAAGCTTAGGGCGGGTCGATAGTATGGAATTATACTAAAACGTGTCATTTTCAGATGCGAATATCTCGGAGCCCACAGCAATCCGAGACTGGTCGCCATACAAAACCTTTTTTGTCTTTAAAATACCTATCCAACGACACCACACTCATGTCCATTGGTCCGGGTACCAAATTGCCCCTTCTCCTTTGAGTAGATAAATATTAATTATTAATTACATATTTAGTTATATGTATCAAATTATACATTTTTAGAGTCCTTCATCGTTCTTTATTTTTCGATGGACATCTGTTTCCAATTTTGTGAAAATTTTAAAGTTGTTATTTTCACTGGTACTTAAAGGTACCTTAAATAATGTATGTATGTATTACTATATGTAGGCAAGACATAATACTATTGTCTTGACATATTAACTTTAATTTTTATCAAGAAATAAGCTCTAGATCACCAATCGTATTAAAATCAGAAAATAACTCTGTCATCATCATACTCGACCAACCAACTCATGACACGGTCGATTTCTTAAGTGAACATTAAAATAGTTAATGTTGATATCAGTAAGTAAGTAATAAAATGTGTATCGCACAGTCAAAAGACCGGGCTTATAAAATATCACCACACAGTTTAGAACCGGGTTTATTTAAGTAGGTATATTTAGTTTTGAATCGATAGTAACGCACAGCATATCTTAGCCGTTTTTTTTTTGTTTGTAAGTATACTTTGTTTGAATTAATAGTAACGCTCAGCTTTTATCAGCCGGTTTTTTTTTGTTTGTAATTATATTTTGTTTGAATCAATGGTAACGCACAGCATATCACCGGTTTTTGTATTGATTCGTAGCACAGTTATCAACCGGGGATCAATAAATTTGGATTTACTCAATAGTAACGATATGAAATACTATTATTATTATTTTTTCGTGGCAACACTTAGATTTACAACCAAGTTTTGTGAGTCCCGCCACACAGTTTTACAACCGGGCTTTAGATCACTCTACTCCATCGCAATCCTTTCCACTCCAAAAACAAATAATCATCCTTTACATTGAATGAATGAATGAATGAATGAAATGAATGAATGAATGATTTATTCACATGAACATAACATACAATACACACAAGGCATGCACTTATATACTATATTCTGCCATTAGGCATGTGAATCTTAAGATAGTTGGTGCGATACAAACAAAATTCAATGAGTCCTAGTACATTACATGCATAGTTTACATTAGACACAGAATCAATTAATCATTATACATTATTCGTTATATTATTATATTAAATTGGATTAAATTATAATTATTATCGTCATACATATTTATTACATTAAATCTTGAAACCTAAAGCTTAAAAATTCGTCAATACTGTAAAAACAACATTCACATAATAATTTATAAAATTGGTGTTTGAATTGGGAATATGTCAGCTCTTTTAGTGTCGCAGGAATTTTGTTGTATATTCTTATACCCATTATATAAGCACTCTTCCTTCTGAGTAGAAGATCTTGCGATGGGATTGTCATTTGATATCGTCTTAAAGGTCTACTTGAAATATTTCTCACAGGAGGAAAAAGTTCCGGATTCACAATCAGTTTAATCAATCTCGCAATTCACTTACTAGTCTGGCCAGACTGTCATTCATCATCACACCTCATAATCTCATACATACTAACACATACGGACAAAATGCATTAATCTGTTACAATATACATATTTTTTTTTTTAACTGGTATCATCTTTTGTTCTTTATCCAATAAAGAAAATAAGAATTAAATAAAACTCAAAGTCACTAACCACACCTGCTGATAACTGTTGCGTATGTTGCTGCAAATATAGGGAACATATATGTATATATATTTTATCATGTGCTATATAAGTGTCCACTTTCTCCTTATTATTATTTAATTAATAAAATATAAAAGTAAAATACCTGTTTTATCAATAAATGATCATATCATATCATATCATATCAATCAATAGATCAACTTTATTTAGAAATATTGATTTTAGGTACTTTATTCAAATTTTACACATAATACTCATCTACTCAAATATACATCCTACAAAGCTCTTGTATGTGTGATGGTATATAAAGTGACTCTCCTACTTTTAATTACGTTCGCGCAGTAGAGAATACTTACTTACTTACTTACTCATTTTTCTTTTAATTGTATTAATCGTCTATAAAATACTTGAGTATCGCTCAATTTTAATTAGTATTGATTATACGAATAATTGGTCCTATTTAACTGGCCTCTTGTCGAATTACGACCCTGTTCACGCCATAGCCTCCTCATCCATCTGGGTCTATACTTCCGCCTTTTCCCATAGGTAGTTGCAATAGGTATATTTTGCATGTTATTCAAAATAGGCGTACTTTGTAAATTATCACGTTTACTATGTACATCTACTGCAATATCTCTATTTTGTCCGCTAACACTGTTTTGACCATCTATTGTTATATTCATATTTAATCAGTAAGGAAATCGAACGCTAACGAGAAACTTGCTTCGGTTTTACACGCTCTCAGCGTTAAATGCCATAAATTTCGCGTTTTATCTGTGTAATGCCTCATCAACATCTTAACTATCATCCTTTCATCATAAATTATCGTAAATGAATTAACAGGTTCTATCTGAGTAGCAAAATATTCGCTCATACTTAATTCGCCACTAGGATCATATGATCCACTGAGTAACTTTATTAACGCGTCCAACTGACGATCATCGTTCCAGTAACGATGTCTAAAATCCACCTCAAAATCATCTAGCGTTTGCCAATCTTTACTATTTAATTGCATTGTTAGACGATCCCTATCTGTTAAACATTCCAATGCAATATCTAACGCGATATCATGCGCATGTACGGACTTAATATAATTACGTAACCTTTTTATAAATTGCATAGGATTTGGATCTCCCGTTCCACGAAACATAGGCTTCTCTAACGAAGGCTGAATAATGTATATGGTTTGAGCTTTACAATTACAATTAACATGTTGTGGCACTTGCCTTAAGTCGCTATCTGTTTGTAAAGAAATTGTACTAGAAGAGGCTTTCGCTAAGCTAGCTGTTCCCTGCTCAGTTAGTTCCTTTCTCTGTAATTCTGATCCCATATTTATATTTTTACCACGGCTACTTCTACGTATTACGTTTCCTTGTTTCCACATATTTAATAATCACTTAAATTGCAAGTCGGTAACCTATCTTACCTAGCACTTGATAGTCAACCAAAATTAGTAATTTTACCAACACACGGATAAGATAATAACAATGACTCATGACAAATGCAATAAAAATATGTACAATGTCTTGGAATCTCCACTCATATAGTTAAGTCTGATGCAGAAATATTAATTATTACATATAAAATAATTACTCTGAAGTCCAAAATACCCCTCTCCGATGTTTCGATTAAACATAGGTATAAAATCTACGAATACATTTATATCATTAAATTTAAACTTTCGTGAGACAAAATAACACCATTAAAACATGAACCATGTAACTAAATACGAAAGAACCTGAGTGACTCCATTACATTTAAAATCAACAAATGCATTTTATAATTATAACAAATAAAGTAGTGATCGTCTATAAAATACAATTTAAAGTTTCCTACGTTGTGTTTATTTTTTTTTCGTATGTAAAATTAAGATTATTTTTCTAGTTGTGTCTTATTTATTATTTATAGTTATGTACTAAAGACACAAAGTCTAAGAATCCTGGTCACGCGGCGCCAGGTGAGGTGGCACTGGGTCCACGCATACAGGGTGATTCATGAGACGTGAGCAGGAACAACCCTACACACTTAGTTAACGATAATGAATCGGCCGCCATCATGTTTAAATGAAACAATAACGCCTTTCAATTTTTTTTTACCTTTTTGTGTCGTAGAAATTTTGTTCCCTGTAATCATGGTCACCCTACATAAACAAATCCATAAAGATCAAAAGCTCTTTAACAATCATGACAGCACTTTGATTATGAAAAATAATTGTCAAATTAAGTGAGATACGATGTTTCCAAAGTAACCAGACATCAATTTGACAGAATATTCTCTTGTTTTTCTGTGATATGTGTAACATCAGTACGCGACGGAGTATTCTAATTGAAGAGTGACCATGCGTGTCGTAACTAATTTTAAACTTTTTATTTTTACTTAAAATTTTTTTTTTGCTTTTATCACACTAATACTGATATCAAACAATAGCTTATTATTAACTGAATCCGTAGTGTTAAGCCTGCTCACGTCTCATGAATCATCCTGTATATATCTGTATATATGTCTATAACATCTATATATTGAGCAAACTATATCTTTATGAATTAGAAAGATAAATGATGTATAAATTACTGAATCTGAATACTGTAAATTATTAAATTATTTGAATTGAATTGAAATCGAATTAAAAGCCTGAGTTACTTAGAGTAGCTAAGGAAATAAAGGTCACATGGCGATTTAAAAATGGTTATTTATTATCGCAATAGGTACGGGCCTACCCTATCTGGTTTAGCATTTGCTCTAAAACAACACGTTTTAGGACCCAGGGAAAACCCGTGGAAAACCTAGATCAAACCAGCCTACTTCTACGAGACTATGATTTAATGTATCTGAGCTTAATGAACGTCACTTTAGTTACGACAACTGTATAATAATGACTAAGAGATTAGTACAACGATATTTGTGGAATTTCCAAGACAATATACGCACGTTAGGTAAATCATCATCATCAGTATTTAAGAGCTATGCTCTTGTCGGTGGAGTAATCGCCACTCTTCTTTTTGCTGGGCCAGCCTTTTAACTCCCTCGTACGACACGACAGAAACTTTTTCTTTTATTTGGCTGAGATATGTGAGCCTGGGCCTTCCTCTGCCTCTTTTCCGTTAGGTAAATATAACACTAATAAAACATGAACAAGTTAATTGATATAACACATTGTTAATGGATGGGTGACATTATAATATTATTGTATAGAATGATGAACCTTGATCAGGTTCATAATTTCATAATCCAGGACAACGTTACACCGGGGAATTGAACCCTAGGCAAAACATAGATTTTCTTTCCGAGATTCGAACTCGTTTAAAATGATGTATATATCACAATCAACTATTATTATGCATACAAGCATATGAAATATCCAAGAAAGTAATTTACATATAAACAAACATTATAAGTGCTGTGAAACACGGCAACTAAGTAAGGTCTCCATATGAACTCTATTTAAATAATTAGCAGGTTATGTTTGTATTTAATAAATCATCAATACTGCAATTTTATCTCATATTATGCTATTCTATCCAAATATGAAAGCCACTGATTAACCAATTAATCAAAGTACAGGATTCGAACCTGTGTCTTTACAATGGTGATTGAATTATAATAAAATGAGTATCATGCGCATTAAGTTACTAAAATATTAATAATGTAAACAGGTAAATTCCAAGTGCTAAACAAACTAAACCAGTTTAATAGCTAAATGCACATGACTCAATCAACAACAAAGTACTTAGCTGTGTCAAACTGCTATACTCCAACCACTGACTCTATTTAACCAATTGTGGTACTTTTAATTAATAACTTATAATTACTGTGCAGAATTGCACCAAATCTCCGATAGCTCCACGTCCCTCAACGGTCCAAAATCAAGTGTATCTCCTCCGCTCTCGAATCCTTATAATTATTCTTACATCTAGTTATTTACTATTTTAGACTTTATTTTTCAATAACAAAAGATTTGTTTTCGCTCATCGCGGCTCGCAGTTTCTTCATCCCACCACTCTGCGGCTTGCGTCCCTTTTCGACGTCCTGATTGGTGTTGTCTCGCTATGACCTGAAGTTCTTCCATTCCGCACGCACACCGTGCATTGTGCATCGCCTCTCCTCGCTCTGGTGGCGACGTCCCGGCGGCCGCACGCGCCGCATGGTAACACAACATCTGTTGTCCAGATACATCTGTAAAATGCAATTTTGAAGAAACGAAGTAATTTCTGTATTGTACAATAAACCCCATGTTAACAGGATATCCCTGTCATTGTCATAAAACTTTGCCGACTATTTCACATAAATATAAAACGATGCTTATTTAAGTTTATATTTCCGTCTATTGCTATGGAGTTCGCAGAATGAATTCCTTTAAATTTATTGCCTCTATAAATTAAGATCCTGCTATTATCTGTAGATAGCAAATATATGCGTTATTTAGACTGGTCAGACATGGGAGATGGCTATGCCATCACAGGGTTGTATGAAAGTGCACTGTCAACTTATTATTTAATGCACAAGAAGGGTAGCAGCGACCAGCGATAACGACATCTGCTTTCTACTTTACACAATAAAATAACAATAGAAACCACAAGCAATACAATAGATAAGCCTACTTTATCTATTTCTTTCACTCAAACACAATAAAAGCACTTGCGTAAAAGAGACGGACGAGTTTTAAATAATACAATGAATGTTATTTTGTGAATCCGTCAACTACTAAGTAGCAATACCCACGAGTACTTTTAACGAAAGGGCCTAAGTGGTCGATGTGCAGTGTATGGAAGGGTTTTTCAACCTTTGGAATAGGATGGAGATATCCTCCTTTTTTTCCAGATGGCGCCTTTCCATAAGCACATGCGACACATGAATTTACGTATTTGATACAAACCTCTTCATTTTTGGGAACCAAAAATCTTTTTTCATTTAAGACAGTGTTTTTTCTATAGAAAAGTGGCTTATATCGTCATGGTTTTGTTATTTGCCACCGTGCTCCTTTTGGAAAAACCCATTTTAACGAGTCACCCACTTTCCTGTAGATAGTGTTATCTATGACAGTTAAATTTTGTTTTATGTCGACGATGTCATTATATTTTGTGTCTTCCAAAACTTCACGAATGTGACTAATTTTTGGGTCTGTTAATTGCAAACTTAAAAGCCAATCTTCATGTGTAATATGAAGAACTCTAGGAACCTCGCATGAAACAACAGATGAGGGGTCTATATCAAAAGGATTGCGACTAAGTGCGTCAACATGAGCCATAGAGTGATTGGGGCGATAGATGATGTCGCAGTCGTATTCTTGAAGGGTTAACCACCAATGAGCTATTCGTGGCAAGAACGTGACGTTTTGAAAATGTTGCTCTTAAAGCATTGCAGTCAGTGACTATAGTAAGTAAGTTCAGAGTTTACCTTCTTGGCACTAAACCAAGAAGGTAAACTCTGAACCTACTCAATTATGTTACCACAGCTAGAGTTTCAAGGTCGTAAGCGTGAAATTTCTGTTCATCTATTGTGGTCTTTCTGCTATAGTATGCTATAGGTTTAAATGGAGAATCATCAGATTCCTTTTGAAAAAGTATTCCCACTAAACCGATTTTGCTAGCATCGGTGTGTAATTGAGTTTCACTTTTTGGGTCATAAATTGCCAGAATAGGTCGTTCAATCAGCTTTTCTTTCAAAGCATTAAAATCATCATTTTGAAGTTCAGTCCACATCCAAGAATAATCTTTTTTTGTCAAATCGGTCAACGGTTTGGCAATGAGGGAAAAGTTTTTTATGAATTTCCTAAAATAACTCGATAAACCCATAAATTGCCTAACTTCGTGAACATTCTTCGGTACTGGAAATTCTTGTACGGCTTGTATTTTGGATTTGCCTGGTCTGACTACCTCACTTGAAATTTCATATCCCAGATATTCTATAGTTGTATGAAAAAAACAGCATTTTTTAATGTTTAGAGTGAAATTAGCTTCATCGAGTACTTTAAACGTAGATTCCAATTTATTTAATCTTTCATTAAAATCTTTCGAAACTATAATCACATCATCCATGTATGCTATAGCCGGTTTCTTTTCAAGTTCGCCGTTTGACCGCGCAAATGCTAACGCTTTAGACATGTTTCGCTGTAAAACGGACGGTACATTGGCTAAGCCAAACGGCATTATTTTAAATTGATAAAGTCCATCCGGGGTAATAAAACCGTTAAGTGTCTGCACTCGGGTCTGATAGGTATCTATCTGATAGTATCCACTGACCAGATCTAGAGTGCAAAATTATTTGCTGCCACTTAAATGATCGATTTGGTCTTCTATGAGTGGTAATGGAAAATGGTCCTTTACAGTTCGATTATTTAAGGCTCGATAGTCTACGCATAGGCGTTGACCACCCGTCTTTTTTGTCACCAATAGTATTTGGGACTTGCATAATCGGAGGTAGATTCCTCTACGATGTCATTTTGAATAAGTTCGTTAACCATACTTTGTACAGTTTCACGTTGTTTGTAGCTCAACCTGTATGGTCTATAAACTACCGGGGTATTGTCAGTTAGTTTGATGTCCATTTCGGCTAGTCCTGTGCAACCTAGATTTGAAAGATTCTGTGCAAACGAACCTCGATGTTTCTTTATGAGATCATAAAGCTGATTTATTTGTGTCTCATCTAAGTCCGGATTAATATTAATAATAAATAGTTTTGTGTTTAGTTGTGTGTGTTGCTTATGATTTTTAATACCTCCGGAATATAATTATGGGATTGTTTTATTTAGTGTATGTTTAACCCGGGAAGTCCCGGAAAAAAATGTTACCACAAGGAAGTCACCACTTCATGACTTTGTTCTACGCCGAAGTTTAGGTATTTATACTCTGCCTATTCCAATCACTGATTATCACTCGTTGGGGCACCTGGTTAAATGCAAGTTTTTACTACGATAGACATTTTGACGTGATTAAAAATGTTGTGATGCAATTGAACAGTAAAGAAGCTATTGCCATTAGAAAAGCCCAGAAGTTGTTTGAAAATGAAAATTTAAAAAACGAGTTAAGCTTTATAAAAAATTGTTACGAAATTATACCTGAATCGATAGAAAAATTAGAATGCACTAAAATTCCGATAGAAGAAAGTTTTCTCCAATGAAGTGAAAGCGTGTGAAATAAACTCGAATTGGTTCTAGATAGAAACCCAGATGCTGGCGAATTAAGGAATATGATTACAATGGAAAATTATAAACAAGTCCTTAAACATGCAACCATGACATCGGTAGATGTAGAGCGATCGTTTTCCACTCATAAATGGATTTTCAATAAATTAAGAAACCGATTCACTCCGAAAAACCAGGAACATGTGGCCATAGTCCATTCATTTTATAACATGGATACGCACTTAAGTGTAGATTGTGAGGAGGACCTCGAACACATAATTCCAGTCCTCAATTGTAATTGAATGGTGTGCCGAATGCACCTATGACTGGTTCAGGGTTTGCTTGGGATGCAAATAAAATGCAGTGTTTGCAGCTAAATACGTGGAGGCGGCTTGAGGTTGATGGCTGGAGAGGCGGGTTTTCTTTAGTATTTTTCCTTTTGTCTGCTGCTGCTCGAATTGAATGAATAATGCCGGAATGTTCCTACTTTTATACGGTCCAGCCTCCCCACTCTCGCTCTATCCCCTCCACGGGTCTTTATTTTAACATTTTTCTTTACATTGGTTTTTCTAATTTATTCTCTTAAACTTAATAATTAAATAACTCTTATTAGATAAATTAACAATTTCTAAGCAGATTCTAATATGTTTTCGGTGCGCCGGTCGCTACAGACTGAGTGCAGGGCCATTGGAACGCGGCGTATTTACGTACCTCGTCCCCCAACCAGTTTGATATACTCCCGCGTTCCCCCCCGCGCTCGCCCGTCATTCTCGTTGCGCCGGCGCGTGGTACGGATGTCCTAGTGCTCTCTGTTTTCAGTGTCACTAGGTCATTCGTTATAGTATGAGTAAAAGACGATAAATAATATATTTTATTAAAGCTAAACTTGAGAATATAGGTAACAATCAGACTTATTTCTATCAGTACTTATCTATTATTTCTTACAACCTAGGCAATTAAAAGAGATCAAATGGTAATGTTTATTAACTTATAACAGTTATAACTAATTAGGAACATAAATGGTTAATTTGTACATATATTTAATCTCGTCGTGCACATCTCTCCCGCCGTGCATCACTCTCCGGAGTGTTGCATATCCTTGGAGTGCACGTCGACAGCGTCGGAGGGCTTCGTGGGCAGGATCACCAGCTTCTTCGTAGCTCGGCGTAGAACCTTGTCTTTTATCTGCACGTCGACCACCCGCGTGACTCCGTCGGGGCCCGGGAACGTTGCGATGACCCGGCCCAGTGGCCAAGTGTTGCGAGGCATGTTACCGTCGGCGATCAGCACTATGTCTCCTGTTCCTATGGGTCGGCCGCGTCCGTAAGGCTCCCGCCGGTTTTGAAGTGATGGCAGGTACTCCCGTACCCATCTCGTCCAGGACTGGTCGGCGAGGCGTTGACTGGTGCGCCAGGTGGCGCGGCCGATTAGATCCGCGTCGTTGAAGGCGCCCGGCAGCGGCGTCCGCGCGGAGCTCCCTAGCAGGAAGTGGTGCTACCTTCGCCTTTGCAGTGATGAGTGTAATGTGTACCCGATCGTCGTCCGTAGTAACACGCCAGTATAGCGCGCATGTGTAGGCTGTGCCGCTGGCGTCGACGAACGTGTGTAGCTCACGCGTGTGTGCGTCGCTGTAGTGTGTGTAGCACCTGGGTATGGTGACGTCACGTAACGCCCGCAGCTGTTGTGTCCACTGCGCCCACTGCTCTCCGAGGTCGGCGTCGATCTTCTTGTCCCACTCGGTGCCCCGGCGCCATATCTCTTGCAATATCTTCTTAGCCTGTATGGTGATCGGTGACGCCAGTCCGAGCGGGTCGAACACGGACATCATTATTTTTAATAGCTGGCGTTTCGTAGGCTGGCGTTCATCTAGTGCATCTGGCGGCAGGCGGCTGAGGTCGAGACTGAAGGCAATCTCGTCGGTCGACGGCTTTCACACTTGCCCGAGTACTCGTTCGTTCTTCGTCTCGCTTTTGCTTAGCTCGACTTGTGGAGGGCCATCTTTTTTGCCCGCTACGGCGTGTAGTACTGCGGGCGAGTTCGACGTCCATTGCCGCAGATTGTAGTGTGCGTGAGAGTGTATTTCGCGCACGTCGTTCGCCACTCGAATCGCGTCGTCTTCAGTCTTGAAGCTTTGTAAATAGTCATCGACGTAGTGGTTTCTGACTATTGCGTCGGCGGCCTTAGGGTGCGTGCTTCTGTGCTGTTCTGCGTTGAAGTTCTTGACGTAGATAGCGATGGACGGCGAACAGGTGGCCCCAAAAATGAGCGATGTCATGCGGTATTCTTCGGGCGGCGCGTCGTCGCGACGATTACCGCGCCATAGGTATCGAAGTGCATCGCGATCTTCTTTCTTCACTTTGACTTGCATGAACATCTCCGATATGTCGGCCCCGACGGCGAATGGATGTTGACGAAAGCGCATGAGTACTCCGGGCAGCGACTGCAGCAGATCCGGTCCGGTGAGTAGACAATCGTTCAGTGACACCCCCCGTGTCTTGGCGGCAGCGTCGTGTACGATCCGGACCTTGTCTGGCTTCATGGGGTTGAGTACTGCGAAGTGTGGTAAATACCACACCCTGTCGGCTTTTATTTTAAATTTATTGCCTCTATAAATTAAGATCCTGCTATTATCTGTAGATAGCAAATATATGCGTTATTTAGACTGGTCAGACATGGGAGATGGCTATGCCATCACAACCCCATCTCTGTAGATAGTTAAAAATGAAAATTTTTGGCTCTCTACACAAACTAGGACAACTTATACTGAAATAAACCTTAATAGTTAGTAATCAGGTAACTGTAATACAGACTGGTAAAACAAATAAGTTACACATGAGAAATAATATAAAATTCCGTAATAAGATACCAAAAAGTTTTACTGAACTGAATTAAATTCAGTTGTAAAGCTAAACTAATTTTGCGAGAATATTACACAATAAATCACGGATAGGTATGTTTGGCAATAAAATTTCCTGAAGAATCGATTGTATGCAGTATCTACTGTATTTGATTAATCCGATTAATACTCATATAATGTATCTTAGTGATAAGATGTACGTAGGTATGTTTCCGAAAAATAAGTCCTGACGACTTTCGTGCCGATAATACTAATTCTGAGGCCAGTGTTGTATGATTAAAACCGCACGTGGCTTATATGAGATATAAGTGTATTGTAAATTGCCTAAATTGAAAACTTAATATTATCGATGTTATTTTTCATCCAACATCAAAATCTTAAATTCAACACCACCAAACCTTACTTGTACTTAAGTGTCTATTATCTATTCTTAACAAGGGCCTTTTTTTTTCAAATTGAACTGTAGTGGGTCATAAACGCATACCATTTTACCCTTAGCGCCGGCGCTTAACTTCCGCGGAGCTACCTGAGTGTTAACGACAGACAGACGTTGTACGGGCTAAATATTACATTAATAACGATTATATATAAATTTGAGTAGATAAATATTAATTATTAATTACATATTTAGTTATATGTATCAAATTATACATTTTTAGAGTCCTTCATCGTTCTTTATTTTTCGATGGACATCTGTTTCCAATTTTGTGGAAATTTTAAAGTTGTTATTTTCACTGGTACTTAAAGGTACCTTAAATAATGTATGTATGTATTACTGTATGTAGGCAAGACATAATACTATTGTCTTGACATATTAACGTTAATTTTTATCAAGAAATAAGCTCTAGATCACCAATCGTATTAAAATCAGAAAATAACTCTGTCATCATCATACTCGACCAACCAACTCATGACACGGTCGATTTCTTAAGTGAACATTAAAATAGTTAATGTTGATATCAGTAAGTAAGTAATAAAATGTGTATCGCACAGTCAAAAGACCGGGCTTATAAAATATCACCACACAGTTTAGAACCGGGTTTATTTAAGTAGGTATATTTAGTTTTGAATCGATAGTAACGCACAGCATATCTTAGCCGTTTTTTTTGTTTGTAAGTATATTTTGTTTGAATCAATAGTAACGCACATCATATCACCGGTTTTTGTATTGATTCGTAGCACAGTTATCAACCGGGGATCAATAAATTTGGATTTACTCTCTGTTTATAACTTTGACTGTACCTTCTAAATATAAGGTACTAGCACACGGTAAAATATACAAGTCTTGTTGATTATTGGGTATCCGAATTTCATCATTTAATTGAATGTTGTTACATATGGTCTGTAGGAATGAACTTCGAAGCTTTCAATAGCATTGTCTTCTGCATTAGACTCTGCTACACTAAGTATTTCACTCATTTTAATAATCCGATTGTTTTAATAACTTTTTGTTTTCCTTCGTTAATTTGATAGGTGTTCTCCTTTTCAAAGTAGTTTGCAAACTGATATGTCTAGGCGCGCACGACAACTTTTTATTAAAGTCAATCATTATAGTTTTTTCTTGAGATGAAAGTATAACTGAATATCTTCTCCTCTTAAATTTACAAGTTGATTGTTTGCGTCGAGAATGCGCACATTAATTGAACTTATGGTGTCCTGATTTACAGGAAAATAAATAAGGTTTCTTGGAACTTCTATAATTCGATATCCGGGAGGCACATTAGGAACAAATTCATGAACTATATGGCTAGGTTTTCCATTTACAAATGATCCGATCACAATATCACAATCATTCCTGATAACGGTTGTCGATATAATGTTAACAGGAAATTGTGAACAGTTTATTATATCGGATTTTAGTGTCTCATTTCCGAAACCTAATGTTCTTCCGATAGAGTTTGACTTTTCAAAATGAACAAAATATTTTAGTTTTTAGTGTGTTATTATTACATATTAATTTAAAAGTGCAATCTTTTACATTATCTTTTATGTAATCACCGATATCTTCGAGTTCATATGATCCTTCAGGTATTTCAATACACTCATTATTACCATACCAGAATTGATTATTTCTACTATCGATGTTGGGTATTGAATTAAACGTAGAAAAATATAAAAGCCCACACTCGTACACCCCTTCCAGTTGTAAAGGAGGGGAATAATTCGTAATAAGCGTTGAAGTTAATCCGGTTACAGATATGGTGAACGACATTTTAGGAAATGATAATATTCGAGTAGTGTGTCACATTTTATATTGTTTTTTTCCTAAAGTTATGTAAATAATTTAAACATAAGTGTCCACAATTTACAGTATCAAATTTTTGATACGTACGATAATTATAAAATAAATCATTTTTCTTTAAGTATCTAATAAGTTCAACAGGTGGTTTTAAATCTCCGTAACTATTACAATATTCACAATATGCGTTTAATTTAACATAGGCCACCCAGTGAGTCCTCATATTCGCTGAGCTATCTAAATTAACAATAAAATTGCACACTCCACACGCCGAGGTCGTTTTGGTAAATCGTCACGCATGAAAACGCCTCTGAAATGTGGTATGTCACGTCCAAATTTTAATAGATCTATGTTTGTGAGAGCTCTCCTAGGCAGCCTTCTGCTTAGTTTTTTGATGCGTTAAAAAATAAACCACTACCTTTCTTATAAGGTTTTATGTATAAGCCTTTGCCAATGGCAATTGACTCCATTATTTTATTGTGGCGTTCTGACTCCTGTAGGTTCTTTTGTGCTGATTTATAGTCATTTACAGCCTTTGCAATACCAGCCGCTCATGAACCCAGAGCTGACAAACCAGCAAAAATAGGAATCAAGGGCAAGATTCCTCCAGTTTTCGGAATTGGAATAATGCGTGGTAAACGAATAGATGCATTTTTACGAAGTAACTTTTTTGCAGCTTTATATGCACACTTAATTGTTGATGAATCACCTTTAGGTTTATGCTTTTTAAATATGTGATCGAATTTTTGAAACGATTGTTTTAAATGATTTAATTCCAGCGCCAGCCCTCAATTTAGTTTTTATAACCTTGTTAACTAACCAAGAAGCCAATTTTTCACCTTTGCTAGCATTTGATGATTTAATTCTTTGTTTTGCCATTTTTATTAACTCTTTATCAGCTTTGTGACGCTGTGTAAGGTCAGAATAGTTGCTATACGCAATATCGTGTTGCTTGCAGGCTTCGTCCAATTTATTTATGCCTCGGTCACCTCTTAACAACCGTTCATTAAGTCTTGTACCTGGTCCACAATAATTGTATACAGGCAAATGTAATTCAAAAGGTTGATTATTTATTACACCATTAACAAGTCCGCTTCCTTGCATTACTTATTGTTTAATGATGAGAAATAAAAAGTATATCTTTTATTTATAGTTAAGTTAAACTAAATAATTTTTATTAATCCAGCTATTTTCTGCTTCGTTAAGGCCTAACCATTTCACAAACAGCTTGTTTCCCTTTCTTTTAATAACTTTTTCAATCAGATATACATTAGGATGAGCTGTTTTTTGTAGTTCTTGTTCATAAAACGAACCAAGTATAATATTTTTATGACAATCTTCAATGTTATACGTTACTAGATTAGTGTTTTTAACTTTAATAATGCTGAATAGCTCTGTAGACCAATTAGGAGTATAACCCTTCTTAAAAGCTGATTTATACTTCGAGATTCGTACACAGTCACCTATTTTTAGCTTTGTTTTCTTTTGAATAACATGTTTTTGTCTAATTAAGATGTTTGTCGCACGACATGCTCATTTGTAGAATTTACATCAGTTGGTTTAAATTTAGTTGTTCGATGTTTAGTTCCATTATAAGTTTTAATTGTATTATGTAGTGGATTTCCAATCCATTTATAGTTTCCAAGTAAACTAAAGTGTTTATACAGTTTAGCTTTCAGTGTTCTTATTAATCTTTCCTTAATAGAAGCTTTTTTTGTGGAATACGAAGAGTAGTGATTTATATGTCTTACTTTCATCAATTGTTGAAATACATCATTATAAAACTCTTTACCCTTATCTGTTTGTAAATTTAGTGGAGTGTGACCAGCATTCAATATGCTTTCAAATGCACGCGTTATTTCCATTTTCGTTTTTGTTTTTACAGGTACAGCCCACGCATACTTTGAAAAACAGTAAATTACAACCAATACATACTTGTGACCATTATTTACAGAAGAAAATTTAATCATATCGATTAAATCAGCTTGCCACAAATCATTGATTCCTTTTAATATCACCGAACAGCGTTTAAAGTTCTTTCTTTCATCCTTATGAATTTCGTTTACAACTTCTTGTTTGCTCATTTTTGTTTTTCCTTTATGATTTTAATAACATCCGCTTTGGTGCAAAACTTTTTGTCAATTTCTTCTAAGATTGAGTTTATGTGTTGAAGGCGAATTATAACGTTGGCTATATTAGACTGAATAGTTTTATTTATATTATCAACATACTCCTTATTGACCGCTTCATCGCTCGAAAGCGGGGATTTCAAACCTTTAAGTCTTGATGACCGTAAATTGAAATCTCCGTTTTCTGTTTTTTGTAATGTCTCATCATAGTTTGCAATACGTAAACGTTTATGTACGTGATGTCCAAATTTTTCAATATTCATTATCCGTGCGCGTTTGACTATGCGTCGATATAAACTGAAGTAATAATAATCGAGATGGATGCTTTTATGGAATAATGTTGGCTTCACGTAACTCCTCAATTATCGAGATTATCTCATTGTCAAGACCGGTGTTACCAGCTTCTCGAGAAGCGATTAGTAACTTCAACCTATCAACTAACTCGTTTGGATCATCCCAGTAAACATAATCCGTATTTGACTTTACTTTCTTTAAGAAACCTAATCCGTTGCCAACAGCAAGATTCTCCGTACTGTCACAGACTCGGATAAGTTTAAATAATGGTTTAATTATTTGTAAATATTTGCTACCTCTGTTACTTTTGATAGGTTTTCTTGGGTCAAAATCCCTGCGGTGGGCATTAGTTTGATTTAATATTAATTTGTAGTTTTCTTTGTCGTTTTCAGTCACTAAATCTAAATTAGGTATTTTCGCAAATAACAGTTGAACGAGCCCTTCAGTTTTTTCAAAAGTAATAGCATTTATAGTAATGGTTTTGTCAGACACATAAACCCTCTGTGTACCCATCATAAGTTTTCCTCTTTCTAGTCTTACTCCGTAGGGTACATCTGCAAATGCCTTTACAGAAAATAAAAGTGGAGACGAATAGTTTCGTTTCTCACTGTTAACACTCGTGAAAACATCATCATCTGATGTACCATTGTTTGAATCATCGTTCTCTATTTCACTTTCGTCACTCGAACCTGATTCGTATTTTTCAGCGTTTTCTAATTCTTTGTCATCTAATTGTAGTTCATTATCATTGATACTCTGAGCATTTATTTCTAAAATGGTATCATCGTGAGATAAACTAGGTTTAATCTCGCTAAGATTCAACTTTGGTTGTTTTGGTGTACTATGATAGTCAAAGTTAATATCATTTACTTTTTCCATTCTTCCGTTTATACTACTTCGGCCTGCGATTGGATTGAGAGGATCATTGATCGGCTTAAGAACTGACTCAAGAATTTTTTCATTTTCACATGTCATATCATGCATCATTTTAAGTTTCCGCTTAACTGCCTCTGCAGACTTAACAATTTCTTGTTTAGTTACCTTTTCCATATTTATCGCAAAGAATATTTTTTCTTTGTTGGCGTTACGAATTGAAATGAAGAGTATCAAGCATTGTCAATTGTTATATGCTCGTATTAATTTAGAATCACAAACGTGTCAAAGTTCTTTCTGTAGCATCCTTTATTTCTTTCACAGTCTTTATTAATGACTAAATAATTATATGGAGTGCACCAAATTTTTGCACACATTTCTTTGAATTGTGACCAAGACATATCCGTATTTACATGTTCGTTATATATATGTCATAAGTTAGGTTCATCTTGTTTAAAAAGAATAATACGATTAGTATTATCCCTTATTAATTGATTAGGAATTTTGCTGTATGTTTGGTTAAGATAGAAAAAATCTATTTTGCAATGGCGTCCCATAGAAAAGTAATCTCGAACGTTGTTTTGTTTTTCACATGCTATGTCATCAAATATAATTACTGAATCTGATTTTGCTTCATTTGGATTTATCACTTGCTCATTTTAGCTGTATTTAAAAAATGTTACCCCTGGTACACGTCGAAGAACTTTTTCTAGAAATAAATATTTTGGTTGAAACAAGGTTTTGGAATAAACGTAGACATTTTTAAATCTCACTCCGTTTTCGTGCATAAGAAGTCCGATAATTAAATTAGTTTTTCCGCAGTTAGATGGTCCGCAAATGAGACTATGAATGGTGCTCGGTAAAAGTTTGCCATGGCGAGAATATATTTTATTAGAAACCGAGAAATTTTTGTATAAATCTAGTGACTGTGCTTGTTTAACAAACTTCATATTTAAGCAATGTACTAACGTCTAAGCTACGTGACGATTTACTGTGTAATGAAACTGATACTTATTTAAGCATGTTTATAAACTTTATAACTACTAAAAAATAATGAAATGTACCTAACCCGAGCCCGATTGGGCATTTCGAATCAGAGGATTATTGGGGGTTTGAAATATCGATTCGGAGAATCGAAGATTCGAAGAATTGATATTTCAAACACCCAATAATCACCTACTGTCGTAGTAATTCTGATAGTCGTCTGAGTAGTAGTATAAGGATTGGCAGCAGCGGAGGAAAATGATAAGAAGTCTGTACTACAGAATTAGAGTATATTGGTGCAAAAATACAATATAATTAAACTTAAGTAAGTGTCCAAAGCGATTTAGGATTAATGATTGACCGCACGGGAGGCAGCGATCTGCTTTTATCGATTACAAATGATTTCACAATCACTAATACGCGGCGGTGCATCGAACTACGTAAGCCGGTGGTGATGACGTGGTCTGACGTGGCCGATGTGATGACGTAGCACGGAAACCTGACGTATGGCGTGACGTCATACCTGACACGTGAAAGATCGCAAGTACTTACACTGTAGTCTGGTCGTTTGCTGTATTTTAAATTCCATTGTTTTGCATGTACTCGCTCCTATCATCACAGGTGCGAGGTGCACATCGTGTTTGTCGTATAATACACACATTCTTTATATAATTTCACTTGATGTTCAGGACCATTTTCAATGGGAATCAAAACAATTTGTTAATATTTGGCCTCTGGCCCATCCGCTATGTTTTGACGTGTCTGTCATAGGTGACAGCTTAAGCGCTGTACGAGCCAATAGTTTCGCTGCGTCTAAGCGACGTCATTTAATGAGTGATATATTTTCGTAAATTGTTGAATTTATATTTTTACCTTTTAAAAGGTTTATCTTAATTTAATTATTCGTATTTTTTAATTAGAGAATTTATGAGCACATAGTTCAAGTGTGTGTTTCATTCAAAGGTTTCATTCAAAATCTTACATTCGCTTGGATATCTCATTCACAGGGACGCCATTGTTCTTTCCACCGTGGTTAAGATAACTTCCCGTAGATTATATTGTGGAAAAGTGGGAACAATCACAGGAAATGGTGAGCATTTTTGGGTTACGAAACGTTGTCGTGCCATAGTCGGATCAGTGAATAATCATATTTTGTTTTGTTGTTTTAGCCTCGTTAGGCGTGGTAGCATTTTGCTCGCCGAACAGATGTCGGACCACGAGCGTACATAACCCATGTTTGGTAAGTTATTTTCGTGATTTATAAGTAAAAGATTGTATAGGGAGTGGCTTTATTCATATTTCATAACCTAAAATATCTCTGTTGTCCTAACCAGCAGTCTCGGGCATGTCGTTGAGGCTTAACCTATACGGGCCTGCAGTCGTGCCATGTGGTGTGCCGTAATTTAAAAGAAAACCCAGTTAATTCTGGTAAGTGGATTACAAGACATCTTGCTTATCTTAGGCCTTCTTGTGGAAGAAATTAGAAATTAATGTCATATTATGACAGACTGGTAACGGGTAATAAGGTGCCGTCGTGTGACGCGGAAGCGTTTAGACAGGATATTGCCGTTATTCTTAGAAAAGCCAAATTGCCAAGGAGTAATACCACTGCGGAGGAGCGATCGGCCCTTAAGGATCTGAAGAGGAATGAGGATATCCTGGTTCTTAAGGCGGACAAGGGAAACGCCACCGTAGTGATGGACTCAACTGACTATGACAGCAAGATTCGACATCTACTGGATGGCTCGTATACAAACCTGTATCGTACAATCCTACTGCTAGGGTCACTCGTCGTATTAGGGCTGTATTCAGGGACTACAGAGAGTCATTCGAGAAGGACGTTTTCAATCGTTCGTATAGACCAAAGATCGTACTACCACCTAAATTATATGGACTGCCTAAAGTACATAAAACTAATGTGCCTTTGCGGCCAATCGTGAGTCAAATCTCTTCCCCTACTTACGACCTCGCAAAGCATGTTGCGTCAGTACTGCAGCCTCTTGTGGGTAAAAGGTCGTCTTATGTGAAGGACTCTCGTCACTTTAAAGACATTCTCAAGGAAGTAATTTTGGAACCGGAGGACGTAATGGTGAGCTTCGACGTGGAGTCGCTGTTTACCAATGTTCCAGTGAAAGAATGTCTTCAGGTTGTCAGAAAGAAGCTTAGCGATAGTGGCATGTCGGAGTCAGTTATGGTGTTGCTAAGAAACTGCTTAGAGCGTAGTTACTTTTAATATTGTGGAATACATTACCTCCAGATCGATCGGGTTGCCATGGGAAGCCCTGTAGCACCGGTTTTGGCAAATATCTGGATGGAACATATCGAAGCCAGTATAGACCTGCAGCAATGGGCAGTGAAGTTGTGGAAGCGGTATGTAGATGATGTCTTTTGTATTATGAAGGGTGGGAGGCAGGAAGTAGAGCAACTACTCCAACATCTAAATTCAATTCATCCTAAGATTAATTTTACGTATGAGTTGGAAGCACAGCGCAGTTTACCCTTTCTGGACGTCAAAGTGATTGGTCATATAGGTGGAACCCTAAAGCATACCATATTGTGGAGAGTATCCACAATGAATACTCTCAAAATATGCTTTTTAATTAGGGTAAATCGCCAGTTACTGGCCACTGTCCAATAACTGGCCACCTCATACTAAAAACGAACTCTGCGTACCTACAAACAAAATTCATTTTAGTATAACGTGGCCAGCTATTGAAACCCTTCAGTTTCTACTTCAGCTTTGTTTGTAGGTAAACAGAGTTCATTTTTAGTACGAGTATCAGGTGGCCAGTTATTGGACAGTGGCCAGTAACTGGCGATTTACCCTATTTAATATACTTTTTTTTATATCATTCGCTAGTACAAATCGACTATCCGTCTAGGCTGTCCCTTCTAGAGTCCCCTGAAAGAATCCTGAACGTCTGACATAGAACGTTCGATTCTTATTTTAAATAACACCGCGCCAGACAGTGTTTGAGAAGAGAGGTTGTAAAGGTAGACAACCTTTACATATCTCGTCTCCTCGGGTGTAAGGGGCAGCCTACACTTACAAATACTACGCCCTATCCTAATCTACCCTGACTAAGAGTTTCCTTACCTATGCTTAGGACCCCTACAGAGTTGAAAATTTCCTAACACCACTTTCTAGAACCAGCCTTATGTACAAGGTATGTACCTTAAGATTTTTCAAATTGCCTAGACGGGGGCTAAGTCAGGTTTCAAAACCTAGAAAATACCCCTGACTCTGGCTTTACGAACTAACCCTCTTTTAATTTCCTGACAGCTATTGTCTATGTCCTTGTCTATAACACTTGACATTAATGACATAGCATTATGTCAGCAAATTTTATCTAATCTAACTGATACAACGGCACAAAAAATATTTTATTGAACAGAAATATCTCAATATAAAAGAATAACATGAAAATATCGCAAGAAAATATCGTCTTGCTCAGCAGCAAGCGTTGGCGTTGAAGTGAATGGCTGCCTATGGCCATCAGTCTTCCCGCCGCCGCAGTGCTGCCGGGTTTGGAAAGCAGTCTGCCTGCTCAGTGCCGTTGCATGGAGATGCAGCAGAACAGCAGAAGTGTGTCATCTAGGTCCTTTTCTCTTGTTGTTACATGCAAGCAAATGAAAAATATATATACTACTCTTCAGGGCAGCAAAGAACTTAACCGGGTATTCGTAAAATATTACCTTAGAACCTTACAATTGTGATTTACAAATAAATATACTTACATTTAGTTGAGTTTTATTTACAGTAAAGATATCACTCTTATAACTTATTATCAATATAAGGTAAGTCACAAACAGGTAATTATTAATAAGGTTATAAGTTACTTTGAATAAGTACAATTATATTATTGTGCTAACAAAATGCATAACGTTATTTATATACCTTGCTGGCACATCTTAGGTCTCTATGCTATAATTTATATACACATTATATACAGTTCAGTTACCTACAAGTTTATACAATGCCACTAATGATATTAAAGTGTGAATGATTAAATAATTAGATCCTTATGATTGAATAATTAATAATATTAATTTTAGAGTTATAATTTCATTGTTCTAGAGAAATAGTATTTAGAGTGTGTAATTAAACACTGCTCCTCCAAAAATTATATTAACATTTATTGATCCTATCGGATTAAGAAAGGTATCACTAATTGAAGGAATGTTTACAAAAAGAACATAACTACACCCGACATGTTTTCTCAGGAAACGAATAAAACTTAGTAACTCTCCAAGAATTACCCGATACGGTTAGATTCTTGTTAATAATGTTTGTTTATGATGACACACATTGAAATATTACATTAATTTAATTTAATGATCATTGGTTATTGAAAAAAGCACGTAAATAACTTCGCCAGTTACGTTGTTTTTGTAAAATATTTGTAGTTGTGTCGTTTTTGTACGAAAACACAGCAGTTTTGCCTACAAGGCTACTGTATACTTTTTTGCATTTTGAATCTTTTTGCATGCAAACTGTATCTTACCTTTGTTTACGTACCACTTCACTTCTATATTATCAAATTGTGTTAAATTTGAATAGCGTTATCTTAAAAAAAAATTTTTGTTGGGCTGATACTCGGACGAAACGTGTCATTTTTTTTAAATTTTATTTGACTAATCTGTAGCCCTATCATATACGAACACAATGATACCCATAACTCAAATCTGAAAAAAATGTTAGTTATGTTGTTTTTGTAAACATCCCTTCAATTGTTCTCAATTATGAATTACTAATATGATTATATTATAAATGCTGCACCTGCATTTAATAAAGCTAAAAGGTTTTGATAAAAAAAAACAAAAATTATTTATAAATAGCCTGTCAATATTGATGAGTTGACCCGTCGCTGGCCGTAGTATGGGTGATTTTCATAGCTTCTATTCTGCCATGGAGCAGAACCTTTTGGAGACGGTCCCTACTCTTGCTGGCGTGTTTGTCCTCTTGCATCGTAGTACTAGTTCCTATAATGTGGTTGTCGCTGCGGTCTTGGTCTGAAATCATAACGGGGCTGGGTACCACGATCAGGTGTGCTGTTTGGGTCGGTTACAAATGGAGTGGACGCTGCTGCCGGCACAATTTGGAGTGGCATAGGCGTGTTACCCGCTGAGGTAGGTGTTCCCGATGAACCTGGCATTGTATGCTGGAAAGAAGTGAATGACGGCAACAATTGAGGCATTATTAGTTGGTCAGGCGTCGTGGTTGTGATATGCTCCGTGAGCGGAATATTTAATTTCAGGGTTTTCTCCGTTTAAAAATATCCACATATTGCCATATTGCATTGCGTAAGTCCTCTTTTGTCTTCACTTGTACAGCCGCGAAATACAATATATATTTGTCTAGGAGGTTGCGCTGAAAATGTTTATAAATGCTTCATCATCTATAGCAGCGGCTTTTTCTGCTAGCGTTTCTAGTACATATCATTAATTCAGAGGTGATTCTTGTGCATTCTGGGTTCTGTAGCAAAATGTCTGCGCATGATTAACACATAATTATTGCGCATAATTGGATAATAAAATCTTCTACATCGGTCAATCCGTTAAACTTGTCTGACGCCATTTGTGTTATTTTTGCATAGATATTTTATGATTATAAATGTTCACAGTAAATCCAGTCAATGGGTGATGGGATTATGATACGAAAAAGAAAAATATCACCCAAGAGATCCTTATGTTGCAAACACTCGCAACTGGGGTAGCTTCTGGTATAGCACTCGCTTCACTTTTGCGAGATTTATGGGGCTCGGTCCTTAATTCAAGGCACCACTGGACCTCCGCCACGTGCGGAGAGTATCCACAATGAATACTCTCAAAATATGCTTGTTAATTATTTAATATACTTTTTTTTATATCATTCGCTAGAACAAATCGACTATCCGTCTAGGCTGTCCCTTCTAAAGTCCCCTGAAAGAATCCTGAACGTCTGACATAACACGTTCGATTCTTATTTTAAATAACACCGCGCCAGACAGTGTTTGAGAAGAGAGGTTGTAAAGGTAGGCAACCTTTACAATATACAGAAAGCCGACGCACACAGACAGGTATTTAAACGCTCTTTCTCACCACCATCCCCGTCATCTACAATCGGTTGTCAGCTCATTAGTGAACAGAGCACATGATCTGTGTGACCCTGAATATTTGGAGAGCGAGATGTCGCATATTCAGGAGGTACTTAGGTGGAATGGGTACAAGGTGAAAAAGTGGCAACCCAGACGAAAGGCAAGAGTGAAGCGTCCGAATGTGTCAAGACAACCAGCATTTTTGCCTTATCTAAAAGGAATAACGGATAAGATTGGTACAGTACTTGAGAAGTACTCTATAAGGACCGTGTACACACCGTTGTCGAAAATCGGGGAAAATCTAAGGACAGCGAAGGACGTTATCCCTTTTCAGTCACCTAGCGTTTATAAGATCGATTACAGTTGTGGTAGTTCCTACATCGGACAAACGAAGAGAGCAAAAGCAGAAAGATTCAAGGAACATATAGTAGCTGTCCAAAATCATCAGGTGAATAAGTCTGCCGTCGCTGAGAATTTACTGGAGTCAGGACCGGACCATTGGATTGAGCTTCATAATCCTAAAATCCTTTCTACGGATCGACGGTTTTACAGTAGAAAAGTTCGTGAAGCCATTGAAATCAAAAAACACTGCAATTTCAATCGGGACGATGGTTTTAGGATCTCATCTACATTGAATCCTGTCATTAGTAAATGTAAGCGTCAACGAATACCGACGGTTCGAAAGCCGGACATTGTGAGTGTTGTATGTCGACCGAGTGACATCCCTAGTGTGCCAAACGTTCAAGTTGATAATCAAGACCAAGTGCGGGTAGTTCGAAAAACTCGCGCGGCTAGAAGATGTTGATGTCAACTGGAGCCAGTCTTTCTTCGGGACCACGGGGACAATGTCGTCCTCGAAACGTCGAAGGTAATTTTTAGAAATATATACGCGGTTAAGTCCCGTTATTACAAATGGAATATTTTAATTCCAGGGTTTTTGGTTTTATTATCGGGTTCGGGGTTTGGCCGCCTGCGGCTTACGCCCTGATGTCAGGATGCACCTCAGCCTTCCAGGAGCGCCCCAGGTTCTCCGGACGGTAACGGCTTCCGGCCATTTATTTTAAACTAGCTTTGTCCCGCGGCTTCGCCCGCGTACTAAAAGTACTAAAAAAGGAGGTTCTCAGTTAGACTCGTATGTTTGTATGTAGGAATGTATGTTTGTCCGCGATCATCTTGTGTTTCGCTGAACTGATTTAGAAGCGGTTTTCGGAAAAGTATTCGTTACATTCTGGAGGTTTCGGTATACCATGTTTTGAAGACGGCGGTTCCCTCATTTTTTATTTTAAAGAAATTATTGCAATAATTGTTTAATTGTTACGCTATCAACGACTTACTACTGAGAGATTATGATTAATACAGATTTCTACTCTTGAATAGAAGCTTTTCCCCGCAACTTCATTTGCGTGGAATTAGTAATCTACCCTCCTTTTTACCCGCTTACGGAATGACTTCTGGGATAACAACTATGATATATCCTTCCCCAGAACGCAAAATATCTCCATACCAAATCATCTAAAGAGGTTCAACGGTTATTAATTTCCTATATAATCTTTCAACCCCCATTTCACCCCCTAGAGGGTTGATTTTCGAGATACAAACTATCCTATATTGTTTACCGCGACTCAATCTATATAATATGTACCAAGTTTCATTTCAATCGTCTGTTCAGCGGTTAATAATTCGCCATGCAAACTACCAACATGTTTTCTACCCCTCTAAGATTGATTTTCGGCTTAAACAATATTCTATATTGTTTCCTGGGACTCAAACTATATCCACAACAAAATTATCTAAATCGGTTCGCGGTAAAAAATCTCCATACAAAACTCCAACCCCCATTTCACCCCCTTAAAGATTGATTTTCGAGATAAAAACTGTCCCATGTCGTTTCCAGGTACACATACTATCTCTATACCAAGTTTCATCTAAATTGATTCAACGTTTAAAAATTCCCCATACAAACTATCAACCCCCATTTCAACCCTCTTAAGTGTTGATTTCGTAATCAGCGACCCGATAAACCATAGAAACAATACCCATGTTGATATTTAAATTTTGTCACGACATTTCCCCCTTATAGGTTGAATTTTCAAAAAAGCTGAAACACTTGTTTTCTCATTTATCGTTAGGAATACTCCTGTAAAGTTTCGAATAAAATAGTTGAACTAATCTCGTTTCCCATACAAACTTTGAACCAACCATTTCCCGCCTTAGGAGGTAAATTTTTAAAAAATATTTCTAAGTGCATCCCTATGCCTTATAAGGAGCCTACGTACCACATTTGAAATCTATAGAACCAGCGGTTTGGGCTTTGCGTTGATATGTTAGTCAGTTTCTTCTTTTATATATTTAGAAGAAGATTGCAATTTGGCACAAACACTTTCAAGAATGTTCATATCCACAATATTAAATTTCAAAATCGATGCCATTTTCTTAATTAACGTCCCGAAAAATCACAAAAACGACACCCATATGGATATTTAGACATTTCAACCCCATTGTACCCTAACAGGGGAGATGGTATTTCACGTCCGCCACGTCGGATTTTAAAATCGTTGTTGTTTTCGTAATCAACGACCCGATAAACCATAGAAACAATACTCATGTTGATTTTCAGACTTTTTGACCACATTTCCCCATTTTAGGGGTTGAATTCTCAAAAAACCTGCAACACGTATTTACTCATTTATTGTTAGAAATACTTCTGTGAAGTCTCGAATAAAATAGACTAACTAATCTTGTTTCCCCATACAAACTTTGGACTCCCATTTCACCCCCTTAGGGGATGAATTTTGAAAAATCCTTTCTTAGCGCACCCCTAGACCTTATACGGAACCTACGTGCCAAATTCGTAATCTCTAGAACTGGCGGTTTCAGTCGTAGATCACTATGTCAGTCAGTCAGTCAGTCACCTTTGAGTTATATATATATAGATTAGCCATCGTTTGCCAGCCGGAAGACTGTAAGTTGATTTTGAGTTCACTATAAACGAACCGTCATTGTTTGAAAGCAGTGTTAACTTCGGGAACATCTCGGATACAATATATCGTTTGATTATGTAAGGATATGAAGATGGGTTAGTAGGTAGTTGATGCAACGCCTGCCTCCATATAACATATAATTAATATGTAATAAGGTGTAGTAAGAAGGGGGAGGAGCGCTACCTTTTTATTATGTTATAAATTAAGTACTTTTTGTTAAACACTTACACTTTTTGACACGGTACTAGCCGTTGTTCATTCTGGTTAAAGCCCAGGAACATAAGATTTTTTTTTATAAGAAATGTGTAGATCCGTAAAAACAACGTCACATATTGGGTATAAAATTAAATAAAAAATAAGTTGTGTAATGAGTTGTTTTTTTTTTATTTGAACATGTCATACGATTGTCGAGGGTCTAGGATCTAGGGCGTCCTAATTTAAATACTGGACCTAGACGCCATGCTTCAAGGGCGGCCTATCCGCGAACTTGTTAAAGTTTCATTTTGAGCCGTGAGCATTTTTTAATATTTTTGGCAGTAGGTGATGATGGGGGGTTCTTGACCAATATTCTGAGGTTTGTGGTAAATTAATTTACCAACCATTTTTTATTATTTAAACTCTCGTCGCACCCTCAGTCATCACAGTCCCAAGGATTACAATACATGAGAAAATTTGTCAAGTTCCGCCGTTACCGGGTGGTCTAGTGGTCAGGACGTCAGCCGCGAAAGCTGAAGACGCCAGTTCAAATCTGGCCTCGGACAACGGAGGGTTTGGTAACTTTTTCTGAAGTATATGACATCTATTTTCAGTTTATATATAGTAATGTAACTACTTAAAAATTGCAAATCAAAAAAATATTGAACAAAATAATTTGATTTGCTTCATGATTCATAGATGGCAGCACCATCTCTCTCGCTATACCAGAATTACGTAAGTGATTCGGATAGGAGGTGCAAGCACGTACTGCGCATGCCCTTAGAGTATGGTCAACGGCGCCTAGCTGTTTCAAATTCAGAGACTGCATATACTTAGAAAATTTGTCAAGTTCCGCCGTGACCGGGTGGTCTAGTGGTCAGGACGTCAGCCGCGAAAGCTGAAGACGCCAGTTCAAATCTGGCCTCGGACACCGGAGGGTTTGGTCCCTTTTTCTGAAGTATATGACATCTATTTACAGTTTATATATAGTAGTGTAAATACTTAAAAATTGCAAATCAAAAAAATATTGAACAAAATAATTTGATTTGCTTCAAGATTCATAGATGGCAGCACCATCTCTCTCGCTATACCAGAATCACGTAAGTGATTCGGATAGGAGGTGCAAGCATGTACTGCGCATGCCCTTAGAGTATGGTCAACGGCGCCTAGCTGTTTCAAATTCAGAGACTGCATATACATGAGAAAATTAGTCAAGTTCCACCGTGACCGGGTGGTCTAGTGGTCAGGACGTCAGCCGCGAAAGCTGAAGACGCCAGTTCAAATCTGGCCTCGGACAACAGAGGGTTTGGTCACTTTTTCTGAAGTATATGACATCTATTTTCAGTTTATATATATTAGTGTAACTACTTAAAAATTGCAAATGAAAAAATATTGAACAAAATAATTTGATTTGCTTCAAGATTCATAGATGGCAGCACCATCTCTCTCGCTATACCAGAATCACGTAAGTGATTCGGATAGGAGGTGCAAGCACGTACTGCGCATGCCCTTAGAGTATGGTCAACGGCGCCTAGCTGTTTCAAATTCAGAGACTGCATATACTTAGAAAATTTGTCAAGTTCCGCCGTGATCGGGTGGTCTAGTGGTCAGGACGTCAGCCGCGAAAGCTGAAGACGCCAGTTCAAATCTGGCCTCGGACACCGGAGGGTTTGGTCACTTTTTCTGAAGTATATGACATCTATTTACAGTTTATATATAGTAGTGTAAATACTTAAAAATTGCAAATCAAAAAAATATTGAACAAAATAATTTGATTTGCTTCAAGATTCATAGATGGCAGCACCATCTCTCTCGCTATACCAGAATCACGTAAGTGATTCGGATAGGAGGTGCAAGCATGTACTGCGCATGCCCTTAGAGTATGGTCAACGGCGCCTAGCTGTTTCAAATTCAGAGACTGCATATACATGAGAAAATTAGTCAAGTTCCACCGTGACCGGGTGGTCTAGTGGTCAGGACGTCAGCCGCGAAAGCTGAAGACGCCAGTTCAAATCTGGCCTCGGACAACGGAGGGTTTGGTCACTTTTTCTGAAGTATATGACATCTATTTTCAGTTTATATATAGTAGTGTAACTACTTAAAAATTGCAAATGAAAAAATATTGAACAAAATAATTTGATTTGCTTCAAGATTCATAGATGGCAGCACCATCTCTCTCGCTATACCAAAATCACGTAAGTGATTCGGATAGGAGGTGCAAGCACATACTGCGCATGCCCTTAGAGTATGGTCAACGGCGCCTAGCTGTTTCAAATTCAGAGATTGCATATACATGAGAAAATTTGTCAAGTTCCGCCGTGACCGGGTGGTCTAGTTGTCAGGACGTCAGCCGCGAAAGCTGAAGACGCCAGTTTAAATCTGGCCTCGGACACCAGAGGGTTTGGTAACTTTTTCTGAAGTATATGACATCTATTTTCAGTTTATACATAGTAATGTAACTACTTAAAAATTGCAAATCAAAAAAATATTGAACAAAATAATTTGATTTGCTTCATGATTCATAGATGGCAGCACCATCTCTCTCGCTATACCAGAATCATGTAAGTGATTCGGATAGGAGGTGCAAGCACGTACTGCGCATGCCCTTAGAGTATGGTCAACGGCGCCTAGCTGTTTCAAATTCAGAGACTGCATATACTTAGAAAATTTGTCAAGTTCCGCCGTGACCGGGTGGTCTAGTGGTCAGGACGTCAGCCGCGAAAGCTGAAGACGCCAGTTCAAATCTGGCCTCGGACACCGGAGGGTTTGGTCACTTTTTCTGAAGTATATGACATCTATTTACAGTTTATATATAATAGTGTAAATACTTAAAAATTGCAAATCAAAAAAATATTGAACAAAATAATTTGATTTGCTTCAAGATTCATAGATGGCAGCACCATCTCTCTCGCTATAACAGAATCACGTAAGTGATTCGGATAGGAGGTGCAAGCACGTACTGCGCATGCCCTTAGAGTATGGTCAACGGCGCCTAGCTGTTTCAAATTCAGAGATTGCATATACATGAGAAAATTAGTCAAGTTCCGCCGTGACCGGGTGGTCTAGTTGTCAGGATGTCAGCCGCGAAACCTGAAGACGTCAGTTCAAATCTGGCCTTGGACACCGGAGGGTTTGGTCACTTTTTCTGAAGTATATGACATCTATTTTCAGTTTATATATAGTAGTGTAACTACATAAAAATTGCAAATCAAAAAAATATTGAACAAAATAATTTGATTTGCTTCAAGATTCATAGATGGCAGCAACATCTCTCTCGCTATACCAGAATCACGTTCGTGATTCGGATAGGAGGTGCAAGCACGTACTGCGCATGCCCTTAGAGTATGGTCAACGGCGCCTAGCTGTTTCAAATTCAAAGATTGCACATACATGAGAAAATTTGTCAAGTTCCGCCGTGACCGGGTGGTCTAGTGGTCAGGACGTCAGCCGAGACAGCTTAAGACGCCAGTTTAAATCTGGCCTCGGACACCGGAGGGTTTGTTCACTTTTTCTGAAGTATATGATATCTATTTTCAGTTTATATATAGTAGTGTAACTTCTTAAAAATTGCAAATGAAAAAATATTGAACAAAATAATTTGATTTGCTTCAAGATTCATAGATTGCAGCACCATCTCTCTCGCTATACCAGAATCACGTACGTGATTCGGATAGGAGGTGCAAGCACGTACTGCGCATGCCCTTAGAGTATGGTTAACGGCGCCTAGCTGTTTCAAATTCAGAGATTGCATATACATGAGAAAATTAGTCAAGTTCCGCCGTGACCGGGTGGTCTAGTTGTCAGGACGTCAGCCGCGAAAGCTGAAGACGCCAGTTCAAATCTTGCCTCGGACACCGGAGGGTTTGGTCACTTTTTCTGAAGTATACGACATCTATTTTCAGTTTATATATAGTAATGTAAATACTTAAAAATTGCAAATCAAAAAATATTGAACAAAATAATTTGATTTGCTTCAAGATTCATAGATGGCAGCACCGTCTCTCTCGCTATACCAGAATCACGTAAGTGATTCGGATAGGAGGTGCAAGCACATACTGCGCATGCCCTTAGAGTATGGTCAACGGCGCCTAGCTGTTTCAAATTCAGAGATTGCATATACATGAGAAAATTAGTCAAGTTCCGCCGTGACCGGGTGGTCTAGTTGTCAGGACGTCAGCCGCGAAAGTTGAAGACGCCAGTTCAAATCTGGCCTCGGACACAGGAGGGTTTGTTCACTTTTTCTGAAGTATATGACATCTATTTTCAGTTTATATATAGTAATGTAACTAAACTAAATAAATTGATTTGCTTCAAGATTCATAGATGGCAGCACCATCTCTCTCGCTATACCAGAATCACGTAAGTGATTCGGATAGGAGGTGCAAGCACGTACTGCGCATGCCCTTAGAGTATGGTCAACGGCGCCTAGCTGTTTCAAATTCAGAGATTGCATATACATGAGAAAATTAGTCAAGTTCCGCCGTGACCGGGTGGTCTAGTTGTCAGGATGTCAGCCGCGAAACCTGAAGAGGCCAGTTCAAATCTGGCCTTGGACACCGGAGGGTTTGGTCACGTTTTTTGAAGTGTATGACATCTATTTACAGTTTATATATGGTAGTGTAACTACTAAAAATTGCAAATCAAAAAATATTGAACAAAATAATTTGATTTGCTTCAAGATTCATAGATGGCAGCACCATCTCTCTCGCTATACCAGAATCACGTAAGTGATTCGGATAGGAGGTGCAAGCACGTACTGCGCATGCCCTTAGAGTATGGTCAACGGCGCCTAGCTGTTTCAAATTCAGAGATTGCATATACATGAGAAAATTAGTCAAGTTCCGCCGTGACCGGGTGGTCTAGTTGTCAGGATGTCAGCCGCGAAACCTGAAGACGTCAGTTCAAATCTGGCCTTGGACACCGGAGGGTTTGGTCACTTTTTCTGAAGTATATGACATCTATTTTCAGTTTATATATAGTAGTGTAACTACATAAAAATTGCAAATCAAAAAAATATTGAACAAAATAATTTGATTTGCTTCAAGATTCATAGATGGCAGCAACATCTCTCTCGCTATACCAGAATCACGTTCGTGATTCGGATAGGAGGTGCAAGCACATACTGCGCATGCCCTTAGAGTATGGTCAACGGCGCCTAGCTGTTTCAAATTCAGAGATTGCACATACATGAGAAAATTTGTCAAGTTCCGCCGTGACCGGGTGGTCTAGTGGTCAGGACGTCAGCCGAGACAGCTGAAGACGCCAGTTTAAATCTGGCCTCGGACACCGGAGGGTTTGTTCACTTTTTCTGAAGTATATGATATCTATTTTCAGTTTATATATAGTAGTGTAACTACTTAAAAATTGCAAATGAAAAAATATTGAACAAAATAATTTGATTTGCTTCAAGATTCATAGATTGCAGCACCATCTCTCTCGCTATACCAGAATCACGTACGTGATTCGGATAGGAGGTGCAAGCACGTACTGCGCATGCCCTTAGAGTATGGTTAACGGCACCTAGCTGTTTCAAATTCAGAGATTGCATATACATGAGAAAATTAGTCAAGTTCCGCCGTGACCGGGTGGTCTAGTTGTCAGGACGTCAGCCGCGAAAGCTGAAGACGCCAGTTCAAATCTAGCCTCGGACACCGGAGGGTTTGGTCACTTTTTCTGAAGTATACGACATCTATTTTCAGTTTATATATAGTAATGTAAATACTTAAAAATTGCAAATCAAAAAATATTGAACAAAATAATTTGATTTGCTTCAAGATTCATAGATGGCAGCACCATCTCTCTCGCTATACCAGAATCACGTAAGTGATTCGGATAGGAGGTGCAAGCACATACTGCGCATGCCCTTAGAGTATGGTCAACGGCGCCTAGCTGTTTCAAATTCAGAGATTGCATATACATGAGAAAATTAGTCAAGTTCCGCCGTGACCGGGTGGTCTAGTTGTCAGGACGTCAGCTGCGAAAGCTGAAGACGCCAGTTCAAATCTTGCCTCGGACACCGGAGGGTTTGGTCACTTTTTCTGAAGTATACGACATCTATTTTCAGTTTATATATAGTAATGTAAATACTTAAAAATTGCAAATCAAAAAATATTGAACAAAATAATTTGATTTGCTTCAATATTCATAGATGGCAGCACCGTCTCTCTCGCTATACCAGAATCACGTAAGTGTTTCGGATAGGAGGTGCAAGCACATACTGCGCATGCCCTTAGAGTATGGTCAACGGCGCCTAGCTGTTTCAAATTCAGAGATTGCATATACATGAGAAAATTAGTCAAGTTCCGCCGTGACCGGGTGGTCTAGTTGTCAGGACGTCAGCCGCGAAAGTTGAAGACGCCAGTTCAAATCTGGCCTCGGACACAGGAGGGTTTGTTCACTTTTTCTGAAGTATATGACATCTATTTTCAGTTTATATATAGTAATGTAACTAAACTAAATAAATTGATTTGCTTCAAGATTCATAGATGGCAGCACCATCTCTCTCGCTATACCAGAATCACGTAAGTGATTCGGATAGGAGGTGCAAGCACGTACTGCGCATGCCCTTAGAGTATGGTCAACGGCGCCTAGCTGTTTCAAATTCAGAGATTGCATATACATGAGAAAATTAGTCAAGTTCCGCCGTGACCGGGTGGTCTAGTTGTCAGGATGTCAGCCGCGAAACCTGAAGACGCCAGTTCAAATCTGGCCTTGGACACCGGAGGGTTTGGTCACTTTTTCTGAAGTATATGACATCTATTTTCAGTTTATATATAGTAGTGTAACTACTTAAAAATTGCAAATGAAAAAATATTGAACAAAATAATTTGATTTGCTTCAAGATTCATAGATTGCAGCACCATCTCTCTCGCTATACCAGAATCACGTAAGTGATTCGGATAGGAGGTGCAAGCACATACTGCGCATGCCCTTAGAGTATGGTCAACGGCGCCTAGCTGTTTCAAATTCAGAGATTGCATATACATGAGAAAATTAGTCAAGTTCCGCCGTGACCGGGTGGTCTAGTTGTCAGGACGTCAGCCGCGAAAGCTGAAGACGCCAGTTCAAATCTAGCCTCGGACACCGGAGGGTTTGGTCACTTTTTCTGAAGTATACGACATCTATTTTCAGTTTATATATAGTAATGTAAATACTTAAAAATTGCAAATCAAAAAATATTGAACAAAATAATTTGATTTGCTTCAAGATTCATAGATGGCAGCACCGTCTCTCTCGCTATACCAGAATCACGTAAGTGATTCGGATAGGAGGTGCAAGCACATACTGCGCATGCCCTTAGAGTATGGTCAACGGCGCCTAGCTGTTTCAAATTCAGAGATTGCATATACATGAGAAAATTAGTCAAGTTCCGCCGTGACCGGGTGGTCTAGTTGTCAGGACGTCAGCCGCGAAAGTTGAAGACGCCAGTTCAAATCTGGCCTCGGACACAGGAGGGTTTGTTCACTTTTTCTGAAGTATATGACATCTATTTTCAGTTTATATATAGTAATGTAACTAAACTAAATAAATTGATTTGCTTCACGATTCATAGATGGCAGCACCATCTCTCTCGCTATACCAGAATCACGTAAGTGATTCGGATAGGAGGTGCAAGCACGTACTGCGCATGCCCTTAGAGTATGGTCAACGGCGCCTAGCTGTTTCAAATTCAGAGATTGCATATACATGAGAAAATTAGTCAAGTTCCGCCGTGACCGGGTGGTCTAGTTGTCAGGATGTCAGCCGCGAAACCTGAAGACGCCAGTTCAAATCTGGCCTTGGACACCGGAGGGTTTGGTCACTTTTTCTGAAGTATATGACATCTATTTTCAGTTTATATATAGTAGTGTAACTACATAAAAATTGCAAATCAAAAAAATATTGAACAAAATAATTTGATTTGCTTCAAGATTCATAGATGGCAGCAACATCTCTCTCGCTATACCAGAATCACGTTCGTGATTCGGATAGGAGGTGCAAGCACGTACTGCGCATGCCCTTAGAGTATGGTCAACGGCGCCTAGCTGTTTCAAATTCAAAGATTGCACATACATGAGAAAATTTGTCAAGTTCCGCCGTGACCGGGTGGTCTAGTGGTCAGGACGTCAGCCGAGACAGCTGAAGACGCCAGTTTAAATCTGGCCTCGGACACCGGAGGGTTTGTTCACTTTTTCTGAAGTATATGATATCTATTTTCAGTTTATATATAGTAGTGTAACTACTTAAAAATTGCAAATGAAAAAATATTGAACAAAATAATTTGATTTGCTTCAAGATTCATAGATTGCAGCACCATCTCTCTCGCTATACCAGAATCACGTACGTGATTCGGATAGGAGGTGCAAGCACGTACTGCGCATGCCCTTAGAGTATGGTTAACGGCGCCTAGCTGTTTCAAATTCAGAGATTGCATATACATGAGAAAATTAGTCAAGTTCCGCCGTGACCGGGTGGTCTAGTTGTCAGGACGTCAGCCGCGAAAGCTGAAGACGCCAGTTCAAATCTAGCCTCGGACACCGGAGGGTTTGGTCACTTTTTCTGAAGTATACGACTTCTATTTTCAGTTTATATATAGTAATGTAAATACTTAAAAATTGCAAATCAAAAAATATTGAACAAAATAATTTGATTTGCTTCAAGATTCATAGATGGCAGCACCATCTCTCTCGCTATACCAGAATCACGTAAGTGATTCGGATAGGAGGTGCAAGCACATACTGCGCATGCCCTTAGAGTATGGTCAACGGCGCCTAGCTGTTTCAAATTCAGAGATTGCATATACATGAGAAAATTTGTCAAGTTCCGCCGTGACCGGGTGGTCTAGTGGTCAGGACGTCAGCCGCGAAAGCTGAAGACGCCAGTTTAAATCTGGCCTCGGACAACGGAGGGTTTGGTCACTTTTTCTGAAGTATATGACATCTATTTTCAGTTTATATATAGTAGTGTAACTACTTAAAAATTGCAAATGAAAAAATATTGAACAAAATAATTTGATTTGCTTCAAGATTCATAGATGGCAGCACCGTCTCTCTCGCTATACCAGAATCACGTAAGTGATTCGGATAGGAGGTGCAAGCACATACTGCGCATGCCCTTAGAGTATTGTCAACGGCGCCTAGCTGTTTCAAATTCAGAGATTGAATATACATGAGAAAATTTGTCAAGTTCCGCCGTGACCGGGTGGTCTAGTTGTCAGGACGTCAGCCGCGAAAGCTGAAGACGCCAGTTTAAATCTGGCCTCGGACACCAGAGGGTTTGGTAACTTTTTCTGAAGTATATGACATCTATTTTCAGTTTATATATAGTAATGTAACTACTTAAAAATTGCAAATCAAAAAAATATTGAACAAAATAATTTGATTTGCTTCATGATTCATAGATGGCAGCACCATCTCTCTCGCTATACCAGAATCACGTAAGTGATTCGGATAGGAGGTGCAAGCATGTACTGCGCATGCCCTTAGAGTATGGTCAACGGCGCCTAGCTGTTTCAAATTCAGAGACTGCATATACATGAGAAAATTAGTCAAGTTCCACCGTGACCGAGTGGTCTAGTGGTCAGGACGTCAGCCGCGAAAGCTGAAGACGCCAGTTCAAATCTGGCCTCGGACAACGGAGGGTTTGGTCACTTTTTCTGAAGTATATGACATCTATTTTCAGTTTATATATAGTAGTGTAACTACTTAAAAATTGCAAATGAAAAAATATTGAACAAAATAATTTGATTTGCTTCAAGATTCATAGATGGCAGCACCATCTCCCTCGCTATCCCAGAATCACGTATTTGATTCGGATAGGAGGTGCAAGCACATACTGCGCATGCCCTTAGAGTATGGTCAACGGCGCCTAGCTGTTTCAAATTCAGAGATTGCATATACATGAGAAAATTTGTCAAGTTCCGCCGTGACCGGGTGGTCTAGTTGTCAGGACGTCAGCCGCGAAAGCTGAAGACGCCAGTTCAAATCTAGCCTCGGACACCGGAGGGTTTGGTCACTTTTTCTGAAGTATACGACATCTATTTTCAGTTTATATATAGTAATGTAAATACTTAAAAATTGCAAATCAAAAAATATTGAACAAAATAATTTGATTTGCTTCAAGATTCATAGATGGCAGCACCATCTCTCTCGCTATACCAGAATCACGTAAGTGATTCGGATAGGAGGTGCAAGCACATACTGCGCATGCCCTTAGAGTATGGTCAACGGCGCCTAGCTGTTTCAAATTCAGAGATTGCATATACATGAGAAAATTAGTCAAGTTCCGCCGTGACCGGGTGGTCTAGTTGTCAGGACGTCAGCTGCGAAAGCTGAAGACGCCAGTTCAAATCTTGCCTCGGACACCGGAGGGTTTGGTCACTTTTTCTGAAGTATACGACATCTATTTTCAGTTTATATATAGTAATGTAAATACTTAAAAATTGCAAATCAAAAAATATTGAACAAAATAATTTGATTTGCTTCAATATTCATAGATGGCAGCACCGTCTCTCTCGCTATACCAGAATCACGTAAGTGTTTCGGATAGGAGGTGCAAGCACATACTGCGCATGCCCTTAGAGTATGGTCAACGGCGCCTAGCTGTTTCAAATTCAGAGATTGCATATACATGAGAAAATTAGTCAAGTTCCGCCGTGACCGGGTGGTCTAGTTGTCAGGACGTCAGCCGCGAAAGTTGAAGACGCCAGTTCAAATCTGGCCT